>OZ010800.1:342823668-343423668 GCA_963932465.1 Maratus speciosus
AATGATTTTCGATTTGCGCGCTAATACTTTGTAAAACTAATAAATTATAGGAAAATACTACTTAGTAAGGGGGAACTAAACGAAAATAAAAGAAATGTTATGACTTCCATTTTATTCTTCGCCAATTGATTTAAATAAACTGCTCATACTGTTATGTCAATTATCGAAACAAGAAGTGACCAATATTTTAATGCGAATCATAACAGGCTTCGTACGGGTACCGTTATTTTCAAGGCCCTATATCAGAATTTTTTTATAGAAAAATAAATCTAGTTTAATTGGAGGAAATTTCGCCTTGTTTCAGGAGAGATTTTCCATAAGAAAATTCTGGTACCGAAGAATTTCTTAGTCACGCAATTCAAGCCCCCGTACGAACCCTGCATAAGTAGATACTTACAACTGTAACTAAAAACAAATTGGCAAAATTTTCATTGTATTACCTTATAATAATTTCAACAACTACTGAATGGATTAAAAGCGAAAAAAAAATGACATTGAAAAGATAATATATATATATATATATATATATATATATATAAATTATTATTTTTTTTAAGTTAGAAATATTTGAAGTACGCAAAATGTCATTTGCCAGAACATATGCTGTATAATAATATTTTTTTCTTTTTGCTTTTTCAACAAATGTCTTGTATAAATGTGAGTCCGGGACTTTTATTTTTCAGATCAATAAGAAGGAAATTTTTTTAAGAGTTTCTTTGTTCGGAAGGAATTTGTTGTTTACTTATTAGGAAAATTACTTACCGAGTTACTAACGACTCTTAAAAACATTCTTCATCTTTAGAAACTTCGGAAACCAATATATTTTCAAGATTAAAAGAAGCATTTATAAAAACAAAATTTCTTTTGCTGCCACTGTTGCTCGGAAACGTTTCTGTTTCGTTGTTTAGTAGAGTATTAATATGTTTTCTCTCAGTGTTGTATTCGTAAAAAAACACAGGGTGTTGTGCTATATGCAAGGGGTACACACTAAAGTCATGAATTTCATGTCTGGAGAATACGCTATAGCTTTAATTTAGAAAAAGAGGGTATACGGAGCTTCTTAATAAAATCCAGAAGGTATACGACATGTACCTCCGTATACTTTCCTCTACACCCCTGGTTTTCTCAACCCGGAATATAGGTTTTTCGGATACTATTAATTCTTAATTTCTGAACTAAATATCTTCGTGCTCAACAACCATATATGACAGATATACATGATAAATTACCATGATTAACATTAGCATTAAAATTAATACAGTCGAACCTCGTTAAGACGAAGTCGCAGGGTAGCAAAAATCTTTTCGTATTAACCGAAATTCGTGCTAACCGATAAAACAGCAATAGGCATTTAGGATGATTTTAAATATAAATCACTAAAACAAAGATATCAAAGAATGTAAATGATATCTGAAGATAAATATTTTATAGTCGTTTTATGTTAATTAGTATTTTTGTGCTAAAAGGTACATTTCTAACATCACCATACACTGTTAAAAATTTGGTACAACGTTGAACCAATTTTTGGTGCTGCAGTAGCTGCCACCATAAGATGGTGAAGCATTGTTCCAACATTTGGTTCTAAGGAATGATATCTGCAGAGAAATATTTTATAGTCGTTTTATGTTAATTAGTATTTTTGTGCTAAAAGGTACATTTCTAACATCACCATACACTGTTAAAAATTTGGTACAACGTTGAACCAATTTTTGGTGCTGCAGTAGCTGCCACCATAAGATGGTGAAGCAATGTTTCAACATTTGGTTTTAAGGATGAACCATAAGTTGGTGAAACCTTGAATCATACGTTGGTGAAAACATTGAACCATAAATTGGTGAAAAGTTGAACCATAAATTGATGAAACGTTTGACCGCGAATTGGCGAAATGTTGAACCATATGATTTTTGTCTCCCCCACCCCCCACCCCTCCTGTTTCATAGGTAAAATATCTTGCTATTTTTAAAAGATATTCTGTTTTAATATAATTTAAGGTGACATATTTACGGTCTCTCCAATTAATTTTTTGTTGGAAAATAATTTTCAATATCAGAAACCTAGTTTTATTTAGCAAATTTTAAAATAGTTTAATTATACGACAACACCATTGTTACTTTAAATATCTTACACTATAATTTACATATTAAAATACATAAGAAAAGATACGATGATGTTATGGGGCTTTATATGTATATATAAACTTATCAAATTGAGGTAATTGAAATGCATTATAATTTGCTAAATAAACTTATCAAATTGATTTTGTATGACGCATGCAAGCAATCTTTAAATAAAAATCAATCAGGGAAAGAGTTAATATAAATCCTAAATTGCATTGAAACAAAGACAAAAAAAAAAAAAAAAAAAAAAAAAAAACTATGTCAAACGGGGTTGGGGGCAAAAAGTATATTGCTTATCAACTCACATCTTTTTTAAAATAAGTTCTAAGCATGATCTATATATTAAGAATGTGTAATTTATATATATATATGGAGATTGGTAATTGTTTCATTCAACGTGACCATCAACATGGAGTCTAAATTTTTAAATTCTACGGAATATGTATATAATTTTCCTTTAAACATATTCCTTAATAATTCTTATTAATACTTCTGGAACGGCATGCTAAGTCATATTTAATTTTAATATTTTATTCCCGTACACACTGTATTTTATAAATACAAGCTAAATACATTTTATATATTTTATGAGAAAAGATTGATCTAGCAAATAGAAAAAAAAAAAAAAAAAAAAAAGAGCATTTAAAAAGAAAAGAAATGATTGCATATGTACTGTTTTTCATTGTTTGAAAAACATTTTGAATGTAAAATGTAGTTATTAATCTCTTTAATAAATATTCAATCCGGTATTATATAAATAAAATGTAAATATAAACTTAAAACATACTAAAGCAGTTTTATACATAAACTTTATATCGGTATAAACAACATTTTATTTAAATGCTTAAATATCATGTTTCCTTTTCACTTCTTAAATTAAAAACTGTAATATGTATAAGGAAATATTCCCAGTGTAAATCTATTTTTCAATCTGAAACATTTTCTTGTTATTTTAATCATTGAATATCATGTTTCACTCCAAAATATTAATAATTATAAATACTAATTCATTGATCGTTATTCTTTATAATCGGGGAAAGGTAAAGTACACAAAAATTCCATTATAAATAAACATTTTCAAATCACTGCAAATTTTACATCTACTACTATGAATGCAGCCATGAATCATATCTCCGTGTCAGCATTTCAAAACTAACATAGTACTTCCGTTTTGTTTTTGCTTTTGAGTTGTGACAAATTAAAATACTTCACATCTCACTATTGAATAGGAAGAATGAAATGTTTACACAAATTATCTTTATTTAAAGACAAAATGAATGAAGTCGTGATTAATTTTTACTAAGAACTGTTTGTTATTTAATTGTTAAAACAATTATATTTCAAACCGTTACATAAAGAACGAATATAACACACAATCGCTTTGAAATTCGGGAAGCTAAATCAATCTTTTTCGATAAAACATGAAAACTATTTAACACTTATACACTTATAAGTACAGGAATGAAACATTAAAATTAAATAAGACTTACCTCCGTATTCCATGAGTAATCCTTTTAATATCCCTTTCGTTTAAACTTTAAATGGCGGACGAAATGCAATCTTTTCACTTATCTTATAATGGTGTCATAGACAAACGCGTGCTTTTTCTGATTGGCTGATAAGTAGCTCGAAAACTTGGTGCAACTTATTGCCAAAATGTGGTTCAATTCAGCGTAATTTTGAAGGTTACACCATGAAATGGAGTTTTTGAAAATTAAGAAGTACCATATTTTGGTGATCCTCATTAGTTTACTCCATATATTGGTTCAACGTTAAGCGGAAATTTTTAACAGTGTAAAAACACAAAACCCACACTCACACAGATATACACATGACGATAGTAGTACTATATGTACTGTAATATTGTTATAAAATCATAAATGTGTAAGGAGATTGATGGCAAAGGCGTTTCAAATTGTTTTCGATTTTTTAATAATTGTCGAAAGAGTACAGTAGGTATTCCGTAGCAGGTATTCCGTACTTAGCTGCAATATCTGATTTTATAAAAATGCCATCACTAACATCACATAAATTCTTCTGCTTAGTTTCCAAACTTAGAGCCCTTTTCCACAACTAGAGCTCCAATACAATTAGAATTCAATCAATAAAATTTTTCTAGCAAAGAACTTTATTCATATCAACGAACAACCACGTACTAGCAACGAAATGCATCGCTCACAAAAGAATTTCAATATCAGCAGAGAAAGAATGTAACTTTTTTCTCTTGCCCTGTGGTCACCATTACACTCACCTCTCTTCACCCACATCAGTTACAAGAACAAACGCATATCCTCCCTCGTCCAGTCCCAGAAAAGCGATAAACTCGTTTTAAGATGGAAGGTCCTCGCAAAAGTCGCAACGAGGTTTTTTTTTTATTAGGCGCAATACTTACTTCGTCTTAAACGGGAGAAGTTTGTCTTCATGTTCGTATTAAGCGATGCAGTTATTATTATTTTTCAAGATAACGTAATGGGGAAACTATTTCCCTTCGTCTTAAGCGAAAATTCGTGTTAAGCGTTTTCGTCTTAACGAGGTTCGACTGTATTTACAATTGCATGTATAAATTTAATTACGCATCTGAAAATGTTTATTTGAGAATTAATAGCGACATTTTGTCTAAAAAACGATATTTTGTTTTTAGAAAAGTTATCAATACACTATAAAACTACCCGGAAACGTTTTAGAAAATCAGTAGCACTAAAAGAAAGCAACTTTAACTATCTAAAAGATTCTTTAACTCTCGAAAATACATTGGTTTTTAGGATTCTAATCATAAGTAATGCTTTTCGGAACCATGAGTTTATAGTATATTTTCGTTCCTTGTTATATTTATATTTTCATAGATATAACATTTATCTTTTTTTACAGTGTATGCAGGGTGAAATATGTAATTTTGTACCCATCTTTTAAACTTTGTAGGAAAAAGAGCAATATAAAAATAAATAAATAAAAGAAGAAGCGAGACAAGAAAAAGAAAAAAAAAAAGGAAAAAAGAGTTTCGCTTCATTTTGTGCCAAAAATAACTCTCGCATTTGAAAAATAAAATAGATTATTATTTTCTTACTTGCATTTTCGATTCTTTTTATAGTCTGTTAAATTCTACAGATGTGTGATGCGTTTTTGGCTTTATTTTCCTTTTTTTTTCGCCATTCGTTGCATTTTTTCTTTTCTGATACATACAAAATCCTGTTGCTTACATCTGGTGAATCGTATATGACTTCTTGATAGCATATACGGCGTAAAATATTATTATTATTTTTTTAAGCAACATAACAAATTTTTCTTTTCTAAAATGGAAAAATTTTGACATAATTTAAAATTTTCATCTCTTTTCGTGTTTTCCTTTTCTAGTTGATTTCTTCCAGTTTTCAGCGGAAGCATTATATTTTTGTTTAATTTCTTCAGCTGTTTTTATTTATTGATAAATTTAAAAAACACAGTCTGCGCAGATGCTATTTTTTACAATAAGCATGAATATCAATAAGATTTTCACCAGATCAAAAAATGTATAGTCATAGAATTACAATGTATTTTAAAGATCATTAATCAACTTCTGAATAAATTAAAACCAAACATTTTAAGCGAGATTGGAATTTTAAAATGAAAAAAAAAAAATAGTTTATGTTTTTCAAAGTTGAAAACATTTGTATCGTGTGATAAATTGCGAATATCTATAAGAATAGTTATTGCATAACAATATTTTTTCTTTCTCAAGAAGTTGTATTTGCGTTGAGCTGAATTTTTTCCAGATGAAAAAAATAAGTATTGGAAAATTTGCATTATTAATAGTAATCTTAATCAAAAATGAAATAGGTAGAGGGTGTTTTCATGAGAAAACGTCCAAATTTAGATATGATCCTTTTCAATTTTCATGAAATTGCAAAAAGACGTAACATATAGATCTAAGATGGACATCTGTAAACTCTCAGGGTGATAAGTAGTATACTTGGGGCGTCAGGGGGTGCTTTTGTAAAGTTCATTAGTTCACTGTCATCACCAAGTTTTTCAATTTATTGCTTATGATACAAGAAATCTTACATACCGCAAATATGTGATCTAGTACAACTTTTCTTCCCTAAAAAAATATTTTCATCATGAAAAATTAGAAATCAAAACATTCATCAACACTTGTCTTCAATCTACGCCATATAACCTGTCGAGATGAATTTGATACTTATTTTAACAAGCTGTAACTACTAAACAAGTTACTTTAAATATTGCCACCTTACCAGTGAATTATCTATGGACATAGCCTGAAGTTACTAAATTCATTTCTTCCCTGCTTAAATATTTGTTAATTTATTCATCTTTGAAATCCCGTCAAAAATTACGTTAATAAAATCAAAGCCATTTTCAGAAACCTGCATCTCAAAAGAAACATTTCTGATTTCATTTCCGTTAATACTACTCTAAAAAGCACACCATAATTAACAAGAAAACATTCGCTTTATTTTGAGACTCTTCTGTATAAGGTAAAATAAAAATCAAGGTCCAAATAACCTATTTTGTGTGAGACTTGCTACTTGCAAACTAAATACGGACACACTAAAATATCCTCCTAATGGATAAAAGTGGAAAAAGTATATAGTTGTAGTAAAATTACTATACGATGCTATATGAGAGTGACTTCAGCGCCCTTAGTGACGAAATTTGAAAGTTATCAACCATATCTCGTAAAATATGTGAGAGAGTGAAAAATTGTAAATTACAAAAGAGTACAGAATCCTTGATTTAGTATGAAATGATGTCTTACGTGTAAAAATAACTTTGTTATAAACTCTGAAACATTAATTTTTCGATAACGAATCACCGGCCTAAATACGTCACTAATCGCATGTGATACCATAAGGCAGATGAATATTTTAAATAAAACTAACACACATGTAATTAAGGTGCAATTTATTTTAATATGAAATTCGAGTTAAGTATACTCACCATCTGTAAATACATGTTAGAGCATGCACATTACTGTCAATTATCATGAGTAGTAAAATGGCAAACTTAGTCATTTGATCGTTGTTCCTGCGACAGTGAAATAGTGAACTTTACAGAAACACATCTAGTTCCTCAACTATACTACTTCTGACTCTGGTAGTTTTCAGATGTTCATCTCAGAAGGGAAACTACCTGAGGTGCTAGTCGGCGATTTTGATTTGATAAGAGTGTTATCGTTGGAAAGGTCTTGTCGTGAGAAACAAAAAATCCAGTGGAACTACCCATCCAAAATGAACACCACAGGAGCTGCAAAATAACGTTTACAACAGCTGGTATTATCCCAACGTCCTACTAACCAGCTCCATTTCAGGGAAAACATCAAAGCGGTTGATTGAATTGTATTTCGAAACGTTAAAAAATGAATGAGGTGATGAATGTATACGTGAATTGAAGATCTTTCTCATCTTGGATGAATGAAAAGGCCATGTAGATCCTGAACTTCACAGAAAGTTGGAGAAAACTTCGAAGTCATGATTATACCTGAGGTAAAACATAGTACCTCTAGCGCCTTGATGGTGAAACGTTTCATGATTACAAATTTATAATCAAAAGGATGACAGAGTACAGTAATCCCTTAACATTCACGGATTTAACATTCGCGAGTTTTGATTATTCGCGAAATATAAAATGAAGAACGTTTCAACATTCGCGAATACTTAACTTTGTTATTCGCGAATTTTGTTTTATAAAGAATATTTATTTTTACAAAGTAAACTCGCTTTGCTTTACTAATTCCGTAAACTCTTTGTCACTGGGCAGCTACATTGTACTGTACAGCCTAATTTCAGTCATGATTATACCTGAGGTAAAACATAGTACCTCTAGCGCCTTGATCGTGAAACGTTTCATGACTACAAATTTATAATCAAAAGGATGACAGAGTACAGTAATCCCTCGACATTCATGGATTTAACATTCGCGAGTTTTGATTAGTCGCGAAATATAAAATGAAGAACATTCCAACATTCGCGAATACTTAACTTTGTTATTCGCGAATTTTATTTTATAAAGAATATATTTTTTACAAAGTAAACTCGCTTTGCTTTACTAATTCCGTAAACTATTTGTCTCTGGACAATTGTACTGTACAGCCTAATTTCCGAAAACTTCAACCCTTGTAATGAGGCAAAATACAGATCAGTAATTCCGAGAAACCCGAAGCATAACTGTATGCTGAAAAACAAAATCCTAAATTTTCTAAAATTCATAAGTTTTATTGCAAGTGAAAATTTGTATGCAAAAATTATATGGGAAATTTCAGAGCTTTAACAACAACTTGTTGAGAAAGCAATAGAATGCGACCCTTAACTGGTCAGGAGTCATAAATTTAAAAAAGAAATCGAGACCGCAACTTTACCGTATATGGAAATTCACAAACAAAAGATCTGCTCTTCCAAAGAATCATATATCAACAATTTTTTTCAGCCATCAACTAGCAACTAAACTTTGCACAATATGTTTATAATTATTCAAATTTATTTACAGCATGCACTTTTTAATGATTAATAAATATATTTTTACGTTTCAATTGATTTTTTCCATTAAAAAAATCATAAAACCTAACCCTTTTTTATGCACGGGAAGATAGCCTCAACATTCGCGATTTTGACATTCGCGGAAATTTCCGCGAACCTAACCCTCGCGAATGTTAAGAGATTAGTGTATTTCAAAAGTCACCTGCGAAAATGTGGTGGAGAAGATTTGAATACAAAGGAAGCTATTGTAAAATTGCATCATTTGGTTCACAACTAAATCTTCGCCCTCGAATGTCAAGACATTCGCCAATATGCTTTCCAAAATGCATTTACTACGAATTGAAATGCCAAGCTTCACATATGTGAGGCAAGTACGTTTCATACTTACAGTTAAGACTTGTAAGAGATAACAGATGTAACACCCAACCATTTATCAAATGTGCCTTGTTTGAATAGTCCCTCTGCTCTAAGCACTTTTACACTTACACCCAGTTTCACCAATAACCAAGTGATCAACCAAATTTCATAAATGGACCTACTGTCATATGGTCTACAACATTGTTACTAATCGCAACATTTGTGGCATAGCGGCCATTTTCTGTGTTAATAAGTCTACATTCATAACATTCCATCTCAAACAGTACATTTCTTTCATTGCATTATACAGAAATACATTGTCTATATTAACAACATTACAAACACATGCCAATTGCTCACAGTCACATTTGAAAAAAATATGTATTTATTTATTTATCCGTTGATGAAATACTAATGCAAACTGCCTTGCAGCTCCTGTGGTGTTCATTTTGGACGGGTCGTTTCATTAGATTTTTTGTTTCTCACGACAAGACCTTTCCAACGATACCACACTTATCAAAATCGGCAGTTAGCACCTCAGTTAGTTCCCTTGTCACACTTATATACACGTTCTGTAGAGATTACTTCAAAATTGAAGGGTGTCGAGCAGGAGCCCCTAGGGCAGTTGATATGGAACAGCCCTATATGAGTTATTTATTTACAAAATCAATTTAGAGTTTAAAATGACTAAACGTTTCAACATAAACTAATGCAAATCTGCATTCATCCATATGTTTTAAAACTTTACTTCAAACTTTAAAGCACAAAAGTGAAATACAAAATAATGCAGTTTTTTTTTTTTTTCATTTTAAATACAACTTGAAAAGTAAAGGGAAAAAAATAAGAGTTTTTCTTCGTAGCATGCTGAAAACACCTCTCGCTCTTACAAAGAAAACAAATTTTCATCTGTTACCTTTTTTCCTTGCTTTTTTCACTCTTCTTCTGATCTGATAAAGTCTGCAAGAAGTGTGATGTGTTTTCACTTTTGTTTTTTTTTTATTTTCGTTATTCTTCGCCATTTTCTTCTTCTTCTGATACTTCTGTACATACGAAACCTTGTTGTTTACTGTAGCTGAATCGGGAGTGACTGACTGACGGTGTAAACAGAGTACGATATTAACTTCTTTGTAAAGTGAAAGAAACACATTTTGCTTTTCTAAATTAAATTTTTTTATTAATATTTTTATTTAAATTTTTCATCTCATTCCGTCAGTTTTACCAAATGTTCTTTTTTTTTTCGAATTTCATGTGAAAATATTTTCTTTTAAATTCTTTATTTTAATTTGTTGATAATTAAAGAAAATATCCAGGTGCTATTTTTCAGGATATCTGTCAGAAGCAATACAAGCTGCATAAGATGAAAAAGATATTAACAGGAAATTACTAACTTAACATATTAGGTGTATTTAATAAATCACTTAATATTTTTGTAATGACCTTCATAATTAGAGAATGCTTTTCTGAACTTCACCAACAGTGCAAGAGATTAACTATACGGTTATTTTTTGAAATATTTCTGCTTTAAATTTTTGATCACATACCACCAGTTTCTCCAAATATTTTCTATAGTTGATTTTTTTTTAATTTTTGGTAAAAGTATTTTTTAAAACTTCTTTATCTATCTTTATTTCAACTTACTAATATTTGTTTTTTTTAATTAACAGGTAACAATCACTAAAATTTGCATCAGATTTTAAAATGCATAACGAGAAATTAATATATGTATATAGCGTATATTCTAAAAATGCATTTAGTAGATAACGTAGTAGTCGGACCTCGATATCTCGAACCTCCTTATCACGAAACCCTCGCTATCTCGAAAATGAAATTTCCCCTGCATTTCCATCAAAATTCTTATGTATTTTCGATAGTTATCGCGAAATATATTTTCCAAAACCCTTGATATGTCGAAATGTTTTCAAACGAAATTAGTTTGACTTTTTGAGTTATTGTTAGCTGCAGAGCCAGTTTGATCTGGATGCTGGTTTCACATTATTATATCCCTTTGTTGATACAAAAAACTTAAAGAGTAAGAATGGAAGGCTTTTGAAACCGAAAAAAAGGCACAACATCGTTTTTTGGAAACTTTGCAGTGAAAGTGCATCGTGTGATGCAGCTACCTGTGAAGAGTTGCTTTCAGAACTTCCTTCTCTTTTAAAGGAAAATAAAGCAGATGATGTGTTTAACGCAGATCAGACTGGATTATTCTACCACTGTTTTCCTACCAAAACGACTGGATTTAAAGTTGAAGAAAGCCGATTTGGCAAAAAGAGTAAACTTTGTATAACTGTGCTTTTGATAGCAAATCAAAGTGGTAAAAAAACGCTTCCTCCTCTTATAATAGGATGATCTAAAAAGCCGAGGTGCTTTGCTAAAATTGAGACATTTCTAATGCTGTACAGATCAAATTTAAAGGATTGGATGACAAACGCAATTTTTGCTGATTGTCTGGTAGGAGCCGGTAAACCAATAGATAAAAGTAAAATACGCATTCTCCTCTTCATAGACAGTTGTAAAGCTCTCTAATCTTCCGACGCTATAAAATATCACTGTTAATTTTTTGCCGCCAAACATGACTTCGAAGTTACAACCATTCGACCAGGAGATAATCCGTAGCTTCAACGTTGGTTTTCGAGACCGAATTCTGAGAGAAGGCTTCTGAATAATATTGGTGAAGGTAAACCATCTAGCCCACCTGTCAACATCTTACAGTCAATGCGAATGGCTGACTATGCATAGAAAAATGTTACAGAAACAGCAATAAGAAATCGTTTCATAAAAGCAGGATCTTTAGAATATGTAATTTCTAGTGAAACAAAGGAAGTTGATTCCATCAAGCAAGCAACTGAAGAAGAACTGCTAAATCCAGGGCAGTGGGAATCGATACAAAAGGCGTGTCACACTGAGATTTCATTCGAAGAATTCTTAAACGTAGACAATGAGCTTCAAACTTGCGGCACTATGACAGATGACGAGATTGTTTCGAGCATTAATGCAGAAATTTTGAATAAAAAAATTTAAAGACCTACAAGATCAACAAGAGCATAAAAAAATAGTGAAAGAAGCCAAGAAGGCAGTTGACCTGCTAGGAAATTTCTTGAATCAAACGAAAATATTAGAACTGAAGCATTTGGTACCATTGCTATATTAAAGAAAAGTGTGCAATTGCAAAAAGGTTCTGCAAGACTGAAGGCTTCAATTAAGGACTTTTTCTTCGGAAAACACTGAATGCATTTCTTAATGACGAATTGGATATTAAAACTCTGAGAAGTCAATTGACAGCCCCAATTTGTTAATTATTAGTAGATTATGTGCAGTTTTTGATGAATCCTATTTTTTTCAGCAAAAGGCAGTTTGTGAGATTAGATTTTTTAAAAATTTTGTTAAAACTTTGATAACTCGAAACCTCTATATCTTGAATTATTTTCTCTTCCCCACAGATTCGAGATATCGAGGCTGTGCTGTATAGCAAATTAAAAAACAGAAAAATGTTTCATACTTAGCGGATATTCTAAAAGAGTATTTCAGAAATTACTTATTGCTTTTGCGATGTAATTAGAGCAATTGAATTACTAACATCATCGGTTGTGCAAGAGATTAAACATGCAATGCTTTTATAATGCTTTATTACCCTTTGAAAGGTGGCCTTTGGACCACTTAATTTTAGCCCCTAAATTTCACATTGGCACCAGAATTTTGGAAAGAAAATTTTCCTTTTATTAAGTGCGTGAAAAAAAAAAGTTTTACTTATTTTCGAATAAATTTGTTTCTAAATTCTTATGTCAATCATTCATTGCAGCATATAATGAATATAAGTACTTTGCCCCTGAAACGCTTAAGAATTTTAAAATCCCCACCGCCGGTTTTAGGTCTGAATATTTCAGTGTAAAGAAGCGGAAAACTAAACAACTATTTTAAACATTTATCTTAATACCGTGTGTACATGACCATTTTGACAATTTAGTATTTTTTTTTTTCGATAATAAGTATAAAAATGAAATACTCTAAACTGATATAAATCAAAAACTAATTAATATTTATTCATTGGACGTTAATGATTTGAACTACTCATAAAAACAAACAACAAAATGCTTTTTACATATCTCTGTAACCCTGTCAAAAGATTTGGGCTGAACAAGAATTAAAAAAAAAGTAAAAAAGTGCACTTTTAAAAACGCATTTACTGAAAAACGTATTCGTCGGATCTGTTTTATTTTTGGTTATTTAGTCACTTAGTCATGCTAGTTTTAGCTATTTAGTCACCCCAATCCTATAAACAAGAAATCTATATGTACAACAAATAGAACGAGAGCTATATGGGTGTAAAGCCTCCATTTTGGTAATTCTAAAAATATAAACTAGACAGAGTATTAAATTAATATTGCAAACTCGTTTGGCATGAATTGGTGGAATTTCCTTTCGTTAGCTGGCCATTGCATTGTTGTTTCTTTTGCTTGGCGAGAAACTCAGTCGAGTTTCTATGATATAAGTCATATGAAAAAAGAATGCAAAGTCATTGAATGCAAAGAAATGTACCGATATGAACCAGTACCGAGATCAGCAAGAGTGCATAAAAATGTAATGATACTAGATGAGGAACAGGGGCGTTGGCCATATTTGGCTATACTGTCACAGAAGCGAAGATTTAAATGGAGATATTTTAAAGAAAATGCGATTCAAATCGGTAATTATTTAATAGTAAAAATATGACACAAGTAACAAAAATTTTAATTCTGTATAGTTTTCTGGGAAAATGTAATGATACACAAGCTACGAAACACTGATTAATACTAGTACGTATTTCAGTCTAAAAGCGTGAAATGAATATCAATCGCAACGACAAAGTTTGCATAATTTTCTGGAAAAAAATTTATAGTTTGCTGGTTGAGAACGTGTTATTAATATCAACAGCTATTTAAATCTGAAAGCGAAAAATGTATAACAGTATCGGCAACAAAGTTTGCATAATATTAAGAAAAAAACTATAGCTGGCCGTTCGAAAATCACGTATTATACCAATAGTTACAGTAGAGTCTCGATTATCTGAGTTAATATGTACCAAGCACACCTCGGATAAGAAACAAACTCGGATAAACCGGATTTACACAAATCGTCACCAACAGAGGAGATGAAATATAAATTTTTCACTTAATTCATTCATTTTTATGGTGCTAGTAACATTTTTTTTATCTACATTTCCGTTACTTTTAAGAAAAACGAGGAATGAAATTGTTTATTTGAAAAAGGTCCTTGATAGTTTTTTGTTTGTTAAATGTCAATTTTGCTGCAGGTTTTTTTTTTTTTTTTTTTGCTACAGTATTACGCTACTGCATAGCTACCAATTTCTAAGATTATTTCTTACCACTAAAACTTACTAGTAAATTTTGCCTAATTCATTCGCCGAAATCTAATAGTTGTCATCGATTAAGTATGGAATTTTTTTTTTTAATTTTAGAGGTAACAAAACCGTACAAATTGGCAGCGATGTGATTTTATTAGTGTCATGAAAATTGCAGGTGTAGCCTCCTCTCAAAGTATTAAATAGTTTTTTTCAATCAAAATTATACTTTCGGAATGGATAATTTTCTTCTGATGATTGTCTTCTATTATTATGAAACAGTCATTTTAAATGAAGTGTTAGGTGAAGATGAAAGAGCAGTCGTAAAAATGTAGGACTCTCATTTTCTGATCAGAATGGGAAAAAAAATGCCCATAATTTTTTTTCACCTAACACTTCATTTATAATGGTTGTTTCATAATAATAGAAGCCATCAGTCCATCAGAAGAAAATAACTTGATTAAAGCGGAAACTCGGTTAAGCCGGACTCGGATAACCGGGACTCTACTGTATTTCAAATTTAAACGTAAAAAATTCAAAGTAACATCGAATTCTACATTCATCGAATCCCGAAAGATAGTTCTTAACACACCAGATTTCAAAGTATTTAAACTTTCTCACATCAAAATATAGTTTGAAACATAACACACCACTATTTTACCGACCCACAGAAAAAAACATGCAACAGTAAAGCACTTTTATTTCCGGTTTTCAAGAATTGACAATGGAATTGAAATACAAATCGAGGAAGTTCGAGAAATTCTATCGCTGAACTGCTTGAAAAATGGAAATGAACATTAAGGTAAAGTGCAAATTTGCGTGTTAGTTTCACATAATTTGATTCCAAAAATGTTCCACCGGAAGTGCATAAAATGCTGATCGAGACAGATGACTCTCGTTTCAAATAGATAGCATAATAAAATCAAACTTGCTGAGCGTAAAAAATCAGTTCCAAAAGTTTCGCATCCTATTTTCCCTTTCAGGGTGTATTAAATTGAGTTGAATTCTTGGATATAATGATACTTACTTATTCGCATCTCAATGAAAATAGTGTCAACAACAAATGCAAAATTTCTGCTATATTTTCAGTGTGACGAAACCTTTTATGGCAACGGAAATAATGATATTGATTTTTTCGTTTGATGGAGTATTACAGTTTTTTGAATAAGTTAGATAACTATTATATGTATTGGAATTAATTAAACGATATATGTTAAAGGGTAGTAGGATTCGTATCAGATATTTCAGTGAAAATGTTCACAACAATATGAGAAAATTCTGAAATTCTATGATATTTTAATTAATTGTGCTATAATTGTAACAGACTATGTCTTTTTTATCCTTTATCTACTGACGGTACTTATAAATACCATTAAAATAACTTGTTATAAAATTCATTTAATACATCGATTAGTAGCAAATACAGTTTAGAATGAGTTATAGATGCATTACTTTATCTTGTTCCAAAAGCATTATTGATTATACAAATAT
This sequence comes from Maratus speciosus, assembly GCA_963932465.1. Taxonomy (NCBI): domain Eukaryota; kingdom Metazoa; phylum Arthropoda; class Arachnida; order Araneae; family Salticidae; genus Maratus; species Maratus speciosus. The sequence continues at coordinate 342,839,442 of OZ010800.1, forward strand.
ATATATATATATATACATTTTTTTTTAAAAGGATGATTCCTTTTGCCCTTGCATCTTTTAAGCTGTCTTGGTGTTGGGGTGGGGAGGGGGGGGGGGGGATTTTTCAATTCGAAAATATTTCTATATTTCTATTGTAAGAACATTATATTTGTACATTTCCTAGTTCTACAAAATACTAAGAGCAATATTTAAAATAAAAGATATGAGGGCGTTATAAATATTTCACAAAATCCCTATAAGTTCAAATTTAATTAATCCTTCTAAACCCTTCAATCCTTCTAAAATCCTTTTAAAATTTTTTGAATGATTATGTAAATCTTCTAATGTAGTTTCAAAAATTTACGAAAAATGCTTTAGAAGATAAAGTTTTCATGAATTCATAATTCAGTACATAAAGGGTTAAATTGAGTGAATTCTTGGATATAATGATACTTACTTATTCGCATTTCAATGAAAATAGTGTCAACAACAGATGCAAAATTTCTGCTATATTTTCAGTGTGACAAAACCTTTTACGGCAACCGAAATAATGATATTGATTCTTTCGTTTGATGGCGTATTGGTATTACAGTTCTTTGATACATTAGATAACTTTTATATTTATTGGAATTATTTAAACGCCATATGTTAAAGGGTAGTAGGGTTCGTATCAGATATTTCAGGGAAAATATTTACAACAATAGAAGAATATTCTGAAATTCTATGACATTTTAATTAATTCTGCTATAATTGTAACGCACTATGTCCTTTTAAATAGAGATGGTACATTAAAAAAAAAACATTTTTGAGTCAGATAGGAATGGATATATTTATATGTGTTTGTGTATATAAATTCAACATTAACTACTGTATATTCTAGAATACACCGGTACCTATTGATTAAAAATATAACATATTACTGGGAGACTACAAAACTTTCTGCAATATTTTATGCATTAACCCTTTATGTACTAAATTATGAATTCATGAAAATTTTATGTTCTAAAGTATTTTTCGTGAATTGTTTAAACTACATTAGAAGATTTGCATAATCGTTTAATAAATTTTAGAAGGATTTTGCCAATTAAAATTAATTTAATTTCAGTTTATAGGGATTTTGTTTAATATTTATAACCCCCTCAAATATTTTATTTTAAATATTTTTCTAGTATTTTGCAGAACTAGGAAATGTACAAACATAATGTTTTTACAATAGAAATGATTCCGAACTGAAAAATTCAACCCCCCCCCCCCCCCTGCCCCAACGCCAAGAAAGTTGAAAAGATGCAAAGGTAAAAGAAATCATCCTTTTAAAAATATTTTTGTTTTGTGTAACCAACAGTGCTTTTGGAACAATATAAAGTAATGTATCTATAACTCATTCTAAACTGTATTACAACTAATCGATGTATTAAATGAATTTTATAACAAGTTATTTTAATGGTACTTATAAGTACCGTCAGTAGATAAAGGGTTAAAAAACTTTAGACTACTAGTGTAATGAACTACAGTGCGTGTAAAAACTTTAAGGATAGCAAAAAATTATAAAAATTTAGATAAATTTAAAATGCAATAATTAAAATGGCAATTTAACGTTGATCATAAAGTGCAAATACTAATATAAAAGTAAAAAAAAAATGCATCTGTGAGCTTTTTTTGCAAAAAATTAATAATTATGCAAACAAACGCTATTTTTGCCTGTGTAAAAACTTTAAGGACACCACTATTTTTTTTAGAAATGTTACGTATAATTATTATTCATTTGCACGTTAAAAACTCTTCTGTATAGTGATTTTTCTGACGTTTTCTATTAAGAGTTTTGTTAATTTTATAATAATGCCAAGAGCAAGTAAACTGACAGAATATGAAAAAGGTGCTCTTTAATCTTTTGCATTGTCAGGAATGAGGCCTATTGAAAAAATCCCTGCCGGCCCGGCCTACAGGCAGAGGTAGATTTCGAAGTTAAGTATACTAATTTCACCAACAAAAACTAAATCATTATTAGATATAAATCCACTTTAACAGTTTTATCTGTCTGCTTTTGACGAGTTTTTATTTCCTTTTTATAAAATAGCTGGTTTTATGAGAATCATGTTAAGGCGATATTAAAAAAATATTTTTCCATACTCAACAACTCGAAATTTTCTGGCACATTTTCAGATTAATTTTTAATAAAAAAAATATATGAAACATGCTGACGTGATTTTTGAAAAGATTTATAAGCGACCTGTGTTTTTATTTTTCTTTCAATTAATTAAAAGTTGATTAATAAACAATTATTTTCTCAGTAGGGCAATATTTTTCGTTTCTAACACAATCGCTTCGGGAAATTCTGTTCAAAATGCCCACTTTGACATCATTTTTTGAAATATATTCTGCCTCTATCAAAAAATCGATCATTACTGTACATTATATAGTTTCTGAATAAGAGAATCTAGCAATTGGATGCGTTTGAGAGCAAAAATGAATTTAAAAATGAGTAAGAAAATAGACAGTTTGGATTTGAATGCACCCTTAATAAGATGATTTTTTTCTTCAACCGCTATGTATTTTTAATTTGTTTTTGCTTTAAGAATTGGCCCTATCAAAACTTGTCTATATAAATGTTGAAGACAATATTAAGAAGATATATGATAAATTCATGGAGATTTTATATCTTGTGAATTGACGGAGTTATGAAAATTTTTCTTTTTCAACCCCTCTTTTTTTTTTTTTTTTTTTTTTTTTTTTTTCTTGTGGTACGAATTGGTCCTATCAAAAACTTGTGAATATAAAAGTTGCAGATATTATTAAGGAGATGTATAATAAAATTAATTGGATTTGATATCTTGAGAACTGACGAAATTAGGAGTTTTTTTCTCAACAAAAACCCTATTATTTGCGCCCCTTGAGTCCATTTTTAATTTTATCTAAAATCTGTGATACATAAATTTTCGGTCCTATTTTTAGAAGTAATAAAAACTTTAAACTGATTTGATATGTACAAAAATTGAGAAGTTATGGTGTTTTTTCGGTTTTCACAAAACCCCTCCCTATTTCCATTTCCTTTGTCCGCTTTTGCCCATTAACGAACTTGACCGAGATTTTATGTATCAGTTTGGAAGAGATTTGTGCAGAATGGCGGAAGTTATCGTGTCCAGAAGAAAGTGATAACACAATTGCTTCGGGAAATTTCGTTCAAAATGCCCACCTTGACAGAATTTTTTGAAATATATTCTGCCTCTATCAAAAAATCGATCATTGCGGTACATTATATAGCTTCTGAATAAGCGAATATACCAATTAAATGCGTTTGAGAGCAAAAATGAATTTAAAAATGAGTCAGAAAATAAGCAGTTTGGATTTGAGTGCATCCTTAATGAAATGATTTTTCCAACACAATCCGCTTCGGGAAATTCGGTTCACAATGCCCACTTTAACAGCATTTTTTTAAATATATTCTGCCTCTATCAAAAAATCGACCATTACAGTACATTATATAGTTTCTGAGTAAGAAAACGTACCAATTGGAAGCCTTTGAGAGCAAAAATGAATTGTAAGATGAGTCAGAAAATACGCAGTTTGGATTTGAATACACCCTTACTTAGATGATTTTTTTCTTCAGCCGCTATGTATTTTTAATTTGTTTTTGCTGTAAGAATTGGCCCTATCCAAAACTTGTCTATATAGATGTTGTAGACAATATTAAGAAGATATATGATAAATTCATGGGGATTTTATATCTTTTGAATTGACGGAGTTATGGATTTTTTACTTCTTCAAACCCCCTTTTTGTTTTCGTTTTTAATTTTTTTTTGATGTACGAATTTGTCCTATCAAAAACTTGTGAATATGAAAGTTGTAGATAATATTAAGGAGATTTATAATAAAATTAATTGGAATTGATATCTTGAGAATTGACGAAGTTATGAATTTTTTTCTCCCAAAAACCCTATTTTTTTGCGCCCCTTGAGCCGATTTTTAACTTTATCAAAAATCTGTGATACATAAAATTTTGGCCCTATTTTTAGAAGTAATAAAACTTTAAACTGATTTGATATGTACAAAAATTAAGAAGTTATGGGGGGTTTTCGGTTTTCACAAAACCCCTCCCTATTTCCATCCCCTTGGTCCGATTTTGCCCATTAACGAACTTGACCGAGATTTTATGCCCTTTGATTTTATGTATCAGTTTGGAAGAGATTGGTGCAGAATTACGAAAGTTATCGTGTCCAGAAGAAAGTGATATATATATATATAGATAGATAGATAGATACATAGATAGATAGATAGATAGATAGATAGATAGATAGATAGATAAAGTTTTTTACTGAGGGTGGTTTTGGGTTCTAGGAGTCATGATCGGTGTAGATCTGCAAAAATTTTTCAGAAATTCCAACATACGAAAGATCCCAATAGGTAGTATTTCATACGAAATCTACCTAAAAAATATAGGAATATCTAAAACCGTCATCAACATTTTTTTATGGTTAAAAGTCGAGTATGGAAAATAAACCGCCAGAGGCAGACCAAAAGCCTTGTCATCCAGAGATGAAAAGATAGTTTTAAAGTTAGCATTAATTGGAAAATACCCAAGTAAAGAATTTTTACAAACGAATGGGCTTAAAGTGTTCAAGAAAACAATATGCAATACAATAAATTGATGTGGGAATTTCCAATACACAGTAAAATTGTGTAAACTCCCTTTACTAACTAGCCACAAACGATACCCAGCCTGGGAAATTTCCCACTATCGTTCCATGTGGTTTAGTCGGTAGAAAGTCAGTGCGCTATACTGATGGCCCGGGTTCGAGTCCCGGCATGGAATCTTTTTCACAGTGTTGGCCGTTTGCGCCTCTTAAGCAATTACTTTGAAATTTGATTTTCATCTGAAATATCTTTAATTATTATAATTTTTTTTTTTTTTTTTTGCAACTCCTGTAATCAACCCCGTCACTCCATAAAAATAGTGAAAATTGCTTCATATTTCTCAGTATAAATTCGGCTCTATTTGTATATTAAAATATATGGGAACTCTAAAATTATAGTGCAGCATTTAAAAAAAATATTATTAAACATATTTAATTACTACGTATTTTATGTTATAGTGGTACCATTAGGTGTTTTAATGAGGTGATGCATAACAGTATCGACGTTGCTAATTAAAAATTCAATTCCAAAGTTTCTCATCCTGGTTTTGCTTTAGGGCGAATTAAATTGAGTAAATTCTATGATATAATGGGTACTTGCCTATTCAAAATTTCAATGAAAACTGTGTCAACAACAGATGCAAACTTTCCGCAATATTTTGAGTAAAGAAAGCATTTATGATGGATGAAATAAACTATGTTGATCCTTAATAATATTGAAGTTTTGCTTAAAAGAACTTTTGAATAGAAAGTATAACTTTTCAAATATTCAGAATTATTTAAGTATTGTATGTTACAGGATATTAGATTGTTTACTTATACGGTATATTTGTGTAATTGCCACCAATAGAAGAAAAGGTAAATTCTATGTGATTTTGAGTTTCTTCTATGCTTGTAACGAACTATGTCGTATTAATTATTGTTAGTACAAACTTTTTAATTTATAAGAACTTATTACGAATACCAATAAAATATAGCGCAAGTAGATAAATTTTTTCTAAAATATCTTGAGTATTAAAAAATTTTATGCAACTACTGTAAAGAGCTGTGCCATTTTATAATAATGTTAATTTGTGGATTAAAGCAATCTGTAACCCTTTAAATTATAATGCAGTTTTTTTTCTCAAATTCAACAATATCTATTTTGAACTATAATCGTACATATTAATTTGTTATTTCAATGAAATTTAAAAACCACTTAGCGCAGATTCTGTTCTAACGTATCTTATCCCAATTTCTTAGGGCGTATTAAATTGGGTGAATTCGGATATACAATGGTGTTTACCAATTATGATCTCAATGAAAATAATACCGAAACAAATGAAAATATTTTGTATTATTTTGTTTCTGTAAATTTTTCTCCCATAATTATATAAAATATGCAGTAATAAATATTATAAATGCATTGATTTAAGAAATGTAACATTCTTGAATAAAACGGATTATTCTTTATACTTAGCATTATGAAAGCAATGTCTTTTTTAGGACGTATACAACTGTTTCTTAGTCTACAAAAATATAATAGAACCACTAAAGAAAATATACAACAACCTCTTCCAAGTTACCCGTGATTCAGAAAAGCGTTATTTATCTTTAGAAACCTCAAAAGTCAATATACTTTCGAGATTTAACAAAGTTTTTACAAAAAAAAAAAAAAAAAAAAAAAAAAAAGTTTCTTTTGTTGCCACTGATTTTCAAAAACGTTTCCGAGTAGTTTTATAGTATATTAATCAGTTTTCTCATACCGGAATATGGGTTTTTAGGATACTATTCTTTCTCAATTAAGCATTTTCAACTGCGTAACTGAATTTATACATGCAAGAGTAACATAATAATATTAATTTTAATGTTAATATTAATGCTGTTAATGGATTATGTTTGTCTGTAAAATGCCTTTTCGAACATGAAAATATTTAATGGAAAATGGAAAACATCGGTAAAACCTACATTCTGGGATAAGAAAAATTATTAATATTCTATAAAAACTATTCGGAAACGTTTCTGGAAATCCGTTTCAGCAAAAGAAACTTTATAAATGTTTCTTTAAATCTAAAAAAAAATATTGGTTTCTGAGGTTTCTAAATATAAAGGACACATTTCGGAATCGTGGGTAACTTAGAAGAAGTTATTATATGTCTTCGTTCGTGCACGTGATTGTATTATATTTTCCTAAATTAAGAAACTTGCCCCTTTTTTACAGTGTACGTAATTATTATGCATTTTAATGAAAGTTATACGGATTACTACAGAAAATTTCTCTGATAGCTACAATAAACTATGTTTCTTCCATTGATATTCATTTTTAAGTAAGAGAAGATTTTTGCTCTTAAAAAAAGACAATTTTCGACATTTAATATCTGAAAATGTGTATGATTTAAAAACAAAATTTTATTGGGATTAAAAGATATGTGTACTCTCTTTCATTTCATGTATTTAAAAAACTGCAAGATGCAAAATTAGTATTTATAGGAGACTCCAAACTGCCAGACATTTGAAGAATATAAATTGGAATAGCAGGAATTGGTATAACAGCTTACGCGTACGATTACAAAATAAATATTGCAAATAGATTGAAATTTTTTGTGCCTAATTTTATATCAGATTGTAATAATTACCCTTAACTTAAATAAACTTGTATTCAAAGTATTTTTATATTTTTAATACAAATTTGGATTTAGCTAGTACAAAATTTTGAAAATTCAACAGTATAATCACATAAAAAATATTTTGTTGAACAATAAAAATGAAATTTTAGGTTAAGATTATACAGACTACAATGAAACGTATATTTTGAAAATTTCATGAAAAAATATTCAGAAGTTTTTGAGATATCGTGCGCGTTATGCCCAAAAACTCTATTTGGAGAAAAATGACTTCAAAGTTTCGGAAATGCCGCTTCAGCTATTGAGCGGGTATAATTCTAATACTCATAACTCTGTTCTAATGGGAATTTCAAGGAAGTAATCATGTCAAAATGTTCAGAAAAAATAGAAGTTTAACATCTAAAAAAATTAAAATTTCGAAAATTTTGAAGCTCTAAGCATCCTGAGACCCCCTAAGTGAGAATAAGAATTATTTATTAAGGTTATCTTGGTACTTTCTGGTATATACCAAATGTATCATGTAAGTTTCACACTGTAAAACAATTCCTTGCAATATATTAAATATATATTTACATTGCTGTACATACCATAAATTCTTAGAGCATCAGACATATATGTAAAAAAGTAGATTCGAATTTTATGAATTAGCAATTAAAGAGAATATTTATAGGTATTATGACTAAATTATTTCCGAATTGGGTGTGTAAGTCGACTTTTTAAACCTTCAAAATTCAAAGAAAATTCAGGAGTCGACCGAATATAAAATCAAACCTAGCTGCAGCATTTGTAGATTCAGCTACAGTTACAAGATATGAGTCCATCTTTTGCTTATAATTATGCCCCACCAAAGGTATTGTTTCCGACATATTTTGCACAATAATTAAATTTTTTTGTTTTGTATTCTTTTATAAAACAATTCATTAACCATACACCTTCTTTAATAACTCATTCTAGTATTAATTTTTTTCTGATGATTTTTTTGCGTGAATTCCCCCCCCCCCCCGTTCCTCCCAGATATCTTTCTGTTTTCAAACAAATAATGCGGGTGGCGGCTGCTCAGACCCTCACCTCATCGAGTTCACGGCTGAAATTCCAGGAATAGAGGGAACTCGATTAGCATATTAGAATGGAACTGGTCTGCCAAGTCACCTTGGTAGAAACCACCTGCAGACCCGATTTTAGTGGTTGGTTGGTAGGTCTTCATTGAGTTTCCTAACGAAATTCCTGCGTCCCTTTATCCCTTTTATGCCCCAGTGACAAACCAGTTTCCATTGTAATATGCTATCTGATGCAGAAATTTCATTAGAAAACTCAATGGGGACCTACCAATCAACCATCAAGTTGGGTCTGGAGATTGTTTCCACCAAGAAATGACTTGTCAGAACAGTTACACTTTAATATGCTTATCGTGTTCTATCTAAGGCTAATGTCAGACGACATTATGCAATGTCGCTAGCATCGTGTAGGGATGATATGTAGGGAAAAAAGCGTGCAAAAAGACGTCCGTCTCACATTAGCCTAATCCTGGAATTTCAGCAGTGAACTCGTTGAGGTGATAGTTTGTGCAGCCGGTGCCGCTCGGTCTATAAACAATAAAATCTATATTATAAAGCAAAAAAAAAAAAAAATGTCCGAGAGTAAAGCTGGCGTCATATTAACGATGTAAACGGTCTAAATAATAAAGATTGCTTTTTTTTTTTTTTTTTTTTTTTCAAATTTAACAATTTCTAAACATCGCATAAATTCAATTTTTTTAGTGTCGAGTGGGAAAAAAATGTACTTTCAAATGCAATTTGTTTGAAAATTGTATCTCTATTTACTGATTTTTTTTCTATTATTTATAAAATAATTTTCACACACTCATTAAAAAAAAAAAAAAAAAAATCTATCACTACCACGTGCAGCCACTTACGAAAGAATGAGCGGTTTGCATAAAAAATATATATATATATATATATATAAATAGTTCAGCATTTTTATCCTGCTAATATTCTATAGGCAAATTAAAACTTGCCAATAAACTAATGAATAAAGTAAATAAAATACAAATTTAACAAATAAGTTGAAAAACGCGTTTAAACCATTGAAGTAGCAGGATCTAAAAAGGCTGATGTAAGTTGAGAAATCTTGGGTGATTTTTTTCTCTTATTAACTTCTAGTATGCGCTCAATACAAAAGTATGGAAATTACTAAATTTCAAAACCTTATTTGAATACATTACTTATATTTTTATATAAAAATGATTTTTGATGTTGTTAGCTGGCAATCTAAAGGAATATTTGTAGTGTAAAAGATCTATTAGAATCTCCAATAAAAATAAAAAAATACAAAATGTTCTGTTACTCGGAAAGCCCATGTGAATCCCTTAGTATTAATAAACACTCTACTCCTGTTGGATTCCTTCATTCAATATCACTTTAGGACATAAAGTTTCAATTCAGGCTTTGTCGTTCATTTGAAACTAAAAATAGAATTTGAATTATACACATATCAAAGCTTTCAGTCTAGAACGCAAAACGGGAAAAGCCTTTGATCTCTTCGGGTGACAGCATTAAATGGGGCGCACACAGTACAAAATATTTTAGACACAGTACAAGTTAAATCCATTTTCTCCGAAAGAGGATTTACTTTTTTCCTAATTTTGCTCCTTGTATCTTTTGAAGACTCTAATTTCGTTGAATTTCGAGACAGTGTTGCCAGATTGGAGACTTTTTTGTCCCCAGATTATTGATTGTTACCGCTTTTTTAAAATAGAAATATTCTGCCTATTTAGAAATATATTAAAAATTCCGTAAAATAATTCGAATTATACTACTTTAAAAAAGTTGTGACAGTCAAATAATCTGAATTAAAAAAGTCCTTAATCTGGCAACACTGGATCGAGATCGGACTTTTCAACGTTGTGCATTACGTTCTATTTCCTTTTTCAGTTGATAAGATGCGTGTATTGGATTTTTTAAAATAATATCCCTAAATGTATTTAAATTTCAAAATCAGACTTTAACTGGAAAAAAAGCCATACGTGAGATAAATAACACAATTTAATCTTAGCAACAAATAAAAGAGTATCTTATACTATAATACGAGCAAAAATTGTTTGTGTATGTGTGTGTATGTGTATGCAAATTTTATCTTAAAAACGACTCTAACGATTTTGACTAAATTTTGTATTTAGCCTATTTCGGGTACGGGAAAACCATTGGGCTAGGTCATGTGTTAGAGAAAATTCGATTAGTGGGTCATTTTAGGTCATAATGGGTCAAGGTCAAGCTAATTATATCTAAAAAACTGCTCAATCGATTTTTACTAAATTTTATATCCAACCGTTTTTCGGCACGAGAAAACTATTGGGTTAAGTCACATGTTCTAGAAATTTCTATTAGTAGGTCATTTTTGGGTCACTTCGGGTCAAGCTAATTTTATCTAAAAAACGGCTATAACGATTTTGACTAAATGTTGTAATCTACTGTTTTGAATTACAAGAGGACCAATGGGCTGAGTCATATGTTAGAGAAAATTCGATTAGTGGGTCAGTTTTGGGTCACTGTGGGTCAAGCAAAGTTTATCTAGAAAACGGCTCTAACGATTTTGTCTAAATTTTGTATTCTATCGTTTTCGGGCACGAGAATACCATTGGACTAGGTTGCATGTTCAAGAAAAATCGATTAGTGGATTATTTTGGGGTCACTGCGGGCCAAGCTAATTGTATCTAAAAAACGACTCAAACGATTTTGACAAAATTTTGTATTATACAGTTTGTGGGCATGAGAAGATCATTAGGCTAAGTCACATGTTCGAGAAAATTCAATTAATGGGTCATTTTTGCGTCAATGTGGGTCAAGCTAATTGTATGTAAAAAAAAGGGCTCAAAACATTATGGCAAAATTTTGTATTATATTGTTTCTGAGCATGAGAAGACCATTGGGCTAAGTCACATGTTCGAAAAAATTCGATTAGTGGGTGAATTTTGGGTCACTGTAGGTCAAGCTAATTGTATCTAAAAAAAAGGCAAAAACGATTTTGACTAAATTTTGCATTATACTGTTTCCGGGTAAGAGAAGATCATTGGGTTAGGTCACATGTTCGAGAAAATTCGATTAATGGGTCATTTTGGGGTCACTGTGGGTCAAATTAATTTTATCTAGAAAACAGCTTTAATGATTTTGATTAAATTTTGTTTTCTTTTGTTTTCGGGTTCGAGAAGACCATTGGTTTAGGTCGCATGCTCAAGAAAATTCAATTAATGAGTCATTTTGAGTCACTCTGGGTCAAGGTCAAGCTAATTGTATCTAAAAAATGGTTCAAATGATTTTGACAAAATTTCTTATTACACCGTTTCCCAGCACGAGAAGACCATTGGTCACATGTTCGATAAATTTAGATTAGTGGGTCCTTTTTGTTTTACCGTGGATCAAGCTAATTTTATCTATAAAACGACTTTAACGATTTTGACTAAATTTTACATTCTACCGTTTTCGGGTTCAAGAAGAGCATTGGTTAGGTCGCGTGTTCGAAAAATTTCGGTTAGTGGGTCCCTATGGCTCAGGATCATGACAATTGTATCTAAACAGCAAGAATGGTACAGTGAGAATGAAATATCGAATTGAACACAAGAATAATTTTGACCGAGCTTAGGTCGTTCATGCCCGCTAGTGTAAATATATATGAGGATACATGACTTTCAAAACTTGCTTTATTCAGAAAACAAAATTTTGGGAAATCGAGAAAAACCTCTGACTGCGTCCATTGGTTTTCATTATAAATTAAGATTTTACAATGCCAAAAATACACGATAAAATTAGTTTTCTGCAGATTGTAGTGTTTTTTTTTTTTTATGCAAGTTCATCAATAGAATAGACTGATAGTAGAAAACTTGATTTTTTAAATTTTGGATAAGGCGAGTTTTGTAACTCACTTCCTCATATGCATTCATTTTTCCATACTTTTTAATATTTAAAATATTTTATAGTTGCAGTTTCACAGAAAGTTGGTATCAGCACAACAAAATAAACAAACAAACAAAACTAATACAAACTAACGAAAGACACCTAACTACATTTACGTTCAATTTCGTTTATGGTGAAGCCTCAAGTTTGAAAAAATATTAATATTATTTTTCCTTTCAAACCGTAAGTTCCCGTAAGTCATTTTGCCTTTCCGTTTTTTTTTATACCTAACATTCTGACCGAGAAATTTTTAATCGAAATACGAAAAAAAAAATCGCTCACGCTTGATGAATTTACATTTCGCTTTAAAACAACGCCTTCCGTTTCAAAAAGTAGGAATATTAACCCTTTGAGGAAAAAATCATTACCAAAAGTCACTTTTGGCGAATTTCGTTTTTTCCGCGAATTTTTTCATAGGATTAATATTACGAACATTTTGATAAAAGAATTACACTTAATTTAATACAATTGCATTCAAATTTAATACAGTATGCTAACATTTGAGCTGATGACAGTTAATTAATTTCGTTCAAAGATTATGAGATTTAGGGGAAAATAATCAGTTTGAAAAAAAAAAAAACATTTTCACAGGGTTAACATTGCGCACTCTTATTTTAATTTAAAACGTAGCGCTATTTCGCTAAAACTGTAATACCTTAAAGTAACCATTTAGCTGTTGTTTTAGAAAATTTTGGTTTAGAATAAATGAGATTTAGGGTAAACAATCGGTTTGAAAATAAAAACATTTCTCATAAAATTTGAAAAAATGGTTAGGAAGGAAAACACTGCAGTTTGTAAAAAAATTTGTTTAAATATATAAATTTATTCAACATTGATTTTATGTATATTTAAGGTTATTATTATCTGGTGCCCCAGCTACGCCGAACTTTCGTTTAAGAATATGAAATCAAAACAGATAGATTTTCATTTGAAAATAAAAAGTCATATAAAATCGAGGGTGTACGCTACCGAAGGCAGTGGAGCCGCAGCATTAGTTTGTTTAGAAAGGTTTTCGTTTAAATCTATTAACTAATATAACATTAATTTTAGTTATATTTAATGTTATTATCACGGCCATGGCGGGCCAGCTAGTCTATGCTAATAATAATAGAAAAAAGTTTTGCTCTGTTTGTGTGTCTGTGTCTGTTAGCGACGGCTAACGAAATTTACTGCACGTAGAAGTTGTAAAATTTGGGTGAGGATTAAAAAAAAACAAACATCGAAAAAGCATTGTTTTTTTGGGGGGGGGGGGGGGATTTAAACATAGGGAGGGTAGTACACAGTGAGACGAAAATTATTATTACTTAAGGAATGGCAACGATTTTTGTTCTTTTGAAAAAAATTTTGCTCCATCTTTAAGCTACACAAATACGCTACACATTAATGTATAAATAGTTTTAAAAAAGTTATTTATAAAAGCACAAAAGCAGCATAACGGAGTGTCGAAAATTGTCTCATTGTGTACCACGAGTGGTACACAGTGAGACAATGTATATATTTTCATAAATCATACATTTTTATACTCTATCAATAATTTTCTGCAGTTTATGACTTCTAATTAATATTTCTAGATAAATTAAAAAAAAAAAAATATGAACCTCGGGTGGACAATGGCAGACATTGGGCTAGCTTCATGCAAATTTTCAGCCTCTTACGTTTAGTAGATTTCACTAGCCATCGCACGCCCCTACACACACAGAGATAGAGAGAGAGACAAAAAAACCTTATTTTATTAATAAGTAACATTTTTTTTCGTCAGAACCACATAGTAGATACACAATGAGACACGTCTCACTGTGTGCCACAACTGTGTGTCTCACTGTGTACTTTCGTTACGTTGTAACAAAATGGGTGTCATATCTGTTTCATCATCAATTTCATAGCTTTGAATGCTTGTGTCGTTTTGTTGACATAGTCTATCATTAGATATAGTTAGGTTTGGTTAGGTAAATATATGCCATAATGAAAGAAATAAACTTTACAATGGACGTTTATGTAACTTTAACCCCTGTAAAATAAATAGTTACTTACTATTTTGTTGGAGGAGTAACCGAAGTGCCGAAACTATATTCATGTGTTGCATAAGATGAGGTTTTTCAGTATATGTTCCATCTAGGAGTAAAAGTTATAACTATATGTCAAAATGATTGCTGTCTCACTGTGTACCATGTCTCACTATGTACTCCCCTACCCTATATATTTTTTAGAATTTCACACTGTATCAGAATAATAGCGAAAGTTTCAAAAATTTATCTTAAAAAGCATTCTCACTTCATATTTTTATTTCATGAATTGATTAAAGAAAAAAAAAAAGATAGCAACTGGTCATTTGCTTTTTATAAAATTCTGAACAACAGCAACAAAAAAAGGCATTTGAAAAGAAAATAGAAAAAGCAATCTAAAGGTATTCTAAAGGCAATGGTAAAAGTATATGACGCAAACTACATTCCTTCAGTTATCAAAAATATAAAATAATTTAATTAAAAGATAAAAGAAAAGAAAAGGAAGTTATTGCTTCAAAAAATGCATGCATTTAATCTTTTTTAAACGAAAATATATTATTTAGTACCTTCGAAATTTTTGATTTTAAAAACACAGTGACAGCTCATATTAAATTACGCATATTAATTGAGTCATCAATCAATGTCAATTATCAGTCATCATAATTAATTAGCGAACTGGCTTAATATGATTTTTTTCTTTTTTTACTTCATAAAGATATATGCAGAAGAAAGAAAAAAAGGAATAAAAAGAAAATCTGAACCCGTGTGACATTCTTCTGGTCACTGGAGATATAAAAAAAAGGTTGAATTTATTATTTTAATCTTGAAATTTGCTTTTAAGAGCGATCACGTTTTTATTTTATATTATATACGAGAAATGAGATTGTATATAACATCGATATCATATACGAAACTTCATGCTCCTAGAAAATTTAAAATATAAAATCCCGAAATATTAATCGTATGATAATAAATTTAACATTTTAAAAATTAAATGATACATTTAATTTTTTTTCAAGTATAGTGGTCCCAAACTTTATTGTTACTTGATCCACCTTAAAGTTTGACATTTTCAGCAATCTGATTAATATAGAGTTATTAGGGAACTCAACCCCCGGTGAGCTAAGCCCGCCAACCCCCGTTCAAGCTCCGCAGCGTCTAAAAACATAGGAATGTGCCCTGTTTAAAAAAAAAAAAAAATATTACCAGGTTACGAAAGATTGAACGAGCTTATCCGTATAATTGCGGCTATCTTCTGTAATCGGGTTGCCATGCTTTTCCATTTGAATGGAGCATTTTTCGGTTACCATGTCCTCATCCATCGTTGTCGTAACAACTGACGACTGTTTTGGGGATTGAGATGTAAGATCAATTACATATTTAAAAATTAGCTTGTATAAAATGGTGGTTAAAAATCTCGCTATCTTTCTGACTTTTATAACGACGCTATGGACAATATTCTTCCTGTTAGATTCGAGAGTAAAAAAATCCGTCTACTAATGAGAATAGCTTTCAGAACCACGGTATTGAAAAACATTGTGTTTTGCAATTTCATGCTTATATTTTATATTTTCATCGAGTTTTAGATATTTTCAGGAACGGGCATAACTTATTGATGAATTCTTTTCTCTATTTTAATGTACCATCATGCATTTTCCCGTTATTTTTACAATGTATATTATTGATATTATTATTAAGATGCTACTTGGCGCAGAATGATATAAATTTAAAAGAAACGTTAAAAGCGTCAGAATAAGCAAACATTCAGCAGACAGGTTTTGTTAGCGTTTAGCGTACCGTCCTCAGTGCAAAAAATAATGGAAACTTGCTCAATTATATAGAGGAGAAGCGGATTCAACTGAGAAGTTCATTAACCAATGGAAAAACAGGAAAATGTGGGTACCAGCAAATGGAAGAATAGTATAGGTAATGCCACCAGAAATGTGAAAAAAAAATGGTAGTAATTAAGCAAAAGAGGATTTTATGAAATATTCCCAGCAATCTGATAAAGGGGGAATAGCAAATTCGCTATTAATAATATTGTCATATTTTTATATTAATTAATAAAAATATCCAAATTTCCTAATATGCATTTATCGGATAGTAATTCGTACAAAATAAATTGAAGGTATTTTGTTCATACATTTACCCGTATATGCTGCATAAAGTGTAATATATAAACAAATTTTCTGGCTGCACTACTTTTACACCAAGGCTAACGAAAAAGACAGGCTACCGCGGTGCATTCCACATATCTTTTTTTACAGACCGCTAGAGTGATGTAGTGCTCTTTTCGTACACCTGCATTGCTGCATTCGAGCATCACATGACTCCAGTGGTCTGTAAAAAAAGATACGCGTAAATCACCGCGGTAGCCTTTCTTTTTCATTAGCCTTACTTTTACACCATAAGATGTCACATTAAAATTCTTTGGAATGAAAATCGTTTTAAATGTATCATTTTAATATATGACGAAATTTTCACTATTTAATGCATTTCTCATGCAATAATTTATTTTTTTTTATTTTTTTTTCTCTTTTAAGATTCACGGGTACATATATTATTTAATTTAAAAATGTTAGGGAATATTATTATTTGAGCTTTTTAAATATGACACATTATTCAACATTAAAAGTTTTTCTTGCGAATAATTTAATTATTTTAGGCACTTTAAATATGACGATATTTAATGTTTGGGCATTTTACATGTGACGTAATTATCACCTTTAAATGCGTTTCGCGAGTAATAATTTTATTATTTTAAGGTTTTCGTACTTTTTTTAAAATTTACGTGTAAATATTTTGACGTAATTTTCCCTATTTTCTGCTTTTAATCATTTAATTCTTATTTTAAAATTTTCTTTCTGTTTTTAATGATTTCACTTTTTAATTTCAATTTGAAAAAGACGGCAAAAGAGAAATCTAATAATCGCTTTCGTTTTCACTTTTCTTACCTTTTTCCCCCCACAAAAATGGATATTTTTTACGTCTATGGAATTTATGTCAAAGTTGAAGATGGCAGATGATTTTTGGTTTCTAAAATAAACTTATTCCTGACGAACGAAATGTGAATATTTTTTTTATTTTTTTAAATTTTACAGCGAAACATAATTCAATCACAATATTGTCTTCACAGTCGATTGAAATGAAAGACAATTTCAAGTTCAATTTGGAATTGACGAAAACGAAGAAATCTAATAGTCCGTACCTTTTTCTTTTTCTTTTTTTATTCCAGAAAAATGGAGTCATTTAGTTGTCATCATAACAGAAGTGCCATTAAAATAAAATTAAATTAATATCTCAAAAACTAATTCAAATTTAAAAATTCTAATACCACTTTTGACACCTATGGATCAATACGGATAATTGGTGTAAATTCCACCGCATAGCATTCTATAGTTTCGGAGAAATAGCTCTGAGACATAATCAGACGTTTCATAAAATCGTTTCATAAATCCGTTTCATTAGGATTCTATATATATAGCGTAGATAAAGAGACCATTTGAGGACCCCAGAAACCAAGGGGTATAAGTTGCAAAATTGAAAAAATTGAGTTAATTGCACATTCTATCTGGAAATGTCTATTTGTTTTTAGGTAAAGAGATACAAGTGATTTTTTAATTATGCTCTGCATTCTAGGGGTCAATTACTTAACCTCTTTCCAGAAACTGTGAAACGCGTGGAGCCCAAGGGGTATAAGTACACTTGTATCAGTTGACATCCACATAATTGAACCGCGACCAACAACATACAAGACCAGAAGAAGAAGAAGAATTTTAAAACGCCACACGAATTTAATCATCTTAAAGCGGCTATTGTCATAAAAAGACGAAGGTGTTTCTAACAAACGGTTGCAAAACATAGTAAACAAAAAGGAAGAAATAATTTCTGCCGCAGCTTCTCTGGATGAAAAGAACCGTCGAATAAAATTACACAAGACCGTATTGATGTCATCAAAGAACACCTAAATAAGTTTCCGCGATACACAAATCGTGAAGAGAAAAGACCCCCAACCGTAAATACCTGAATTCAGAACTCAATTTAAAAGGTATCTACAAACTCTAAAGTAATGTTCATTTTTGCCTAGAAGAAAAGCGCGTACAGCCGGTCAAGGAAAGTTTGTATAGACAAAATTTTTAACAAACATTTTACTCTCAGTTTTCACCAACCGGGGACTGATACATGTGTTAAGTGTGACAAGCTAGAATTGAAAAAAGACCACGGAAATGAAGATGAGAAACAACAAGCAGAAACTCAAAAGGAACTACATCTCTACAAAGCAGAAACTGCCAGATTAGCCAAAGGCGCATTCCAAAATTTAAACAATGATTCTAAGGTCGCGATATGCTTTGACTTGCAAAAAATCATGCCATCTCCACATGTAACCAATTCTAAGACTTATTACCTACGTCAGCTTTGGACGTACAACTTGAACATTCATAACCCTGAAAGCGGAACTGCCCACATGTGTACGTGGCATGAAGGCCAGGCTTTTCGTGGTTGCCAAGAGATCGCATGAATTCCAAAAGACAGAAGAACTCTTTTGGAATTCATAAAGACTCTTAACCCTCTCAAGTCAGCCATATTACAGCTTTTAATGACAATTGTGGAGGACAAAATAAAAGCAACTTGATTGTGAAGTTCTGGCTGCACATCATAAAAAATACACACATAGAAACAGTTGATCATCCCTTTTTGATCTCAGGATACCTCTACAATAAATGCGACCATGACTTTGGGCTCATAAAAATTAGAAGGAAGAGGAATAAAAGGGATCTGTATGTTCCAGAGCACTGGGCTCAACTTGTAAATGATTCCAGCAAAAACGTCACAGTAGAAGTGCTAAAAAATGAAGATTTTATTAATCGAGTCATTTACACCATTCTTTAGGTCAGTGGAAGGTATCTGAAATATGCAGTGGGTGTATTTGGAGGAAAAAAACCTTCATATTATTCTACAAAGAAACTGCTGTTGGTGAATTAGAATCTTTCCACGAGCTAAAGGTGAAGTCCAGCCGCTCCGGAAGATGCCCCACAGTTCTGCCTGATCTTTCCATTGCAGAAGAGAAACCGAAACTCAAGTACCTTAAGCTTTAAAATCGCACTGAACTATTGCAGTTTGTACCTCGGACAGACTGTAGCAGGACAGACTGAAACCCCGCACGCTTCTGAAGATCAGGCTGATGAGCCTAATCGTGATTATAAACTGATGAGGATGAGATAATGTAGATGTGTTGTTCCCGTGTTATCAATAGAAGAATATTGTTCCATGTTTCGCGTCATTTTTTTATTTTTAGAATTTACTTTCTTATACTTTAAATAAATGCATTTTAACGGTTAAAAAATTATAAAATTTTAATTTTTCAAAACTTATAATAAATTTTAAAAGTTAGAACAAAATTTTGTCCTCTCATTGATTTGTATTAACATTGTCCTTAAATTTTTCCTCAATCCTTTTTTTTTTTATTTCATAATTTTTCATTTTTAAAACTTACATTAAAACAAAATTTTGCCCTTTCATTCTTTTGTATCAACATTGTTCTTAAAATTTTTATAAATGATTTTTTTTTTCATAATTTGTCATTTCTTGTGCACCATTTTGAACCTAAAGGGTACAAGTGCCGAATAATTATAAATATTGCTTAGTTATACATTTAAAAAGTTGTACCCCACTTTTTTGTTCACAGTTATTGAAATAAAAGTTCATAGACCACTAAGAAATCAGCCGCAGTTTCATATTCCAATTCAGTTAATTACTTTTGATGTTCAACTTTGAACTGAATTTACTCGAAATCTAAATTTTGTCACTTGTATCCCTTGGCCTCTGGGGTCCTCATTTCATGATTCTTCCTAGCAAAAAGGAGAATTTTCATACAAACCATATAGGATCAATTTGGGCAAATGAGAACAGATTTTACTAGTTTTAAATACTAACAGCTTTAAGGAGCACATGCGCCATGTAAAGTCTTGTAAACTGCCATAAAGCTATCGTTTCTCTCTATATAAAAGCTATATACTTCAAATGCAAGTAGTTCTTGGCGCTGTGGGGATGTAATTGTGTACCTTAAATTGCTTGTTCACAATTACCCCAGATATTCATAATTACCCCCAGAGTTAACTG
This sequence comes from Maratus speciosus, assembly GCA_963932465.1. Classification (NCBI taxonomy): domain Eukaryota; kingdom Metazoa; phylum Arthropoda; class Arachnida; order Araneae; family Salticidae; genus Maratus; species Maratus speciosus. Next base: position 342,859,721 of record OZ010800.1, read on the forward strand.
ATAACTGTGAACATCTGTTTTCGTCTCGGGATGAAATAGTACAAATCATCAAGTTGATACACAACATTTGTTGAACAACCAGTTCATACGCACGTTATTCTACGACTAGCTGGCACACCCCGCGTTACCCGGGTCCGTGATATTAACCTTAAATTTACCTGAAATCAGTGTTGGATGATTTTATATTTTTAAAAGAATATCTTATCAAATGAACCTAGATATGAGTGGGGGGGGGGGGGGGTGCGTTCGACGCCCCAGTCTATTTTGAATTTGTATTTTTAAACGGAAATCTTTCCAAAGAAACCTAATGTTGGAAGTACCGCTGCCTTATATTTTTTAACGAAAATCTATTCAAACTAACTAAGGAGTCCCCGTTACAGTGATTGCTAATTTAATTTCTGACATTTAGATATATTAAACTTTCAATACTAAAAAAAAGTTCTTGGGGAAGCTTAAAGTTTCAACCGTACAAACAGGACATCATATGAGGCTTAATATGATTCAATATAGAACAAAACATTTACGTAAAAACTGTTCATAGATACCCCATATCACATAAAGTGTGTGGTAATTGTGAACATGGTCCTAAAGACCCTTGAAAATTTGTTGGGATAAGAACTTATTGATATTTTGTTAGAGTTATAACTTAACCAATATTGGTTAAGAACAACTACTTACCTAGATTTTATCCAATAGAAACGAAGAATAACCACATGCACTACAACAGTGTTATGTCATGTTGAATTGTAAAGGAACTTGATAAGTGTGAGCAAGGGTGCCAACAATGAAGCGAGGAACGTTCTCATCCTGCCTAGACGGATGGGATGTAAGCCTTTGATTTCTTCTTTAATTTAGTATCATGAACTATCCCATATTCATAATTGCCCCAACTGACCCGACAGGTTTTTATCGATTAGCACGATTAATTAATCCAGCGATATTATAACTCTAATCGAAACGTACACTGGATAGAAAAAAATTGCAATAGGTCCACAGCGAACTGTTTTAAAAATTCAATATACATAAATAGACAAACTAATAACGTACTACCAGGGCTATCACTGGCGACTATTTTTTTTTTATCATGTTGTCTACCAGTATTTCAAAACAACAACCTTTATTGTAGATTTCTGCTAATCTTCGAGGTAGATTATTTTTGTATAGAATGTGAGAATAATAATAAGGAAAATAATAATATTTATGAACTCCCATAAACATAACGATGTAAACAAATTTAACCATTTGGTTGTTAATTTATTTGAAGAAAAAAAAATAATGCATACGTAATAGGCACACAAAAATTTCCAAATATTATTTTTTTTCTTTATTTAATGAAAGACATCATAAGGTTAAATGAAGCGAAGATTATAATTCGGAATATCTGGTATGAAAGGAGAATTTCAGAATAAACAAATTGGCAACACTGATGACGAGAATCAATGATTATATGTACCCAAGAGGTTTATAAATGACGGTTAAGAAGCATTAAAAAGTAAATCTTGAGTTTATATTTGCATTTACTACATTTATTTTTAGGTTAATTAAGTTTAGCTTACTTAAAATTAGGTTCATTATTTAAAAAATGCATAATTTGATTTTCAACTTATTGTAATACAATTTCATTACTTCAAACTTACATGCATTTTACCTTATTTAAGAGAAAATTCGCCTATTGTTAATCGGAGAGGGTTTTTTTTTCTTCTGTTTGTAATGCATCTTACGGTAACACAAAATTTAATTTTCTAGATTTTATTGGTTTTTCATCTTTTGCTACTAACGTCTCAATGATACACATATATGTCTATCATAAGCTATTTGACGAATTCTAATTTTTTTTTTAGTTTTTCGAATTATTTTATTGTTATTTCTCTTTCAATATTTTTTGAAATTTTCGTTTTAAACACTTCTACGCTAAGAGGCTAGCAGCAAGGGAAAAAAAACCCCACTTTGTGCTTTGCGCTCTAATAGAAATTTCCCAAATATTCCATTTTTTACTCCCAAATGTTCAAAAATAGTAATAAGGCTTCTAAAATGACTTCTAAATTGTTTAATAATAATTTTACGGAATTTATATTATAAAATAAACACATTCCTGCGAGAAACACAGACTTCATATTGTTTATGGCAACGCCCTAGCCAATACATTTCCAAATTTAGTAACTTATAAAAATCACACTAAGGACTGTTTCCTATAAACCCGCACAAACATTGTAGTTACTATATAGCAGAGGAATGCGAATCAGGCGAAACCTGCGCATGAAGTGTTACGTTATCGTATATATAAGGGCACGTTCGTTAGCCGACAGTTCATTAAATAATCTATGTTTTCCGAGAATAGAGTCGAAAGAGGAGTGTCGGCGTACGCGTGTGTAGAAGTTTTAAGAAGGCAATATTTATCATGTGAACAAGTTCATAGTGAACTATTTTTTGCTGAAAATATCCCCAAACGAACTATGTACGACCTTCTACAATGCTACAACAACAGTCTCCTTGCCTAAAGACGATGGGGATCGGGTAGGAAAGCCCAAAAACTCATGTAGCTAAAGGTACAGCAGTTGAAATTACAGTTTGGCAAAAACGACTGAGTATTAATCCACCCCACGGCTGCCAAATTTAGTGTTTCATCCGGTCACCTACATAAGACAGTCACTAAGAAGCTTAATTTTAAATATCACAAAAAAGGGTCATACCAATTTGAACAGAAAAACAAATGGTTGCAGCGAAAAAGAAGTGTGGTCGCTTGTTCAGGAAATTCTCTGATCGAGCATTCATCTTGGATGACGAGTCATATTTCACACGTTCCACTTTTAACGATAATGATGTCTACGACGCATCTGACGCCATCACGACACAAACTATCGTTACATTCTCTACTAAAGCAAAATTCGAAGACGAGATCCTCGTTTGGATTGCAATGGGTCAAAAAGTCTTGAGTCATCCTGTCATCCGAAAGTCTGGGATCGCTGTCAATGGGCAATGACATTTGAACATGTGCATTCGCGTTGTCTCAACCCGTACACCCGTTACAGTTACCACGGCAGTGATTATGTATTCTGGGAATATTTGGCCAATAGTCATTACTGCAAAATTGTTCTCAACCACTTCCGCCAGCGAAACTTCACTTTCATAGAGAAGTCCGACAACCCGGCTAACGTTTCGAAATTCCATCAGTTGAGCGGTTCTGAGGGTATTTTAAGTCCACAGTGTGTGCTAAAGGCAGAAAAGCAGATTACATGCAGAAATTGATCTATCGAATCAAGAACTGTTTCAAAATTATGGACTTAAATATCGTACAACGTCTAGCAAGTACCACCAAAAGTGAAATCGATAATTTCCGGCGAAATGGTTTAATTGAAACCCAGTAACAGTTTTAAAGAGTAATGCGATTATTAACCCTTTATCTACTGACGGTACTTATAAATACCATTAAAATTACTTATTATAAAATTCATTTAGTACATCGATTAGTTGTAATACAGTTTAGAATGAGTTATAGATACAATACTTTATCTTGTTCCAAAAGCATTAATGGTTACATTAAACAAAAATATTTTTAAAAGGATGATTTCTTTTGCCTTTGCATCTTTTCAGCATTCTTGACGTTGGGGAAGGAGGGGGAATTTTTCAATTCAGAAATCTTTCTATATTTCTATTGTAAGAACATTTTATTTGAACATTTCCTAATTCTACAAAATACTACGAAAAATATTTAAAATGAGTAAGGTTATAAATATTGCACAAAATCCCTGTAAATTCAAATTTAATTAATCCTTCTAAATCCTTCAAAAATTTTTAATTGGTTATGTAAATCTTCTAATGTAGTTTCAACAATTCACGAAAAATTCATTAGAAGATAAAATTTTCATGAATTCATAATTCAGTACATAAAGGGTTAAAGTTACCTTAAAGTGCCCATGAGTGTTCTTTGTCTCGGTTTTTCATAGCTGTCTAGTCAAGAAAGTTTTGTGGATTTTTGGGAAACAGTCCTTACTTTAATTATTACACCGTTGAATAGGAGGGAAAATGTATTTTCAAATGCAATTTGTTTAATTACTGTATCTCCATTTACTGATATTTTATTGATTATAAAACATGTTTAAAGTTTCAATATTTTTCAGATATATCTCTATCACGTACAAACCGCTTACAAAAGTTTGACTCGTTTGCACTTTAAAAAATATATAAATAGTTCAGTAATTTTTTTTTTTTTGGCTAACATTCTACAACGAAATTGAACTTCATAAACAAATATTTAAAAAAATAATATATATAAAACACAAACTTACCAGGTATGTAATCGAACGACGCGCTTAAACACTAAAATAATCTGAATCAATCAGGTTTCTTTAAATAGTGAAATCCTTGGCAATTGCTTTGGCTGTTAACCGCTGATATGCTACTAATACGAAAATATCGTTTTTAATAGATCTCAAAACTTTATTTGAATACATATTTGATATTTTTCATATAAAAAAGCTTTTTGGTGTTGTTAGCAGATAACATAAAAATATATTAAATGTAAAAAAAAATATTATAGAGTTTTTAATTAAGATATTTAATCTATGTTTCGTACATCGAGCAGTAGGTGAGAAGGGCACACATGTGAACATGACAATTTTTCAATTATTATTAGATGTTTTTTTTTGTTTTTGTTTTTGTTTTTTTGAAAAAAAAATTACCAAAAATGGTATCACCTGTAGATATATGATAAGCATTTTTTGAAGCTTCTTGATATTTTGTTCGTCCTTAGGAGCCAAAACACTGTTTATGGATCTCAAAAGTAAAATCTCAGTTCCAAATTGATAAGCGAATAACTTCATTTATTTATTCATTTATTTGAATTTTAATGTTTTAACACATACTATGAATACTAATAAATATTTTTGATAAAGTTTTTTTTTTCTTCTAAAATTGAGAAATATTAATAAATTATAAATTTAACTCCAGCAGTCATATGGGCCACTTATGAACAGACTAGTTGTGGCAAATATGAACAGTTCATAAGTGTCCCTATAATCATTTTGATATTCTGTTCCTTTCAGCAAACTTCATAAGAAATAATGTCAGCTCCAATATCTATAATTTTCCTGAAATAGAAGACATTTCCGTCATATAAACTTGATTTTGCATTGAAACTTGCACAATCACATCTGTCAGCAAGTACATAAAAAGCAATAAGCTCGTTTACGTTCAATTGTAATTTAAATAAATGTAATGTTTTATAAAATGCAATAAGTGTTATGTATTATTTTACTAAACGATTTACAACAATATTTTTATGTATTGTTAATACAAAAAGTATTACGTTAAACAACTTTGCAAATTGTTTTATTTCATTTGTTCCAAACGTGCAACGATGGCTTACTTCCATCTCTAAAACAGCTATGTGCGAGTATATGATGCTTCGAATAGAGATATAACAGATATCAGTAATATTTTAAGGAAGAAAAATTTTTAAACTGATAACTACCGTAAAAACCTGATTGTAATAACAGTCTCCTCCACCCCTCCTCTTTCAAAAACAAAACAAATTAATTTAATTTAATTTTTTTTGTGGGGGGGGGGGGGGTTATAATCCGGATTTTTTTTTGTTGTTGTTGTTACTCATAAAAAAAACAATCTTTATCATTAATTTAGAAGTAAAGGCAAATATAGGGATAAGGATTTTTTTGTAATTCAGCAAATTTCCGATGAATATTATCTAAATGCCCCCTAGCTAAAATCTTCCCCAAAACAAAAACCCCTAAGCAAAGTTTAAAAGCTTTAATTTTTTGTTCAAATTTACTCCTTTATATTTTATTTTATTGCCAGAATATTTAATCAATCATCTAAGCCCCCCTCCCCCCATCTACTTATTTTCATTTTATAATCTGTTGCTTAAACATATCGCCCAGAAACTAGAGAAATATATATGTTTTCTTTATGGTGAATTTAACAGATAATATACTTAATGATTATGCTGACAAATGAATAACAGAATAAAAAGCATGTCAATGGATATTTTTTCCTTGTGTGCACACGTGCTCTACGTGTGTTCGCAACTACCCCGCCGGTGGGGCACATGTGAACAATTTTTTAAATTTATAAAAATATTAAAAAAAGTAAGAAGAACTATAACGGAGATAAAAATATACCATGTGTAAAAATAATACCTTTTTTAGGGTTTCGTCTTAAAAAGTAAAAACGGAACCATTATAAGATCACTCTTGTGTCTGTCCGTCTGTCTGTCTGTCACAGCCATTTTACTCGTAAACTGTGGAACGTGGAAAATTAAATTCGGGGAAGTAATAAAGAATGTTGACACACATATTTTCAGATTATTAAGCATTTATAAACATATTTAGTTAAAATGTATAGGGGCAAATTCAGTTGCTTGAAAAAAAAATATTTTCTTTGCATATCGTGTGAAAGCTTTCGTAACGCTGAATTCAAAAATAAATTTCGTTTAATTTTAGGTATTACATTTTCAAAGATATAGTCGAAAATGTAGCGCAAAAATATGTCCCCCCCCCCCCCATCTAATTCCGAATCTACTGAAGCTAAAATTATGAAAAAATTTGAGGGAGTAGACGTTAATTTAAACCTTGCCGAAAAACTATAGCGATTACCCTAGGTCACATAGTTTTTGAGAAAATCGCATTTTTCCGTTACACACAAATTTCGATTTACGGGCATTCAGCAAAACTGTTGAGCAGCGCTGGAGGTATCTATCGTAGCAGAAGTATAAAAGCATTGTTGATCATGATTTTCGAAAAAAATCGTCAGTAATTAGCCGAGATATAAACCCTTAAAAATATTGACGGTTTGGACACACATAATGACAGGGGCGACGTACTCTATGTACCATTGGCTTTTAAAGCCTAGATAACAACTTTTAATGATATATGTGTGGAATGCAATGGCCAGTAACAGTATAAAAGCAATAAACGTCAAATTGTTAAACACAGACTAATTCAAGGGGTCTCGGGAGTCTTAAAGCTTCAAAATGTTTTAGATGTTAATCTTCCATCTTTCTGAATATTTTAATATAATTGTTTCCTTCAAATTCTCATTAGAACAGAATATATGGCTTTTATAATTATACCCGCTCAATAGCTTAAGCGGCCTTTTCGAAACTTTTAAGTCATTTTTCTCCAATTGACTTTTTTTGGCATAACGCGCACGATATCTCAAAAAGTTTTGAATATTTTTTCATGAAATTTTCAAAACACACATTTTATATTAATCTGTATAAACTGAACCTAAAATTTCCTTTTTATTGTTCAAAAAAATATTTTTAAGTAATTATATCGTTCAAATTTTCAAAATTTCCTATTAGCTAAATATAACTTTGTATTAAAAATATAAAAATGCTTTAAATACAAATTTATTTACGTTCATGGTAATTATTATAATCTGAAGTATAAGTAGGCGCCAAAATTTTTATTCTAGTTACAATATTTATTTTCTAATCGTGCGCGTAAGCTGTTATACCAATATTCTGCTTATCAAATGTCTGACTGTTTGGAGCACCCTGTAAATGCTAATTCTTCATCTTGCAAATTTTTAAATACATAAAATGAAAGAACGTACTTATCTTTCATCTCAATAAAAATTGTGTTTTAAAATCATATACATTTTAAGATACTAAATGTTGAATATGGTCTCTTTTTTTCATTTTTTCCAATTTTTGAGATCCTGAGACCCCTTAATTAGAATGAATTACATAAATACTATGGGATTCCGACAATTTGCATTGAATTGCTCTTTAAATACGCCTCGAGTGGCTTTAAAAGTTAATTAAAAACTTATCTGGAAAACGCGGCAAGGACCAAGGCGGCGTTGCAAATTTGTGACCTCCTTTAGAAGCGCGCTTAGCACAATGCCAAATGTGAACTTTGAACGAATGTTTTGTTTTAGCTGCACTTTAGAAAGAGAGGTTATTACTATGATGAATTAAGTTTTATGAAATGACAAATGAAGTTTAAATATGCATTTCTTTTATTGTCAGTACCGAATTAAGTTCATTATAAAGATATTAAAATAATATTAAACTAGTCGGATGTATCAATCCCAAAATTTTCTTCTATCTCATACATGTCAATACTTCCTGATAAATACAGCACAGCAACGCCACCGGTTAGGCGATTTATACCAAAATCTAATCAGGGACAACTTTCGTGAACTTCTAATTGAATTTGAAGTTTGGTGAAAATTCGTGCATTAGTTTTTGAGATAGAGCTATTACGGAAATCGTGAAAAGTTCTGAGTTACAATGGCACCTCTTGGGTAATTTACACCAAAAACTTATCAGGATCAGTTCATATCAGGAACTAACTGAATCTAAAATTTGATGAAAATTCATGCATTAGTTCTTGAGATACAGCTATTGCGGAAATCGGGAAAATTGCAGCATAGTAGCGCTACCTGTTGGGCGATTTACACCAAAAAGTAATCAGCACCAATTTATATCAGGGACTAAATCAATCTAAAGTTTTATTAAATTCCGTTCAATAGTTCTTAAGGCAGAGCGCCCACAATATTTGTGTCACACACAGATAGACAGACTCACAGACAGACATTTTGTAAAAACATGTTGTTCATTACCTCTGTACCCTAAAAAGTATACATCCGTCGAAAACCAGAATTCGAAAATTTTCACGAATCCAATACTTTCTTCCTGTAAAGATAGAAGAAGGTAAAAATGAGTTATACAGAATAGCTGTATTTGATATTTTTTAGGTTCCATATCTCTTTGAACTTTCATGGTATATCCATTTACATTTTTCTAGTATATACTGTTATACCCAACCCTACTTTGCATAATGTTTTACAAAGTGTTAGTATTCTTTTAGCAACGCTTTTTTTTAATAGTACAATTACTAATTCATATATTTATTGTACGGAACCCTCTGTGCGCGAGTAATACTCGCACTTGACCGTTTATTATTATATTTAGCAGTGTTTGTTTATAGAAAATAACCCAGTTATGAGAAAAAGCTATATTTATCTGAACTGTTCACATGTGCTCCCATCTCCCCTATATTCTGTAACCCGCGAAGCCCGGGTTAGATTTCCTATTAAAAGTAGAATATAACCTTCATTTACTAACAAGGAAGGCCTCCTTACTGGGCATACTCAGAATATATGTTGACAAAAAAATAATAATTAAACTACTTATGTATGTAATATAGGATGAATTAAATTTAGAGGCGGAATAGGAAGTCTGTAAAAAAATAAAATACTTTCGAGTATTTGGCGCGAAAAGATGAAAGCGTCACGCGATTTGGCGAGCAGCACTTTTCCTCGCCAAAAGCAAACGATTTTAATGCATCTGAAAATTGCTTGTTAATTGATTTTTAGAATGCGTGTAAATAGTATTTAATGAATTTAAATTTAAACAATGTGAGAGTTTAATGCATATATTTTTTTGTATTACATATTTATATTGCTTGTTGCTGCAGTTATTTAATTTTATCACTTTTAAAATAATTTCATATAGCTATACAAAATATTTTTATATTGAAAAATATATTTTCATATATTTAAGCGTATTCTAAAATAAAGGTCAGATGAAGAATATGCAGTTATAGATTTCAAATTCGGAGAAGTTTTCGTTTCTACAGCGACAAAATTGAATCTACAGTACTCAGTTGGACTTAATTTTCAGATTGAAATAATTTTAATTAATTTAAATTTTGTTTTAATTCATAAAATTTCATAGTTCACCTTCATTATAAGTATATATATATGTATGACAAAACTATAGTTAAAACAAACTAAAACTAACAAAACTAAAGTTATTTAAATTAAATTTATTTAATCAAGCTCAACATGAAACCTTTTTACCATAAAGAGTATTTGACATAAAAAAGTATTTTTTGAAATTTTATTCCATTGCCAACCGGTGATGAATCGCCAAATAACGAAATTTTCATTATTTTTTTACGGACACTGTATTGAATTTCCGCCGAATTTTTTTTTATAAACATGTCTATCCTCATAAGAAGAACATTCTATAATTTTTTTTCAGATTTTTCGAAGAATGCCCGTATGGAGACCTTGCTTGTAAGTATGGAAAATATGTTTATTAATAATTGACTGTAAAAAAAAAATTATGCCAAGTTCTATATTGTGTCTTTTTAACACTTTCCAACAAAGTTGAAAAGTGTTTATGCATTCGGTTTGTCTGCACGTCTGTCCACGCTCTAATTCCCGCAAATATACTCGGATTTTCATGAAATTGATAAAGGTTATTTAGGGTCACCAAAGCATGTTTGGTATTGCGGGATTAATAGTTTATTTACTGGGACACTCAAAAGAATTCTATTACATTAGGATATATGGGTTAAAATCGTTTGCAGAGTATTTTAATGACATTACGCTATTTCAAATGTATTGAAACTGATATAAATCACTGATTTTCACTACGATAACGTTAGAACAGGGTATTCATAGCATTTTTTATTCATTTACAGGGACGCACAAAAGAAACCGGTTACAGTACAGTACTGTCTTTGAGTAATAATTTCTGGAGTGTAGGTTTTAAAATTCGGTATTCGATTTTAAATGTAACTAATTTTTTACGTGTTACTCGTTATATATAAATTCTATACGCCATATACAGGGCTGCATAAAGTATTCACGTACCATTCTCCTTATTACATTACTCTGGATGTGTTGCAAAGTCTTTCATAATCTATGCTTGGCGTATGATTTTTTCTTTCTTGTTTAACTAAAAACTAGACTAATATAATGAAAAGAACTGTCAGAGCAAAAATAAATTAGAAGGTTGTTTCAACCTCCTTCATAATGCAAGTAATTGCTATATGAAAGAAAAAGTTAATTGCATTAGAAAGTGTCGGAACAAGTATAATTAAATCTCTAGGGAAAACATTGCTAACACATAAAGAGATTTTTTAAGTAAAAGTTTTCGTTCTATTGCATTTTTCCCAACTTAAATAATTAACAAAAATCGGATATGCACCAAACATAATTGATGCAAAATAGAGAAAAGGATAATTAAAAATGCACCAAATTTGTTTTTCATTTTTGAAAGGAATATAGCATGAATTCAGAAAAAATCTATACTTTTTAATTGATTTCAAACGAAGAAGCTTCTGTTTTCACTCTTACGTATCTTTGTATGTAGGTATTGTATGTCCGCATTTTTTTAACAACCAATGAGTGGACTTGAATGTAACTTTTTATAGGGTAACTTGAGGTGAGATCCCCTGTTGTACAAGATGACGAATCACGTAGTTTTCATATGCGAAGGCACTGTAGGGAAACGCCGCTCAGTTGTAAGGAAGAGGGTTCCCTACTGATACTTTAATTTCCGTTTGCGTTCTTTAAAAAAATTTTTTAAGTGCTACTTTTTTATTGCTATTTCGTCAAAGACTTCTGGTAAGTGTCAAAAATATTGTACGTGACTTATTTATTTGCCTATATAAGTCTTAGTTTAAATACCAGATAAATAAATCTTATGTTTTTAGAGAGTAATAGTACATGGCCTTTCTGCAAAGCATAAATGGTGGCCGGTTCCCTCTTCTTCACGTCAGAGGGAAGCACCGGCGCCAGTGTCTTACTCAATACTTTGGTGTGAGCCGACGAAAATTTTTGGGGATAAGATGCCGGTTTTTTTCCCTTGGGGTAAGATGCCCGTTATTTTCCGTTGCGGTCAAATGCCTGGTTGTTTCTTCATTGTTTAAATTACTCTTGTATATTAACTAACTTGTCAGATAATTTAAATCGTGATTTTAATCAACTGATTAAAAAAATCATTAGTTAAAATTATAAATTTTCTAAATGTTTAAAATGACAAAAAGAAATATTAAAATCTAACGTGAACATAATTTGAAAGGTCTCTATATGTATTCTGCCTTATAAATAAAATTTATTGGCCTTATAAATAATTGTTTAATAATTATTCATTTTAATCATTGTTAAAAATTTGATGTTAAATATAGTTATAAATAATTTTAATAAATGTAAATATCGTAGTATATAATATAGTTTTAGATAACTAGGGTCTTCTGCCCCCTACGAGCTACGCTGCCTAACCTCCATGAAGACACCACAGACTCTAAAAATACGCTAATTTGATCTGCTTTGAAAAGATAACGGGTTAAATTTCCTAACAAGATTCAGAAGATGAGGATTTTTGTTAAGTGAATGAGAATCAGTGTTAAGAGTGTCTAGCAGAGTGCAACAAAACCTCTGAAAAATGGTGTTGGATAAAATGCATTCAGTGAAACTGTTGGTTATATAAAAGTTGCTCAAAGTGCCTAAACAAATGTGCAGCCTGTGACAGATCTGAGTTATAGCTGAAATGAACAAAGGGGCATATGAAACAAATTTCCAGGCTGGGTATCGTTCCATGTGGTTTAGTCGGTAGAACGTCAGTGCGCTATACTGATGGCCCGGGTTCGAGTAACGGCATGGAATCTTTTTTCACTAGGTTGGCCTTTGCGCCTTTTAAGCAAAAATAATTTGAAAATTTGATTTTCATTTGAAATATTGTATGCAAGGCGAATGTTTATCTCTGGAAAAATTTCCAAATATTAATATAGATTCAATCGAGGCTGGATTTAATTAAGTGTCTGTGTTTGCCCCATGTTGGTGGCTCACGGAAAAATATTTCATCTTGTGCTGCGTTTGTAGCCTTGCCAACCTGAAATAGGGAGAAGTTCCAGGCTGGGTATCGTTCCATGTGGTTTAGTCGGTAGAACGTCAGTGCGCTATACTGATGGCCCGGGTTCGAGTCCCGGCATGGAATCCTTTTTCACTAGGTTGGCCTTTGCGCCTTTTAAGCAAAAATAATTTGAAAATTTGATTTTCATTTGAAATATTGTATGCAAGGCGAATGTTTATCTCTGGAAAAATTTCCAAATATTAATATAGATTCAATCGATGCTGGATTTAATTAAGTCTCTGTGTTTGCCCCATGTTGGTGGCTCACGGAAAAATATTCCATCTTGTGCTGCGTTTGTAGCCTTGCCAACCTGAAATAGTGAGAAGTTCCAGGCTGGGTATCGTTCCATGTGGTTTAGTCGGTAGAACGTCAGTGCGCTATACTGATGGCCCGGGTTCGAGTCCTGGCATGGAATCCTTTTTCACTAGGTTGGCCTTTGCGCCTTTTAAGCAAAAATAATTTGAAAATTTGATTTTCATTTGAAATATTGTATGCAAGGCGAATGTTTATCTCTGGAAAAATTTCCAAATATTAATATAGATTCAATCGAGGCTGGATTTAATTAAGTGTCTGTGTTTGCCCCATGTTGGTGGCTCACGGAAAAATATTTCATCTTGTGCTGCGTTTGTAGCCTTGCCAACCTGAAATAGGGAGAAGTTCCAGGCTGGGTATCGTTCCATGTGGTTTAGTCGGTAGAACGTCAGTGCGCTATACTGATGGCCCGGGTTCGAGTCCCGGCATGGAATCCTTTTTCACTAGGTTGGCCTTTGCGCCTTTTAAGCAAAAATAATTTGAAAATTTGATTTTCATTTGAAATATTGTATGCAAGGCGAATGTTTATCTCTGGAAAAATTTCCAAATATTAATATAGATTCAATCGAGGCTGGATTTAATTAAGTGTCTGTGTTTGCCCCATGTTGGTGGCTCACGGAAAAATATTCCATCTTGTGCTGCGTTTGTAGCCTTGCCAACCTGAAATAGGGAGAAGTTCCAGGCTGGGTATCGTTCCATGTGGTTTAGTCGGTAGAACGTCAGTGCGCTATACTGATGGCCCGGGTTCGAGTCCCGGCATGGAATCCTTTTTCACTAGGTTGGCCTTTGCGCCTTTTAAGCAAAAATAATTTGAAAATTTGATTTTCATTTGAAATATTGTATGCAAGGCGAATGTTTATCTCTGGAAAAATTTCCAAATATTAATATAGATTCAATCCATGCTGGATTTAATTAAATCTCTGTGTTTGCCCCATGTTGGTGGCTCACGGAAAAATATTCCATCTTGTGCTGCGTTTGTTGCCTTGCCAACCTGAAATAGTGAGAAGTTCCATGCTGGGTATCGTTCCATGTGGTTTAGTCCGTAGAACGTCAGTGCGCTATACTGATGGCCCGGGTTCGAGTCCCGGCATGGAATCTTTTTTCACTAGGTTGGCCTTTGCGCCTTTTAAGTAAAAATAATTTGAAAATTTGATTTTCATTTGAAATATTGTATGCAAGGCGAATGTTTATCTCTGGAAAAATTTCCAAATATTAATATAGATTCAATCGAGGCTGGATTTAATTAAGTGTCTGTGTTTGCCCCATGTTGGTGGCTCACGGAAAAATATTCCATCTTGTGCTGCGTTTGTAGCCTTGCCAACCTGAAATAGTGAGAAGTTCCAGGCTGGGTATCGTTCCATGTGGTTTAGTCGGTAGAACGTCAGTGCGCTATACTGATGGCCCGGGTTCGAGTCCCGGCATGGAATCTTTTTTCACTAGGTTGGCCTTTGCGCCTTTTAAGCAAAAATAATTTGAAAATTTGATTTTCAATTGAAATATTGTATGCACGGCGAATGTTTATCTCTGGAAAAATTTCCAAATATTAATATAGATTCAATCGATGCTGGATTTAATTAAGTCTCTGTGTTTGCCCCATGTTGGTGGCTCACGGAAAAATATTCCATCTTGTGCTGCGTTTGTAGCCTTGCCAACCTGAAATAGTGAGAAGTTCCAGGCTGGGTATCGTTCCATGTGGTTTAGTCGGTAGAACGTCAGTGCGCTATACTGATGGCCCGGGTTCAAGTCCCGGCATGGAATTTTTTTCACTAGGTTGGCCTTTGCGCCTTTTAAGCAAAAATAATTTGAAAATTTGATTTTCATTTGAAATATTGTATGCAAGGCGAATGTTTATCTCTGGAAAAAATTCCAAATATTAATATAGATTCAATCGATGCTGGATTTAATTAATTGTCTGTGTTTGCCCCATGTTGGAGGCTCACGGAAAAATATTCCATCTTGTGCCAACCTGAAATAGTGAGAAGTTCCAGGCTGGGTATCGTTCCATGTGGTTTAGTCGGTAGAACGTCAGTGCGCTATACTAATGGAACAGGTTCGAGTCCCGGCATGGAATCTTTTTTCTCTAGGTTGGCCTTTGCGCTTTTTAAGCAAAAATAATTTGAAAATTTGATTTTCATTTGAAATATTGTATGCAAAGCGAATGTTTATCTCTGGAAAAATTTCCAAATATTAATATAGATTCAATCGATGCTGGATTTAATTAAGTGTCTGGGTTTGCCCCATGTTGGTGGCTCACGGAAAAATATTCCATCTTGTGCTGCGTTTGTAGCCTTGCCAACCTGAAATAGTGAGAAGTTCCAGGCTGGGTATCGTTCCATGTGGTTTAGTCGGTAGAACGTCAGTGCGTTATACTGATGGCCCGGGTTCGAGTCCCGGCATGGAATCTTTTTCACTAGGTTGGCCTTTGCGCCTTTTAAGCAAAAATAATTTGAAAATTTGATTTTCATTTGAAATATTGTATGCAAGGCGAATGTTTATCTCTGGAAAAATTTTCAAATATTAATATAGATTCAATCGATGCTGGATTTAATTAAGTGTCTGTGTTTGCCCCATGTTGGTGGCTCACGGAAAAATATTCCATCTTGTGCTGCGTTTGTAGCCTTGCCAACCTGAAATAGTGAGAAGTTCCAGGCTGGGTGTCGTTCCATGTGGTTTAGTCGGTAGAACGTCAGTGCGGTATACTGATGGCCCGGGTTCGAGTCCCGGCATGGAATCTTTTTCACTAGGTTGGCCTTTGCGCCTTTTAAGCAAAAATAATTTGGAAATTTGATTTTCATTTGAAACAATATTTTTCTCTGTAGGGCAATATTATTCGTTTCTAACACAACCACTTCGGGAAATTCTGTTCAAAATGCCCACTTTGACATTATTTTTTGAAATATATTCTGCCTCTATCAAAAAATCGATCATTACGGTACATTATACGTTTCTGATGAAGAGAATCTATCAATTGGACGCGTTTGAGAGCAAAAATTAATTTAACAAGTTGGAAATTGCTCGTTAAACGTGGCAAATGAGGTGCGTTCGTACTATAACTAGTTTTATAATTATTTTTTGCACCCCATATTGTACTGAATGTATATTTTTTTGCACTTCGTAAGTGCATATTCTGTAACATCATTAAAATGAACTTGCAATAACTTTTTCCCCATTTCCCGTACGTAATACAGCGGAACACTTTTGACCGTCCCTGTCATTAAACTATACATACGATTTTGATAAAATTTGAAATGGTTCGACAAAATTTTGCAACAATTATATATTTAAAATTTCAGACCATTCGGAAGGCTTTAACATCATTAAAATGCACTTGCAATAATTTTATCCCATTGGCCGTGATGTAACGGAAAACTTTTGACTGTCTCTGTAATTAAACTATACATCCGATTTTCATAAAATTTGAAATGATTCGACAAAATTTTGCAACAATTACGTATTTAAATTTTCAGACCATTCGGAAGGCTGTAACATCATTAAAATGCACTTGCAATAATTTTTCCCATTGGCCGTAATGTAAAGAAAAGCTTTTGACTGTCCCTGTAATTAAACTATACATCCGATTTTCATAAAATTTGACATAGCTCGACAAAGTTTTGCAACTATCATACATTTAAAATTTCACACCATTCCGTTGGGTAGTTTTTGCTCTGTTATATGCGGACGGATGGACTGAACGACGACTATAGGTGCTACGTATTTATATAATTACGAACGCACCTGAAAATGAGTAAGAAAATAAGCAGTTTGGATTTGAATACATTCTTAATAAGATGATTTTTTTCTTCAACGGCTATGTATTTTTAATTTGTTTTTGCTGTAAGAATTGGTCCTATGAAAAGACAATATTAAGAAGATATATGATAAATTCATGGGGATTTTATATCTTGTGAATTGACGGAGTTATGGAAATTTTTCTTCTTCATCCCCCTTTTTTTGTTTTCGTTTTTAATTTTTTTGCGGTACGAATTGGACCTATCAAAAACTTGTAAATATAAAAGTTGTAGATAATATTAAGGAGATGTATAATAAAATTAATTGGATTTGATATTTTGAGAACTGACGAAGTTATGAATTTTTTTCTCCCAAAAACCCCATTTTTTGCGCCCCTTGATCCCATTTTTAATTTTATCAAAAATCTGTGATACATACATTTTTGGACCTATTTTTAGAAGTAATAAAAACTTTAAACTGATTTGATATGTTCAAAAATTAAGAAGTTGTGGGGTTTTTTCGGTTTTCACAAAACCCCTCCCCATTTCCATCCCCTTGGTCCGATTTTGCCCATTAATGAACTTGACCGAGATTTTATGCTCCTTGATTTCATGTATCAGTTTGGAAGAGATTGGTGAAGAATTGTGGAAGTTATCGTGTCGAAAAAAAGTGATATATGTATATATAGATAGATACATATATATATATAAAGTTTTTTACTGAGGGTGGTTTTGGGTTCTAGGGGTCATGATCGGTGTAGATCTGCAAAACTTTTTCAGAAATTCCAACATAGGAATGACGCCAATAGGTAGTATTTCATACGAAATCTACCTAAAAAAAGATTACGTTACATAAATCATCCGTAAAACGAAGCAGATGTATCGGCTGTTGTACGGCTAAATACTGATAATATCTACTGCAATTTTTTTAGTTTCTAAACATCGCACATTTTCAATTTTTACACCATCGTAATAGTGGGGGAAAAGGTACTTTTAACTGCAATTTGTTTGAAACTGCATCTCAATTAATTTTTGAGATATTATTTTTTTTTGTACTTTTTAATGCCATTTTTGTAATGGTGGAAACCGAAGTATTCCTTTTCTATCGAAAGTTATGTTAAAATAATTGGAAAATAGTAGATTACTATATATTCTTGTTGCAATTTTCTCATAACAACTGAAAAAAAAAGTGTAATTAAAATACGTGTTATTTTGAAAAAATATAAATATATGATTTTCGATAGAACATTGAGCTATTATATACTATATTTATCTTTCATTGCCCATATTAATGTTGCAAATAAATAAATAGCCGATTTTGTTCTTTTATTTCCTTTCTTTTCTGTTCTTTTCTTTTTTTGTAGTTTACTACACCGCTTTTTGCTTGGTTTGTGTATTATTCCGCGATACTGACGTCATATGCCTGCTTTTCTATAGATGTTGTTTAAGACTGGATCGAAAATGTGGAATTCTTCAGCGGATGCAAATGACGTCATTTTATATAAAATAAAAGCATGTATCTGAAGTTTTAAAACTGAAATATGCTTTGTAGAAGTGCATCATTTTCACTTCACAGTTTGGACAAAAACTTTTTGTCGAAGCATGTAACCCTGTGTATGTTACTACAGTTTTATTTGTAAGGGTTTCTTACAGGCAACAACGTAAATTAAATTAAATGTGGGTAACAATAAAAGTTGGATAAACAAAAGTGATGGATCTGAAAAAAGCAATTATTGCAGAAATAGAGCAATATAATTGTTTACCCATAATTGAATCATTAGAATCCTCAATAATTTCTCTCACAGAATAAGTGTGCATTACGTATAGATTTAATGATAATCGTATAATCAGTAAAAAACACCTGCCGTGAAAACTGGTAAAGACTCCGCGAGTGCTTTCACCGAGATCATTATAAAAATGAAAAATGGATACAATTGAGGAGAGAATAACATTTGACCAGTAACTTGCTAATAAAAACATCGACCAACAATTCCTCCACTTATTGGTAATGGTTGGAAATAAATGGCGAAGTCGCAATTCCTCGAGTCAAATGGCTTGAGTTACTTGCGCCCAAAGGATTTATTGAACTTATGAAATGTATGCAAGAGAATGCGTATAGTTGAGGAATGTTCTTCTTAAAGAATTCTTTGGCTTGACTTGTACTGCCCTTTTCAAATGCAGTAACTGTAACAATACAAAGAACTATCAATATAACCACAGCCGCAGTAGTGATTCAGAAGAGCATATGTAACATCCTAGTGCCGTATATACATATATACGTTGTTTTTAATAATTCTGTTCAATATCTTAAATTATTTATTTTATTTCATTTAAATATTTTGTTTGTGTATAATTTGTTAATAAAGCTCTAATATATATAATGTTGTTCATCTTTCTTATCCTTTTTTTCATCGTATCACTAAAAACACTTGAAAAACCGAATTTACGTCTATTTTGATTGTAGATTTGTATTTCTTGGCGCCCAAAATAATTAATTTCACATACTGGTCAATAATACGCCACAAATAAAAAAGAAGTCAGTCAAAGGCAGCAATTTTTGAAGCAGCAATGTTTAAAATCACCTCAAAAATGTGTAAGAAAAATTTGTACCTGAGATATTTGGAATCTATATGCCAAAACCTACAGAATACAAAAAAAAAAAATATCTAACTTAGCACGTCCATGCAGCTGGAGCCACATTTTATTACATTTCGAACACTACTATCTCATTAATAACAACATTATGATGCATTAATTCATGGTTTTCCAAAAAAAATTCACATATTCATTAATATACAATTAGTAAATAAATGATCTCATAACACAAATAATACATTGCGTAAAAAAATATTTTTAAAAAACTATAAAAGCATAAAATAACAATAAAAATTTAAAAATGCAAAATAAAATATAATTTTTTGATAGGATGATTGGGTGGATAGATGTTAGTGTACGGAGGAAAGCGGCGTTGTCTAGATAATTATACGCAAGAGTTATTTATTATAAAAAGGAAAAATGAGAGGCATATGTATTATAATAATTACGTTGCAATAATACATATTTTATTATGATTGTTCATTCAGCTCAATTTAATGCCTACATGAATAGTTCTATTTATTTATTTCTTAAAATTTTTATTAATTAATAATATAGATGTTAATTTTTATTTCAATTTTTAGCCCATTTCGGAAAATATCATATTAATATCTCATACATAGTAAATTCTATTACAATAGAATAATAAGAGTATGCATTGATTATAAATTCTATTCTTTATTCTATCATCTCTCCTATAATTATGTTTTTTTAAATTTTATGCAAGTTTGAGGGCACTTTAATTGTTATTTATTATTTTAAACATTTTAAACTATTAATTTTGATTTAATAAACAACATAATTTATCTTATTTTATTTATTTAAGTGGTTATGCACTGTTTTGACAGAGATTTAAATATATTAATCTGCTATAATGTTGTACATTTTTTTTATAATGAATCCTTATTTAATGAATATTCTATATCATAATTTTACTTATTTACTTATTTAATTTTATGTATCGGTATGTATATATATAGATAATTTAAATCCATCTATTACGTTAACTTAATACAATTAATGATTTTTGCTTAATCTACAATTAGTTATTAATATTTATTAAATATTTTACTTATTTAATTTTATACATTCCTATGTATATATGTACATGTATTTAATTCATCAGGGATATTAACTAAATACGGGATTATATAATTCCGTTAACACTGCTTTAAAGCTTAATCCACTATTAGTAATTAATATCCTCCCACCCCATGTTTTTTCCCTAAGAATACATACTAGTGTAGTAATCTTTAAATGTATTATTTAAAGATAGGGGACAGCACTAAATCTAATACATTAGTAAATACTTTGGAAGTCATTAAATGTATTATTCAACGATAGAGGGTAGCACTATTTCTGTTACATTAGTAAAAGAAGTCCTTCCGGCCAGTGCCGGGAGGAAGAGGTAGCTTTCATATTCCTTATTTTAAAAAAGCCAACTTATATTATTCAAACACACGAAGCTCAATTAAGTGGAAACCGAATGTAGGAGATTCAATACTAATTTTTATCAATACTAAATCATTATGAATGAGAATTTCGCAAAATTAGTCAGCTTTATCCAAGCTGCTTTTATTTAAAGTAACTTATATTTCGCTGCCAAATTCGGCGATTTCTTAAAGTGCCTGCCATTTTAAGACAACATGGTGGATGAGGCTAACCAGTGAACTTGGTCGAGACCTTAGTAATTGCTGTGCACATGCTCACTCACATCGGAATCGGTTGATACATACGAGTGCTCTCGCAGGCAAAAAATCAGATTTTTCAAAATGTCACCCACGTTAGAAATTGAAACTGCTATATCTGAGCCATTTTTTAAGATAAAGACAAACAAAAAATGCTCCTGAATCCTTATATCAAGGTCAAATACTTAAGAAAGAAACCTTTTTCAATTTCAATTTTTTTGCACCTCACTTTAAATAGATATTTTTTTTAATTTAATGGCCGCCATTTTGAAACAAGATGGCTGATGAAGCTGGCCAGCGAACTTGGTCGAGATATTGATGTATACTATCCACATGCCTTCTTCCATCGAAATAGGCGAATACGTGTGGTATCGCGAGACAAATACAAGATCGTTTCAAAGTGTTAGACATGATAGAAATTCAAAGTGCTATAATTCAACCACTTTTTAAGATATAAACAAAAGAACAAATTTTCAGAAACAAAAACTGCTCCAGAATCTTTGTATCAAGGCCAAACACATAAAAAAAATCTTTTTCATTTTCCAATTTTTTAATACTTCATTTTAAATTTTAAATTACATTTTTTTTAAAAAATGGCAACCCTTTTGAAACAAGATGGCGAATGAAGCTGGCCAACAAACTCGGTCGAAACATTGGTATGTACTATGTACAGACCAAGTTACATTCAAATCGGTTCATAAATACACCTGTTATCGCGTGACAAAAATCAGGGCGTTTCAAAATGTCAGCCACGCTAGAAATTCAAAATGCTATAACTCAGTCATTTTTTAAGATATAGACGAAACAAAAACTGCTCCCGAATCTTTTTATCGGGGTCAAACACATAAGAAAAAAATATTTTTTCAATTTTCAATTTTTTGGTACCACATTTCAAATTTAAATTTTTCTTAATTTTTTAAATGGCCGCCATTTTTAAACAAAATGGCGGATGAAGCTGGCCAACGAACTCGGTCGAGACATTGGTCTGTACTATGTATAAACGAAGTTACATCCAAATCGGTTCATAAATACGCCTTTTATCGCGTGACAAAATTCAGGACGTTTCAAAATGTCAGCTTCGCTAGAAATTCAAAATCCTATAACTCAGCCATTTTTTAAGATATAGACGAAAACAAAACTGCTACGGAGTCTTTGTATAAAGGTCAAATACATAAGAAAAAAATAATTTTCCATTTTCAATTTTTTGGTACCACATTTTAAATTTTAAATTTTTTTAAAATTTTTAAATGGCCGCCATTTTGAAACAAAATGGCGGATGAAGCTGGCCAACGAACTCGGTCGAGACATTGGTATGTACTATGTACACACCGAATTACATCCAAATCGGTTCATAAATACGAGAGTTACAGTGTGACATAGGTCATATATATATATATATATTGATATATATATATATATATATATATATATCAATTTTGAACGGAGGGTGGTTTCGAGGTCTGGGGGTCATGATCGATGAAAATATACCAAAATTTTTTGAAATCGCTTTCCTCCGAACGGCTGCAATAGGTAGCTTTTTGTAAAGAAATATTTTTAATAATTAAAAATATTTTTGGGCAACATGTGAAAATCATTCCTTATACTTTTTATGCCGTTTCATTTATGCCATGGATCTTCAATTGATAATATGCTTTCTTTTTTAAAATCCATTTTAATCTTGTACATTTTTATTTATTTTTTTATCTGATGTTATTTCTGTTTCTTTTTTCGATTTATTGTGTAGCCCGTATTTTGCATTTTTTAGCTTGTTATGGCCAATGCAAAGATGAAACCGTACATGTTATTTGTGGAAATTAAGGTAATTTGGGCCTGATGATTCTGCCTTGGTTCCACAAGTTTGTCCATTTTTCAAATGTTTACTGAATTTTCAATTCCTTGTCGCACTTGTTACAAGGATTTGTTTCAAAGAATTTTATAATGGTTTATACATCAATTTTAAATTCAATAAATGCCTTTATAATTTATATGTTCACATTTGTTGATGATAAATTGTATTGATTTATAATGGTTATATATAAATATAATGCAAATGGAAGTTTCGTCTTGAACGCTTATAACACACCTTTTGCGAATAGGATTTTTATGAGAATTACAGTATCAGTAAGGTAATTTTTTTTTTTTTTTGGGGGGGGGGGACGGTTTTACAGTATATCATACCGTTTTACGTTGCTTAGTTCTAGATGTAAGGGAGTAACTTCTATAATTATTTAACCAGATTATGAAAGATAATTTCATTCTTCACGCTTTTCCCCCAACGTTCTGCGAAACCGATATTTATGGGATACACAATGACAGTTAAGTAATTTTTGGGAGAAGAATTTTAGTGTTTAAGACATCGGTCTACATTACTTAGTTATAGAGCTATAGAAAGTTTTATAATTATGTGAACCTGACAATTGAAGATTAGCTTTTAAAAAAAGTTCTACAGAACGGTAGTGATTGGAAGTTGAACTATTAATTAGATAATTTATAAAAAAAAAATGTAAAAATCACATGAAAAAATTTTCACCTGAATTACAAAACTTACATTCTACGTAAGCGGAGCCGCGGACAACAATAATATTTTACGCTTGCAATAATAATATTTTTTAAAAACTAGTTTTACTCAACTTGCTGACAAACGTTTAATTTTACCAATTTAACATACATTAATTACTTAGTTATATAGCAATGAGAAAAAGTTCTTTAACACTAGAACGGCGGGAAAATCTAACCTACTGGAACGGCGGGAAGGGGTCATTTTGACCCCTCGATGAAACTACTGAAATAACAACGCTGAAACAATTTTAAATGCCATACATTGGCAAAAATATGTAATTTACGTGTATTTCATAATTTATATTTAATATCACTCGATAATTTATTGAATTTTTAAAGTACTGTATATGTAACGCCAACAGGACGATTAATTGGATCATACTACGATTACTCAAAAAACTCATTAATTTGATATAAAAATCGATTTAAAATTAATGTTTTCACAAACTAATGTTAACTAAAATAAAACACAATTTATAAAATAATATATATTTATATTTTCATCTACTTACTCGCCGAATGATTCACTCTCTAAATCCATAAATGAGAAATATGTTCTGTTGTTTTCGTTATTTCATTATAAGTGTAGCTGAATGGTTAATATGTTAAGCATTCTCTTTCAATTTTATTTAATGCTTATAGTACTCCAAATTGTACACACGTATTAGGAATTAATTCAGTTGAAACAAAAAAAAAGTAATTTTTCCAGTACATTTTACTCCAAATTGTTCACACGTATTAGGAATTAATTCAGTTGTAACAAAAAAAAAAAAAAAAAAAAAAAAAAAAAAAAAATAGCAATTTTTCCAGTACACAACTTTGAAACATGGTGTGCAAAATTCTTGAGATTTGTTGCCATTGCATGCCTGTACTTGACATTTTTTCTCTTGATATCTATTTTATTTTCGTGTTTTTTTTCTGAAGACTCAGGAAAGATCTTTGGGAGATTTGAAACCATAAGATCCATTCTGAACACATCTCCTAAATTTAATAGAAAATCTCTTCTACTGATAGGCTTGCCTGTTACACTTTTATATATTATCCAGGCATTTAAAATTATCCAGGCGTTTAAAGCTGCATGATCCAAAATATTGAAAAAGATATGTACAGGCCATCGTCCAGAAGCCGATTTCACGGAGTATTTTCGGCACATCTGATCATGGATATCCATATCATACTTCGTTGCGTTGTAATATTCTATTGAATCGTGCAACTTCTTGAGACCGTCTTCAGTTTTTACAGTAGAATGTAATGAGCTCAGTAGAAAAACACATTTTTTCTTTTGGCTTGATAGATGATGGTAAGTGTCATATTATCACATTCCACTATCTTCGATGAATAAAGAGTACTGCGCATATTTTTCAATGATATAGTAATTTCTCTTTGGTTCTTTTTCATTGTGCAACCAAAGTTGTATTTTTAGCTTTTAGCATTTCTGCTAATTTGATGTTAGTAAAATAGCTATCTGTCGTAATATTCCTCCCTTCGTTTAGATGGCGATCTGTTAATTTCACGACAACATTTTCCGATAAACGTAATTAAGGATTTGCTGTTTCATCCTTTTCCAGATAAATAAATTCATCCAAGAGGTTTTTAGTATCAACGTCAACAGATCACCAAAATTTTATTCCAAATTTATCCGATTTATTTGGCAAATATTGCGTAAATTTATATCTATCGTGAGATGCGAACAATTGTTCATCAACTGTAATATCGTGTCTTGGTCGGTAGCATGTTTTGCAATTTTCAATAAATTTATTCCACATTTTAGATGCAAGAGCAAATTTATCAGTCTGTAGTCTTAGATCCTGTTGTCTTTTCATCAAACCTAAAAAATATTTTTCTTTCTTTGAATCTATCTCTTGAGATAGTTTATTTGCAAAATAGTATTCCTCATGCCTTGGACGGCAATGAATATAAATCTAAACCATTTTTTTTTTATTGCTCATCGAACATATAGTATAGCAACAAAAGCAGCTTCGAGTACAAAGAGTATTTTACTAATGGGGTCAAAATGACCCCCGTCCGCCGTTCTAGGAATACAAGTCCATATTTCAAAAACTAGCAAATCTAGAAAGCTGAATTTTTTATTGGAAATATATGTTATCTATTTAGGAAAAGTCAAAAAATTTCAAACGATTTCGCCCAAGCAAACAAAAGTAATCAACGGACGAAAGTACTCAGGTGTCAAAATGACCCCTACCGCCGTTCTAGTGTTAATTAGGTGGGCTCAATAATGAAAGATTAGCTTTTAAACAAAGTTCTAAAGAACGGAATTCACTGGGAGTTGAACTATTAATTAGATAAATTATGCAAAAAATGTAAAAATCATATGAAAAATTTGCAATCCGAATTGCAAAACTTACATTCTACGCAAGCGGAGCCGCGGACAAAAGCTAATAATATATATATATATATACTAGTTAATATATATATTAAATTATTATAAAACTAGTTAATATATATATATATATATATATATATATATTAACTAGTTTTACTCAGTTTGCTGACAAATGTTTTTTTTTTTGTTTTTTTTTTGTTTTTTTACCAATTTAACGTATACTAATTGCTAAGTTATAGAGCTGTGAAAGAAACTTCTATAATTAGGTGGACTCTATACTGAAAAATTGCCTTTTAAACAAAGATCTAAAGAACGGAATTCAATGGGAGTCGAGCTACTGATTAGATAAATTATGAAAAAAAAAAAAAAAAAAAAAAAAAAAAAAAAAAAAAAAAATCAGATAAAAAATTTGCATTCCGAATTCAAAATTTACATTCTACGTAAGCGGAGCCACGGACAAAAGCTAATAAAAATTTCGTTTTTTTTTTTTTTGTTAACTAGTTTTACTCAGTTGTTGTTGCACTCAGACAATTGTTTTCTTTTTTCAGTTTAACTTATACTAGTAAAAGCAGCGATGTTCTTTCAATAAAATTTGGAATAGGACATCTTAAAAAAGAATAAACAATCATTTCTATTTTTTAAATAAAAAATTGTGGTTTACTGTAGCTTTTCCACTTCATTGAAACATTCACTGTGCCTCTCTTAACACTTTTCTTATTTCAGTAGAAAATAAATAAACGGGCTGAAATCCAATATGTCTCTCCACGTGCGATGTTTGTACTATCCGCATAAGAACTTAAAGTGAGCATGAATGAAAAAGGGCTGACAAAAAAGCAAGGTTACTACAAGGCCGAATTTGAGCCTTTCTCTTGAAAGTGAGCCTTTGCTGTATGTTAGAGGATCAGGTAGCCTCTAAAGGAGGACATTGCTTTTCGAAAATTGCAAACAATAGGGTCAGAAAGTTAAAGTTAAACTGTGTAATCGCTGTATAATTTTAGAAATAATAGGGGACGGATTTGGGATTGCGAAGCCTTGAACGTACGCATAATGTCTTGTTGTTTTAAACAAACGAATATCTATATAAACAAGTTGGAAATTGCTCGTCAGACGCGGCAAATGAGGTGCGTTCGTACTATAACTAGTTTTACAAATATTTTTTTCACCGCATATTGTACTGAATGTATATTTTAGTGCACTTCATAAGTGCCGATCCATTTCGTTCTGTTCGAAAGGCTGTAACATCATTAAAATGCACTTGAAATATTTTTTTCCCATTGCCCGTCATGTAACGGAAAACTTTTGACTGTCCCTGTAATTAAACTATACATCCGATTTTCATAAAATTTGAAATGACTCGACAAAATTTTGCAACAATTATATATTTCAAATTTCTGACCATTCCGTTGGGTAGTTTTTGCTCTGTTATATGCGTACGGATGGACAGACAGACAGACGGACCGAACGACGACTATAGGTGCTACGTATTTATATAATTACGAATGCACCTAAAAATAATCGTTGACAATTTCGAAGAAAAAGCAAGCGTGATAAAAGATTAATGTTATTAAAGTAGAAACGTGACATATTGTGCATATTAATATCTGATGCGATCAAATTGCAAATAAAAGAGGACACTCTTTTTTTCAAAAATGGCAAAGAAGTTATGAATTTATAGTTATATCAGGGATGAGAATCATGCGCTAAGTTCCCAAGCTTCCTACGTTTTAAATACCAACATTTGAATATAATAATAATCTTTGCCTTAATTAATTATTAATCGGAGAATTTCTGTGTTTATATGTAATTGAGATGTTCTCAATCTTAACTATTTTAATTGTATCCTCTGGATTTAATATTTGAGTTATTTACCTGTCTATTGAAGTATTATCACATGTAAGTATTTTCATTATATCAGGCCACAGTCAAGAAGATTTTAATGAATATCCCAAAGTTTAAAGTGACTCTTGTTTCTCCTTCGCCTACCTACGACAATTCCCATATAAATAGTTCAGCATTTCTCTCCGGCTAGTATTCCTTGAAGAAATTAAAACTTCATCAGTATAAAGCTAAATAAATAAATAAATAAAATATATGCAAATATGTAATCGAAGTACGCGCTTAAACACTGAAATAATCAGCATTAAAAAGGCTGCTGTAAATAGTGAAATCTTTGGTGATTTCTGTGGATTTTAACTTCCAGCATGAGGCTAATACGAAAAGTTTATCGTTTTCAATAATTTACCAAACTGATTTGAATACTATATTTGAATATTTGAATATACTAGTATGCAAGAAAATAGATCCACTCCCTAGTTGCAAAACCTTCCATGAAATTAAAAAATATAGTGTGCAAGAAAATAGATCCAATTGAATCAAACCAGTTATCAGGAGTATACGAAATACCTTTCACCAAAGAAGATGGAACAATGCAGTTTTATATAGGTATGACAAGCAGAAAACTTAAAACTAGAATCGAAGAACATATAGCAGATATAAAATACAATAGGAGAACCACAGCTAGACCAGATTATGTAGCAAAGAACGTTTACAGGTCGATTTTAAAAATAGCAGAATAATTTATCCATCAAGATTTTATTTACCATACATTATCCGGGAATCATTAGAGATATTTTTACGCAACGAGAATATTTGCAGTGATTCAGTGTCCCTTGATTTACCTAAAATTTGGAAAGAGATGCCATGCAATTTTAGTAATAATAGTAAAAATTAATTCACGCTCACAAATATCCAATTTAATTTTTATTTTATTTTACGTTTGCACAGTTTTTCATTATGCATGATGTCTCGTGACATTGTCTTCCAAATTATTGTTTTTTAATTTTGTGAAAATATTTTCTATGATGAATGATTTTGAAAATGTCGCCGTTTGTGCGATGAAACGTTCGTCAATCTAAATAAAGATATTTTATCACTTTTTATAGCACTTTTTAGCTTAATCTGTATATAAGTGATTATTATACATGTTGTGATTTGAATACATAATTAATATTTTTTCATATAAAAATGGATTTTGATGTTGTTAGTGGACAATCAAAAAATATATAGTAAATAGAAAAACTGTATTACATTTTTCAATTCAAAATTGTTTTAACTTATATTCTGTAACCCACGAAGTCCGAATTAGATCGTCTGCTCTTAAAATCTTCTAATGCATTAAAATCTTGCTAAGTAACGGAACATATTGATCGTGAGAAATAGGTTTAACGACTTACTTATGCTTTTAATTTCCTCTTGCTACAAGATTTTATAATTATTTCAAGATACTTTAAAATTAAAATAGTTTTAATAGTTTACCTCTTATTACCCGTATAAAATATTAAAAGAATAAACGGAATTTTAAAGTATAAGTGTAAACTTTTAAGATGTGTGCTAACAGCAGCAAGTTTATGCCTTGAATTTAAAAGAAACATCTGAGAAACAGTATATTAACACTATTTCTACCACGATTTTGTATATATTTATTTCTACCAAAACGTGTCTTTTGACAGCTCTGCGTTCGAATGCAAATAATTGTCAAAACTGTTGAGGTTTCAGTTTACCAGTTAAATATGGATAATTTGAGCAATATGTTTATTAATACATTGCGGCGTACTTATTGGAGATTATTTAATCACGTTGTAAATTCTAGCTTAATTCATCAATCTACAGAATATAAATGTACCTTCGTGGAAAAAAAAGTAAACACCCCCTACTACCTCCTCAACAAATTACCGTAGAAGAAAGTTACTGGTACCGAACGATTGGAAATAAAGCTTACTTTTAAATGATGTATATAAAATTTGCTTAGGGGGCCATCTACTTATTAAAACAAACCATAACTTTGTTTTTTTTTTCCAATAGCAGTACACTTTTCTGACAGCATAAATGAATTCTACACCATTTAATTAGCCTAAAAACGAATTTTTATGCAATTTGTACTATAAGTTTCCGAGAAATTAATTATTTTAAAACGAGCGTATTTTAAAGGCTGTATCCAAATTGAAGTTCCGTACTCGATTGTTAACCGAGAGAGCCCCCTTCTTGATCAAGGCACCTTAAGCCTCACTCAAGCACTCAATGAAATCTGCTAGATTATAGGACAGCATAAGAAATTTCAAAATATCTTAGTCAGTTCTATCATGGACGGCCCCTTAAACCATCATTTTGCCGTTTTTTAAGCATAATTTGAAAACTACGTTGAAGAAAAATGTGAAATTTTGGATTTCCATAAAGCAGGACTTAATAAATCTAAATCCATCAAAAAAATTGTAGGTTGCAATTAATATTTTTTTCGAATATTAATTTCATAATTCGTAATTTATATCATAGAATTATAAAAATTGCAAATTCAACGTATTTATGTTTGGGTATATTAGTATTATTGCTACACAAAAAATTAACACATTAGGAGCATAATTTCAGGAGATATAAATAAAAATATGGAAATGTAATTTAACATTAGCAGCACTAAATTTTGAATGTTTATAATTCAAAAACTTATCATTCAAATGACTTGAAATTTGGTGTCTAGGTTTGAACTAGTGTTTGAACCGAATATTTGAAATATCTCGTTAAAATCGGGTATTGCCATTGAAAAAAAATGAAGTTTGGATTCGTTTTAATATGTAGATGGCCCTTTGAGCAAATTTTATATACATCATTTAAAATAGACTTTATTTCCAATCGTTCGGTACCAGCCACTTTCGTCTACGATAATTTGTTGAGGAGTTAGTAGGGGTGTTTACATTTTTTTCCACGACTGTACTACATAAATGTAATCAAACATATTTTACGTCAACAGGAACAATAATTTAAAAATATTATCTTGTTCATTTTTTTATTTTTATTAGGAAGATAATCAAACATTTTAATAATATTAATCGTTAAAAAAATTTCAGTCTTGTGTATAAAAATTCAATCTTCGTAACAACAACAAAAAGTAATCATAAAAATATCAGCGTAATAAAATTCTTTCTCTATTCAATACCACAGTTTTTACACGAATGAAAACAAAATTCATGTGTATTTTGTTCTCACTACCAGAATTGGAGAAGAAAATGCGTTATTATTTTTTTTAGAACTAGTCACTGCAATGATCTATACTAAAATGGAACTTGGCGGAATACAAGCGAATATCAAAGTTATGCATCTACTCCTGTATTTTCCGTTACAACTGAAATCGGGATTCTCTAATCTGATTATAATTGATATGATGTTGTAAAATGATGTTGATATTTATATGTAAAACTATGAAATCCTCCGAAATTAGGAATTATAAAATCTTTAAGGTGTCAAAAGACACCTCATGGTAGAAATAGGTATACCCTATGCACATTTTTAAAACCAGGATGAGCTGGAGGAAAATGATATCGCTGCATTAATTCAAAAACTTTAGTACGAAAAGTAAAAAAAAATTAATTGTGGAGAAATGATTAATTTCAAGTTAAAATCTGAAAGGTGCCTTATGACACCTCTTGGTAGAAATATTGTTAAGAAAAAACAGTTAAAAGCTAATATCTAAGGATAATCATAATCCTTCTAATAATAATAATAATAATAATAATAGTAATATTAATACAAACATCAATATAATAATAATAATATGAAATAGTATATTAAAAATGATATTTTAAATTAAATGATGCGACGTTTTCCCCAGATATTGAAAAGAATAATTATTTTTGTCACTCTTTAATAATACTCGAAATAATAAGCAACAGCAACAGCAATAATAATAATAGCAATATATTAAAAATGGTATTTAAAGTAAAATGGTGCGATTTTTGTTCTAGATATTGAAAATAATAGGTATTTTTGTCGCTCTATAATAATACTTGAACTAATAAAGTCTTAATTTTTACTGCTTGGAAATAACATAAAATAAAATAAAACAACCTTGTTTTGAAGCTTAAGAGCTAACATACCCAAATTACTCTCAGCTTTATTAAGTTTGGCCACCCTTGTTGACCCTCAGTGCCAAACAGCTGTCAGCGTTAAACAGCGTCAGCTCAAGTCTTTAATTTTCCTCTGAATCCTTCAAATTTGTTTCACCCCTTTTTTTCCTGTGGATGATTAACATCTTCTTTATGTTTTAACTACCGAGTAACAAATCTTTGCAGATTTGTTTGCGTGTGCTGCATTTTAAGTTGCCGCTGTGTGCGGCTGCGGCAAAAACATTTTGGCAACTGGGAAATTACTTACTAGGTATCATGCATCAGTTTCTTTGGCGGTTGGTTTTGAAAAAGATTACACAGCACTTGGGCGAAATTTTTTTCTAAGTGAAGGATATTACTTCTCCTTTATTATTGTTATTTTTTTTTTAATGCTGATTGATGAAAAAATCTATCACGCACAATTTCGACACAAATTGGAAATTTTAGTCTGGCTGAAAATTCTAAAATTTAGCGGTTGATTTTGAAAGTGAACCAAGTCCATTTTATGTTGTTGCTAGATATTTAATGGTTTGAATTTGTTTGGGGACCATTCCATGAAAAACGGACAAAATGTCCTCCACGTGGCACGTACATAAGGGTCAATATCTGAAATTGAACAATTTGCGTCCACTGCCAATGATATTCGATTAATTATACTAAAACCAAAAACTGAAAAATGTAATATAGTGTAACATTTGTTATAACAATTTACCAATGATAAATGGTCATACGATGATGTATAAATAATTAATTTTAAGTTTTAAACAAACGAAATCATCATTTTAGTCCCTGTCCAAAGGTACAAATATCCAATATTAAATGTATGCAGTAAAATAGTTTATAAATATTTTTTTACTTTTGCTATTATATATTTATACCTATATATATACAGTATGGGAAAATATAATGTTCCTTTACTCGTACACATTGTATAGTAAAATACTGAAGTAAATATATTTGTCCCTGAGGTTGACAATCATCTCAGCCCCTCTAACCGCACATTTAAGTTAACAGATACTAGGTGGCGCTGGCAGAATTATTTCCATTGCAACAGCAACTACAGTTCAACTATCCACCATGGATGAAGGTAAATTGTTCTTCTCATTGTTTCATTTTTTGAAATATTTTGTTTTTGTTCTGAAAAGGGATGAGTATTTTTTTATAGCATCATTCATGAAATTTTGGTGGGAAGTTACAAATTCGGATTCAGCGACCCAAAAAACATAAACACTTTATGTTTTTTGGAATACAGAACTAGTATTAATTTTGCCAGGTAAAATCCCCTATTGCCTGGACTTGCATAACTTAGTGCACGTAGCGCCGCAGTGCATGTTCAGAGGCAGCCCACTCCCTCCCCGTTCATCCTACGTCATAGTGTCATACATCCTATTTGTTGCAAATTTTGTCTAGTTTGTGAATTTCGTAATGCTTTTTCCCTAAAAAAATAAGAAATTTAAGTTAAAAACAACTATTTTGGTGGGTTTTCGGGGGGGGGGGGGAGGGGAGGAATTTTGCGGGAAGTTAAAAATTCGGATTCAGCGACCCAAAAAACTTAAAGTAAACCATATAGATAAAGTTCGGAGGGGAGATGGGAGGGCGAATGTAAACGTGTGAGTGGTTAAGTGGAATTGCGCAACTTAGTCCACGCAACACCACGGCGCATGTTCCGAGGCAGATCCCTCCTTCCCCTTCATCCTAAGTCAGAATGTCATTTATCTAATTTGTTGCAAATTTTGTCTATTTTCTTAATTTCTAGATACTTTTCCCCTAAAACAATAAAAAAATGGATTTTTTTTAATAAAAACATTTTTTTTTGGGGGGGGTGGCATTTTACCAAAGTTTGGGGGGGGGGGGTGAGTTGCCGGGTGAAATTTTGGTGGGAAGTTACAAATTCGGATTCAGCGACCCAAAAAACATAAAGTAAGCCAATTTCCAGAACTTCCATTAATTTTGCTAGGTAGAGCCCCTATACGGTCTCTATTGCCTGGACTAACTAGGTGTGGATTACTAAGGGTAAGATTTTTAATTTTTTTTTTTTAAACTACGGAATACGGTCTACGGTAAAAATATGGAGATTTTTTAATTTATGAAAGGGTCATTTCATTTAACGTGTAGGATAGCTTTTCTAAATGCTGCTACTTTAACAATGCTATTATATCCTGAAATTAAAACAACTATGCTATTATGAAAATCTAGAATTTTTTTTGTTAATAGCCGCCCTTGGCGACCAGTTTGGTCTCCATTAAAATTTATGTTTGGGAAAGCATGTTAAGCATTGTATCATGTTACTTTTATTCATAATTTAATTTACTTGGACTCTCTAAAATATAATTAATATAATCCCTTAAGTTAATTTTAGTTTTTGTTGCATTAAAATATCTCAATTTGTTGATTTTCTGTAAGCAAGTAAACCGTATTGGTTTACAATAGAAGTCTATGGAAATTTGGCGAAATATGAGAGATGTCGCCCAGTTGGCGTCACTTTTCGCAACTCATTTTGGTCGCCAAATTTGTCAATATACTGCCAAGTTGGCAACAAACTTGGCGGCATTTGGCGACAGACACAAGGTCCTCCTATGGTAACCCGCCCCCCTTATAGGTATGGAGATGCATTAAATGCTGTTCAATAACCAATGAAATGCGTTTCATTCGAGTGTTACCATTAAACAATAAATAATCGCGATTTCTGTCACGATAGTGTAATATATATATATATATATAGATTTTTCATGTATAGTTTATATTTTGTCAACTTATAAGTAAATAGATATAGGTATTTATATAAGTGTCAAGTGCAGGACATTTTTTCCGTTTTTCATGGAATAGCCTATACGTTTAGCTGTTGTTATTTTAATGTAAGGCCAGTCCACACATATCTTTTAAACGGATACTTTGATTATTATTATTATTATGGAAAGAACTCGCTTTGGTGGTGGTCCCATTTAAATTTAATCAAAATTCACAAATTATAATTTTTATCTGTCTGTATCTCTTTATATTGCTTGATAGAATTTGATGATACTTTTGAGGGCTAATGATACTTTTATCTGTTGTTCTTTTTTTTTTACCTTCCATGATCTAACTATAGTGATAACAGTTAATTTTCGTGATAATTCACAGTGAAATTTTCGTATATTGTTAAGAAATAAAGAAATGCTTTAATTCTTTTTTTTTTTTTTTTTTTTTTTTAAGTCTTCATATCATGTATAGATTTTGATTTACAGAGGACACGCAATCCGACCCGCGCTCTCCACGTTAAAGATGTCCCGTATACTATCCGATATAAAAAAGCTTAAGTGAAATCTTTTTTATTAAGAACTATAATAGATATTTTAGGTTTAGTATTTTTAGATTGCGGACTAACTATACGCCAAAAGCATTTTTGGTACTTTCGTATTAGCTGCGTGCCAGCGGTCAATCAAAAACATTTCACTATTTATAGCAACCTTTGGGATTTTAATTTCATTATTTAAGTGCGTTGTTCGATTACATGTCTGTTAAATTCGTGTTGTACTTATTTATCTGAGACGTTTTAATTTCATTTGGCAGTTTATTTACGGAATATTACACAGAAACAAACAAATGCTGAATTATTTACATTATTGGAACTGGAAACGGGTTTCTGTAGTTAAGTTGTGCGTAGATTTAAATATATTCAATCTTGAAAATTATTTTTGAAACCATATGAAAGATCAATAAATTCAGATACAACTTTTAAACAAATTGAATTTGAAAGTATACATTTTATCCTTTCTCTTCAATGTAAAAAATGAACTTATACGATTTTAATAAAATCATGTAAGAAAACCACTTACTATCAAAACTAAAGTTATAACATTTTAAAATATAAAAAAAGCACGTTTAAAGCCATATAAATACATTTTAATAAACTGGTCTACATGTTTCGTACGTACAATCGAAGACTTTAGCAAGATTAATATTAATACTAGAGAACAGGAATTCTGCTTTTTCAGAGTTTAGTGTCGCCCCCGACATTTCCATTACTTCATTTACTTTTGGTGGACTGGTGATTTCTATTATTATGAAACAGCCATTATAAATGAAGCGTTTAGGTGAAAATGAAAGAGCAGTCGTAAAAGGTTCGAACTCTGATTTTCTGGTCAGAATGCGGGGAAAAAAATGGCCATAATTTTTTTTTTTTTTTTGAAAAAAAAAATTATGGCCATTTTTTTCCCTATTCTGGCTAGAAAATCAGAGTTCTAACTTTTTACGGCTGCTCTTTCATCTTCACCTAAACGCTTCATTTATAATGGATGTTTCATAATAATAGAAGCCACCAGTTCATCAGAAGAAAATAACACGGTTAAATGGGACTCGGATAATCGGGACTCTAGTGCAAAACATATTTCAATTTTAAGACTTAAAGCACACGCTTTTATTTTACGTAAAATGACGTCATTTGCATTAATATAGATACTTAAAATTAAATATAGTTTATAATAGCTCCATGTTTTATCATTAATCATTCATTTATATTTTTCTCAAAATAGTGAGTATTTTAATTACATTTTTTCAGTTGTTATGGGAAAATGGCAACAAGAAGATATAACTGCTATTTTCCAACTATTTTTTCTTTACTTTCTACAGAAATGGAGTACTTGAGTTGCCAAAATGAAACAAATGTCGCTAAAAACTACAAAAAAAAAAAAATTAATATTTCAAAAATAAATGGAGATGCAGTTTTCAAACAAATTGCATTAAGAAGTACTTTTTTTCCCCAATACGACGGTATAAACATTGAAAATGTGCGATGCTTAGAAGTTTTAAAAAATGCTGTAGAGTATTTAATCGCACAATGAAACATCGGCTTTTGTTTTACGGTTGGCTTATACAAGGTAACGTTAGAGGATTTATTGGAGATAAAATAAGCTGGGAGAAAGAAATAGCATACCGGGGGCTAAAAAAAAACTATTTACGCAAAAATGTTTAAAATGAACTCGGAAAAACAAAAATCACGAGAACATGAAGTTAATTTAAAAAAAAAAAAAAAAAATGTGGAAATAATTTTTTTAAATCAATATTCATTTTGATAAAGTCGCCGATTTTGCGTACGAAACATGTATAGATTAGTTTATTCAAAGGTATTTATATGGCTTTAAATGTACTTTTTTCACTTTAAGCATGTTATTACTTTAGTTTGACAATGTTAATAAGATGTTCAAGGATGGAGTAGCACAGTTGAAGTTTATTTCAACAGTGTGAAAAATGTCCAGACCAGGAATCGAACCTGGATGTTTGGCGTGCCCAAGGGCGTAGCTACAAATATTTTTTTGGGGGGAGAGAATTCGAAAAATTTATAACTTATAATTCAAAAATTTCCCAACTTGAAACAAATTACTCTATTTTCCAACTAAAATGATATGTGCAATGTGTGTTTAATGATAATGGTACTTATACGTAAAAAAAAAAAAAAAAAAAAAAAAAAAAAAAAAAAAAAATATTTTCAAAGAAAATACTGAAACTAAAAACATAAAAATTATAATTATTGTTTCATTTAATGAAAGTTTTTGTCTTCTATTGTGCACGAGTCATAAGCGTACTTCATATGAAAATAGCCGCATGATATTTTGAGATTTTTGAGAAAGGAAGAAATTTTTGGAGGAAATAGATTGGAGACAACCTGTTGATGTACAAAAGTAAGGAAGTTCAGGTCTTGTAGATGTATGATATTTTCATAGCACAGAAAAACACAATGACAAATTTAGTCTGGCTGCTTTTTGTATTTCTTTTGAAATTTTAACTAGTTTACTGTTACAGAACTCAGAAAGATAGTCAGCAAAACAATAAAAAAATCTTTTTTTTTTTTTTTTTTTTAAACCGAAAAAGTTTTTCAAAAATCTAGAATTTCCCAACTCCAATCGCAAATTTCTCAAGTTCACATATATTGGAGGGGGAGGCTCCCCCTCCCCATAACCCCCCATCGCGACGCCTCTATGGCCAATGCTTTACCTGTTAAGCTATCTGGACGATACCTGGCTGGCATAATTCACTCTTATTTGTTGGAAATGGCGCCAGGTAAAGCATTGGCACGGCACACTAAGTATCCCGGTTCGATTCCTGGTCTGGACATTTTTCGCTCTGTTAGAATAAACTTCAACTGTGCTACTCCAGCCATGAATATGATTTAATCAAGTTCGAAAAAATATTCGTTATCTTCATTGAATGATAATAAGATTTAAAAAATGGCAGGTGAAACAAAACTTATTGTTTAGGTCGTTGCCACCGTCAATATGATGTCAGCGTTACTCACGGACATGTTTTTGCTTTACAATACACACACGGTAAAATTTTAGTGTGCAATCGTCTATTGCTGGCAGATCAAACATGAGCGGTGCTGGCAGCACTGTGGTTTACAATATACATACGTTAAAATTTTAGTGTGCAATCGTCTATTGCTGGCAGATCAAACATGAGCGGTGCTGGCAGCACTGTGGTTTAAAGTGAATGTAGGTAACAATAAAGAGTTGCCACTTAACATACTATCTTGTGCCATATCACTCTTGCTAAATTGTGCCAATGGCGTGTAATTAGCTAAAATAAATAGGCGATAGCGGTTGGTTCCGTACATTTTATTTCCGTATATTCCGTACATTGCATTTTGTAATGACTCTCCACTATTTTGTTTTCCTCTTTGCCAATGATTTATTGAGTATTTAGTTATCATGAATGTTTAGAGAATCATTGAAACTGTACCCATTCAGGATTCAATCATACATTTTTATCATCAGCTATGTCCACAAATATCCGACGTGCAGCACATTCAATAAAATTTGTAAAAATATTGAACGCAAATGTGTTATTTAATTATATCTAAAAATGATGCGATGTGTAAAGATACAGTCTAAAATTAACAGAAATTCTAAGTATATGTCATAAATTCATATTCTATATTTAATAAAATGATACCGGAAATGCTTTTAAAAAAGAAACATATATATTAGCTCTATCAAATGCGAAAATGTGAGCCTTACCCCCGGTAGCAGAAAGTTCGAGACGGGAGACGGGCGTCGCAGATTTTCTTTTCTAGTTTGCAGATTATTTTTCTAATGAACCTTTATTTCGCTTTATATTATGTTTAACTCTTTATTACTTAACACAAAAACTTAAGATTATTATCAGTAAAATTAATAAAATGCACAATAACGTCAAAGGTAAGTGGTCGTTTGATTAACGCTTCAATTGTAAAATATTTTACCTGCAGATTATTTTCTGCCCCTGGAGTATCTGTTGCAGACACATGGAGAATTTTCTGCTACTGGGGCCTTACCATCAATTGTTCTTTCTTTTATTGCGTAGGCAGTTTCGATTCCCGCGATAAAATACAAAATAGCTGCAAGGCATCAGGAGGAAACCTGTAATATTGTTTGAGACGTAATAAATCAGAGAACCATCGAATCTAATGACAGTGTTCATCGATTAGTAGTAATTCGATATCCAAATATGGAGATTTCTGAATTACTTTCATTCTTCTTTCGATTAAAATCACATCCAAATGAACTGAAAATGACTGTATCGTATTGAATCTTGTAAGTTTAGAAATCGATCGAGAATGATACAAGTAATGATTGACATCGAAAAAATAGGTGCAGCCAATTCAGTTTCTATTGATATTTAGCTTCATTAGAATGCTTTAAGGATATAATACAACCTGGTATCTATAGTATTTTCTGATCTGTGATACCATATAAATGTGCTCATATCTTCGATAGCATTATAAAATAATGCGCATGGAAGCAATATTTGCTTCCATGCGCATTATTTTATCTACGTGCTATGATGCTTACGGAATCATGACACGTAGATACCACCGTGGTAGATACATTTGAGTCTGGCGGTTTTTCTGGATTTTTGTATAAGAATGAAAGTAAATCCCGATATATATGGGGACTCACAATCTTTTGACTTTTTGGGGAAAAAATCTGGCGAAATTAAACTTGCTAAAATAACATTTTAATCTGATCGACGAATGCCTTAATGATTCAAAATAAAGAAAAAATAGTCAGCAGCGAAAATTTTTTTATTTAACTGAGGTTTATGTTAAACTTATGTTATGATTATGTTATGGAAAATTAAACTTTGCGAGTTTAATTTTCCTTACCATTTTACCACTAAAACTTTTTATTTTCTTCGAAATTTTTACTTATAATGAATTTGCATAGTATCCACAGGACATTCAAATAAGAAATAACGATGAAGTATTTTTAGTACAAAATTTTGGTATAACATTGTCTTAAAGGGGTATTAAAGAAGGGACGGTAAGGTAAAAAAAGGGGACGGTATAGGAAAAAATGGACGAAATGGAAAGAAAAGGGACGGTAAGGAAAATTTCCACCTATTTTAGGCAAATCATGTTAAGACTAAGTGATAGCCACAATGTTCATTGATTTTTAGAAACAGTTGTTAACATTGGATTAAATTTTTTTTTTTTTTTTATTTACCTCGAAAAGTGCAGGAATAAACCTTGGGGACGGTAAGACTATCAATAAAACCACGATCTTGATATTGATATATAAATGCTGATTTAAATTCTGCAATAAATTTCCTGTCAAAGAATTTTAGATATTCTTTCTCTAGCGTACTTCCGCATACGAAAAAACTTGAAAAAAATTCTGTGGCTGCATCTGAAGTGATTTTCTGTATAAGTTTAGCAAGAGGGACGGTGAAGATGAAAACCCAAAGACAGAGTTCAAAAAATAATATCAACCGTAAAAATGTGTGCAGGTTAATTTTTTGCTACATATTTATATAAAACAATTGTCCCGGTTTCGGAAAAAAATTACATCGAATTACTTTTATTGAAACAATTTTATCCAGACAGCTCCAAACTTAAAAATCAGCATCAGGGACACGGGACGGTATAGGAGTTTTCCTGGTATTTGGACCCCCAACATCATCCAAAACTTATTTATCTCGTTAATATTGTTATGCAATTATGCAGTGGGATTTTCCCCAATATATGAAATAAAAAAACACAAAAAAGTGTATTAAAATAAAGATTATTATCCAGGGACATGAAGTCAAAAGATTGTGAGAATGCTCCATATATGTATAGGTATTTAATAGCACTTTGATGCTATAGTGTCTTTCGTAATCCTCCATTCAATATACTTTTCAAAGCATAATTCTTTTAAAAATATTTTTGCCCCCTGTCATTTTAATACGATTTCCGGAAACAGAAAAACACGGGCCAGCCGATTATAGTGTTCCTTAATACAATGGAATGAAAATTGCTTACTTTGAAATGAAATTTGCTGATTGACACTTATATATATATATGTTACATTATTAGATCTAATTCCGCGATTTCCTTATCTTATTCTAAATTACTACTTTATTTTCACTAAATCCTTATCCTTAAATAATCTCTATCGTTAACTCTGTTAAATTCCCTTTAATTTAATGTCTCACTTGTCTTAATCGCTTTAATATTACGCTTTTAGTATATCTTAAATTAAATGTTCCATTCCCGCGCTTTTTTCTTTCGAGATTATTCTTTTAGCTTCCATTTTTACTTTCCCGCGCATTTCTGATGTTATCCTTTTTTCCTTCAAACTCATCCGCTAGCTCTGTTCGCACTCTTTATATGACGTGATATTCTTAATTATTTATTGGTTGAGAGCGCGATCTACGTCATATTTGTATCCTTACACGTGAGGAACAAAAAGTTGATACTCGCTGTGTTTCAGCAGATTTGGGTCGTATTTCCAGTTTTCATCCATCCCCTGGTCACCGTCCTGTTATTCGATTATCTGGAACTTTGTTTAAACCTAATTTCTACTACGGAGCGATGGCTAATTATCTTGGTCGAAACTGCACTTTTTGCAAGATATTTTAATAAAGTGCTTAACTGATATTATAAGTTGTTTCAATTTCTTCTGGGGAAACTTCACGGAACGATGCATTCCATTGTTTTCACTCGACAACTGCATTTCATCAATTTGTTCTACTAACATAACAGATTCGAATTATCTGTTTGGGCCACTTCTTTTACGCCATTATCGCTGCATGTGATCCACAACTACTATAGTGACAGCCAGTACGGCATTTTCAACGATAAAGCCAATCCAATGTTGCTAGAATGCAACATATATATCAGGCAATCCACCCGAATTATCCGAGTAAAAGATGCCCGATACTGTCCAATGTACAGAAAATAGAAGAAAACGTTTTTAATTGAAACTCTAATAGATTGTTTACATTTAGTATATTTTGTTAGACTGCCGAACAACTTCACCAAAAGCTTTTTTTGGTGCTTTCGTATCGGATAATCGCGAAAGATTTCACCATTTATAACAAACTTTTTTATTTTCATTATTTCATTATCTAAGCGCGTTTTAATTTTCGTTTGGGAAATTGGTTAAGGAATATTACACGGCTTCAAAACAAAATATGAATTATTTACATTGCTTGAAGTGCGAGCAGGTTCATATTCCGTTATTTATTACCCGTTCGTTTCTGACATAGGTTTTTAAAAATTCATGCTTGAATAATACGTTAAAAATTCATAAAAAATCAATACATTAAAATACAGTTTTCAAAGGAATTGCATTTCAAAGTGCATTTTCCCCTCTATTTGACGGCGTAAAAATTGAAATTGTGCAATATTCAGAAGTTAAAAAAATTATGATATAAAGAAATTGATTACTGACTGAAGTTGTTGACACCTTAGACATGACGTCAGCGTTGCTCACAAACATGTTTTTGTTTTATAATATAGATATATCGCATTTTATGTTTTTAAAAGCTCACAATTTTTTTATTTTTTTTTTACAAAAGTTTCTTTTTTGAAAGAAACACTGTATTTAAAGATATCCCATTATGTCTTTATTCACCTATTTGTCTAATACTTTATCTTTGAACATAAATAGATAAATAGGTGGATATGTAGATAGATAGCCTAGTAGTACGTCAATATTGGTTAAATTGGGGCCCAATATTGTCTCAATAAAGTATTCATCGGAAATACTTCCAATGAAATAAAAACATTTGTTAAATATTAAACTTTAGATCGAAAATATTAACATTGAAAATGGTGAAATATTCCTTGCTAATATTAAACCAATACTTGCAAAACGTATGTATCTTCAATATCGGGAATTATTTCATAATAATATTGATAAGATTAGTCAAGCCATGGTCAATATAAACAATATCGGCTGAATATTGTTTTCATATTAGGGATATATCTAATAGATAGATACATCATATTATTACGGCGTATCGCACCTAAACTTTCTGACATTATTTTTTTTATTTCAAGGTATATTCAACGCATAACACGAACGATTATCTTTGCAAAGAAATCTTCATGAGATATAGGGTAAC
The DNA here is from genome assembly GCA_963932465.1 of Maratus speciosus. Classification (NCBI taxonomy): domain Eukaryota; kingdom Metazoa; phylum Arthropoda; class Arachnida; order Araneae; family Salticidae; genus Maratus; species Maratus speciosus. The sequence continues at coordinate 342,902,899 of OZ010800.1, forward strand.
TCCGGGAGAGTCGCCGCCTACGGTATAGATGCCGCACCCCTTGTATTTCTTGTAATTATCGATAGATAGTCGTCAAACGCACAGTATAGGTGCGCAATGAGATTACTTTAACCAGTGTATAGCGTGAATCCCATTTCGATGTTTACTTGTAAGCACGATCCTTAATTTGACGTAAGTGCATGATTTCACTGTTCAAACTTTTAAACACGTTATGTTTAAATGCTTTTCATACACTAATTACTAAATGCATGCATGATTTTGAAGTCAAAACTAAGTGTAGCCTTTGTATAGAGTACTGTGTGTATGGTTACGACATTCCCCTTAGCGATGACAGGTAACTGTGATGACCGACCGCTGCACCATGCAAAACGGGATACATGCCGCACTGCTATTCCGGTATACATGCCGCAGTTTCTTTTGTACGGGATGATTAAGTGTTATTAACTTTTCCTTTTCTTTTTGCACAGACTAACCATGTTAGGCATGTTATCAAGTTTACTAAAACCAAAGGAGAAAAAGGGGAAAATAAAAAGTAAAAAGGGCAAGAAAGATGCACGTCACGATGATAATAATGAAAAATTGGATTACGCGTAACGCAGACGTTCTTTGCAAACTACTCCAAAAAAGAGGACGTGTAATTAGCTTCGTTGTATCATGTGTTTAAATGTAGTTACATAAAGACTGTACTTTTTCGACATTTTTTCTGTAGATTGTAGTCGAAAAAGCAGGTCTCTTAGCCCATTCGGGACCATAGGTGCATATAAGCACCTTCATAAAGAGCTTGCAAAATTTGTTTCTGGCACCAGTAAAAAAGAAAAGTAATATTTGCTTTGTTTAATTAGAGTATTTTCATGATTATTTAAGTAAAGGTAACTTCTTTTAAAAAAGTGGTACCAACCGAATAAATTTTTTGTAAAAGCCACGGGTCCCGAAAGGCTTAACAAATGAATTATGTAAACACAATTTTACTTTTTTTCTTTTCCCTTTCTAATACATTGGTGTTACATTGTTGCTGAAATAATAATTAAAATTTAATGTAAAAAAAATAAGTCGACAATTTTAATAGTGAAAGTAGGCAGCAATTATTGATTTGGATCTACCAATACGTTTCATTGTACTCATTTAGTTTCATTGTACTCATTTAGTTTCATTGTACTTATTTAGTTTCATTTTGTTATTACATCGTTAATTATAGTCCAGATATGAATATATATTTTTAATATTCTTATTTATAATTTCATTCTGTTCTTATTACAAGCGCGGCATAACTACCGCACAAGTCGGCGTCTCAGCCTGAATGTACGGGTGACGAGCCGCAGTGTAATGTTTTAGAAAAAAATTGTTAAAAAATATTAATAATTTCTTTTGAATTTTTTTTGTCGCACTACACGCGTTGTATATTTAACATTAAATAGCACAGAATGATTTTTTTTAATTTTATGTCCACCATGGTACTTTATACACAAGTTCAAAAAAAAGTGCGGCATAAATTCCGGAATTACCCTATAGCAAATAAATAAATTAATAAAAGTTATTGTAAAATATAATTATAAGTTTTAATGTAATCTGATAAAAAAAAAAAAATAGTTCCGTAAATTATTAGTATCTATATTATAAAGGATAAACATATCTGTGATTAACGCTGACGTCATTTTCCGAATGGCAACAGCAAGCGATGAAATTTAACTTTTACTTAATTTTATAGCAATTTTTTTAATTTCTAAGTACTGCACATTTTCAATTTTTACACCGTCAAACAGACAAACAAATCTACTTTCAAATGCAATTTGTTTGAAAACTTTATCTTAATTGACCGAGTTATTATGGTCTTTCAAATAATTTTAAGGCATCAATTTTTGTAATTTATTTCTATCACGTGCCGGTTCCATTACGAATTAATAATAAACAATTTGAATAAAACAATAAAAATTATTGCCACTTGACCCTGTCTAATTTTCTGTAACGAAATTAAAGCTTCATCAATAAATAAAACAATGATATATATACAAAAACAACAACAACAACAACAACAATAAAAACACACAAATTTAACGTATAATGAAATTGAAAATTCTAACATCGCCAAAAAAAGGGGAAAAAATGCTTTCAAATACAATTTGTTTGAAAACTATATCTCAGTTTACTGATTGTCTATGGTTTTAAAAATATCTTTCAAGAAATAATTATTTTAAAATTGATCTCTATCGCGTGTAGCTCGATTACGAAGGATTATTCCGTTGGCCTTTAAAACAATGTAAAAAGATCAGTGTTTGTTTCGGCCTAATGCTCCATAACAAAGTTAAAACTTCTTCTATTGAAAAATAAATAAAATAAAATAAATAAAAAACAAATTTAACAGACATGTGATTGAACTACACGCTTAAGACACTGAAATGATCAGAAAGGCTGTCGTAAGTCGCAAAATCTTCGGCTAATAAGTCCTGGCATACAGTATCATGTGAAAGTATCGCTTTTAATAAATTTTAAAACTTTATTTGATTGCATAATTCATATTTTTCATATAAATTCTTTTTAGTGTTAGTGAGCGATCTACAATATATATTACATGTAAAAAATTATTAGGTTTTCAATTAAAAAAAAAAAAAAAAAAAAAAATGGTTTTTAATGGTTTTTAATGGTAACCCGGGGATCCCGGGTTCGAGGCCCTTAGTGTTTATTGAATTAGAAATCTTAGTTCTTATTATCATTCTTTTCTGTCTTTCTTAAATTTTTATTTTCACACCCGGTGCATAATGTGTACCTGGAATTTTCTATCGATTTTCTTTCATCAAAAAAGCGTGTTATAAGCCGGAATATACGGTATATTTGCATAAAAAAGGGAAGTTTGTTTTTCTACAGGAAAATTATTTATACCAATGATGATCATATTTCGCATTGATAATAATGGTTATAATTATCGCAACAGTTTATAAACTAAATTATTCGTATTAGAAACAGAAGTACTAATTATATCTATACAAACCAAATGAATAGTTAACTTGTTGAATGAAACATCTGTAGCTGATTTAGAAATATCATTTTTGAAGTGCTTTGGCAACATTTTCTACTTTACTTCAGAAATTCGTTTTCTAAGCACAATAGTTGCAATGAATAGATTCTATCTGTCCTCTTGCGCAGAACGCAATATTAAAATCCGCTTGGCAGATTTTATGTTCAGAAAGAGTCTCTAGATGTGCGATTTAGTAGTGTAATTTTAACCAAAATGGATTTTAGAATATCATATTGACTTTTGGCATGTAGATTTAAAAAGGTGAATCAAAATAATTTTGCTATAAAATTAATATAAATGTAGAAAGTTTATTTTATAAAAGATATTAAATGTTAATTAAAGCTAATTCAATTGCAATGGAGTAATTAAATCATTTGTGCAATATCTTTATTTATATTTGACCTAATATATGCTTACTAAAATAATTTCCGTCGAATTCATTTTTATTTTATCACTATTCGTTACTTTGATGGTACTTTAACAAAAGTTTTACTTTCCTTTCTTAAACTATTAAATAATAAATAAGCTGAAACGTACTTAAGTTTAATATTTTACTCTTATTTTGCGATCTTAAAATGAAATACCAGAAGATTGTCTTCTTATTTTACAACAATGACCGATACTGTGTGATGGTGAATAGAGTATTGCATACAGTGAACATTGCTGGAATAAACAAAAATAGAAAGGTGTATTTCCTTATATTTATGTTTTTCGTAACAAAAAACAAGTGGGTAAGTGTGATCACAGATCGCACAGAGAGTTTCGTTTAATATTCCTTGTAAAACACTTTATCCTTTTGCAAAATCTGTTAGTTCCATATTTTGCAACCAGGGGGCGTACTATATTCTAAACAAACCTATGTCCGAACGAAACTCCGTTTTACAACCTATCCGTAGATATATTAGTTGAGGGGATCGGAACTATAGCACCCGAGATAGGTAGGCGCCCCTGGCGGTAACAAGTGGAACTAAAATATGTAAGGCAATATGTAAAATATGTAAGGGCATAAAAGTTAGAAAAGTGGCCCCGGGGGAAAAGGGGGAGGTTAGAAAAACTGCTTAAAATTCACAAGTTAAGAGTCCAGAGGGGTAAATAGACTTTTGAAAATTTTATGATTTTTCGTGCGATTGCAAGCGTCCTGCTATAAGTATACAAAATTTCAAGTCTTCAACTTAATTAGGGGCTGAGTTAGAAAAACTGCTTAAAATACACAAGTTAGAGACCGGAATGGTAAATATCAAACTTTCTCAAAATTTTATGTTTTGTCGTGTGATCGCAATTGTTCAGCTATAAGTATGCAAAATTTCAAGTCTCCAACTTAATTAGGAACTGAGTTAGGAAAATTGCTTGAAATATACAACGTAAATGTAAGACTTTTTGAAATTTTTATGGTTTGTCGTGTGATGGCATGTGTTCAGCTATAAGTATGCAAAATTTCATGTCTCCAATTTAATTAGGGGCTGAGTTAGAAAAATTGCTTAAAATACACAAGCAAGAGACCGAAGGAATAAATATAAGACTTTTTGAAATTTTCATGATTTGTAGTGTGATCGCAAGTACTCAGCTATCGCTATGCAAAATTTCATGTCTCCAACTTAATTAGGGGCTCAGTTAGAAAAAAAATGCTTAAAATACGCAAGTTAGAGCCCAGAGGGGTAAATATTAGACTTTTTAAAAATTTTATGATTTGTCGTTTGATGTGAGGTGTTCAGCTATAAGTGTGCAAAATTTCAAGTCTCCAACATATATAGTTACTGAGAACGGGCTCTGTGACAGACGGGCGGACTGACAGACAAACAGAGGTTAGAGACGAATAGGGTTTCGTCAGATGAACGAAATCCTAAAAAAAAAAACAAGAAAAAAAACAGATGGTCTAAAACTATTAATCCAAAATCTATTGATCCAAAATCATATTTCTCATATTTTCTTTATATCACCATTTCCAATACACAATAAGGAATACCCTATTAATCAATCTGTAAAGAGCAATCGAAATGATCTGTTCTCGCATGAGGATACAACTAGTATTGCTCAAAGGCCTTTTTATCCCACTGAAATTGCAGAATCGTCAATTATACAGCATGCATACCTTATTTATTTCGTATATTTTCTAAATAAACTCCTTATATTTATACATTTTTTTTTTCCGTATGAAGATAGAAAATAAACAAAAAATCGCCTTTACTAATGTCAAAAAATCCTATATCTGATATTTTCTCTATATCAGTATTTCCACATATAGAATAAAGAATTCCCTATTAACCAATCTGTAAAGAACAATCGAAATGACCTAACCCCGCATGATTATACAACTAATACTGAATGGACCGATTTATTACACTGAATTTTCAGAATCGTCGATTATATAACAAAAGCATGCCTGATTTATTTCATATATTTCCAGGTATAATGTCCTTGCATGTATATGTGTTTAGTTTTTTTGTACAAAGATAGAAAATGAACAGAGAATGACCTCTACTGAGATCCAAAATCCATATTTATGATATTTTCTCTATATCAGAATTTTCATATATACAGTAGAGAAGTCCCTGTTAACCAATTTGCAAAGAAAAATCAAAATGAACAAACCCCGCATGAGGACACGACTAGCATTACTGAATGAATTAATTTGTAAAACTGAAATTTCAGAATCGTTTATTTTAAGACGATTTCGTAAGAAATACTACCTATTACATTTTCCCCTATGTTGGAATTTCTAAAACATTTTTTCAGATCTGCGCCGATCATAACATCTAGAATACAAAACCGCCCCCAGTTTGAAACTTTATCTACCTACCTATCTATCTATCTATATCACTTTTTTACACGATAACTTCTATAATTTTGCACAAATCTCTTCCAAACTGATATATAAAATCAACGGGCAGAATATCTCGGTCAAGTTCGTTTATGGGCAAAATCGGTCCAAGGGAGTGGAAATAGGGAGGATTTTTGTGGAAACAGGAAAAAACCGTAACTTCTTAGTTATAATACATATCAAATCAGATTAAAGTTATTATTACTTCTAGGAAATGGACCCAAAATTTATGTATGACAGATTTTTGATATCATTAAAAATGGGCTCAAGGGGCGAAAAAAATAGGAAGAAAAAAATTCATAACTTCGTCAATTCACAAGATATCAAATCCACATAAATTTATTATAAATCTTCTTAACTAGCAGCCCTTGGCGACCAGTTTGGTCTCCTTTAAATCTATGCTAAACATTGTATCATGTTACTTTTATTCGTAATTTTATTTACTTGCTCAATCCTTCGCCAAATCGGAAGATTCTGATACAGAAATCATGAACTCGGTATTTTTATGTTAGCCGAGTGCAGGTGATATATCGCCAAACATTGTACCCGTCGTATTTTTTCTTATTTCATTAATTTCATTACTTTCACTCATTTTATTTAAAATACACAACTTTAATTTAAAGCTGAAATGATTAAAATTTATGACTTTCAATTTTCTCTTTTTCTTAAAAAAAAAAAAGAAATAGGAAAAGAATGAAAAGAAAAGAAATAAAGTAATAAATATACTATAAACTATGTTTAATACTATAAACTATGACATTTAATTTCAAAATCAAAGCTTTGTTTTAATTTACCTCTTAAAAAATTGTTTATGACAGTCGCATGCGATGGACTATTATAATACTGATGATATGATGGCGATGGAACAATATTTGGCGATTTATCACCTGCGCCCGGCTAACATTAAATTACCAAATTGGCTGTTTGGCATATAAAAAGTGAAGCGGTCAACCCGGAACGATTGATGACAGTCACATGACTTAGGCTATTATTATAGAGATATTATCTACAACTTTTATATTGACAATTTTTTGATAGGACCATTTTTTTTTTAATAGTGATTGAAGGAAAAAATATCGTATTAACATGATTTTTAAAAAACCAACATTTACTGAAAAATGAAATTAAAAATTCGCCAAAAGCGGCCAGATAAAATTATTAAACTGGGTTTATCTCTAATCTTGATTTAGTTTTTATTTTTGAAATTAATACCTAACTTCGAAATCTACCTGTGCCTGCAGGCCAAGCCGGCAGAGGTTTTTTCCAGTTACATAATATAGCTATGTACGCATTTTCGTACCAAAAACTAAATGCAAATAAATAGAAAATGGCTTCTACTGAGGTCCAAATCCTATTATTCATATTTTCTCTAGATCAGCGCTCTCGTATACAATAAAGAATTCCCTATTGACCAATCTTTAGAGAACAATCGAAATTATCCAATCCCCCATGAGAATACCACTAGTATTACTGAATGACCCGATTGTATTAAACTGAAATTTTATTATTTTAAAACAACCATACCGGATTTAGTTCGTAGTTTTCCATCTAATATATCTATGAATGAACTATTGTATTCCCCAAGCAATTTATATCCCTGGAGTGTTTTTCAATAAGCTGCATTATTTGACTCTAACTTCCTATGATCGATGGAACAAAAAAAAGATGACGAAGTGGCAGGTTTATGTTTCGAATTAATATATCATGCCATTGTCACAATCAATCACTTTTCTGCTAAGTACTTTGAGATAATGTGAAATTAATCGTGTTTTTCGGTTTTTTTTTTTTTTTTTTTTTTTTTTTTTTTTTTTTTTTTTTCCAGACTTCTCAATCAAGATGCGATGGGATCTTCGAACATATTTCTTTTTTTAGAAATAATTTTTTTTAACATTATATGTATTTTTAAAGGGTTATAAATATTCCCATAAACTCAAGTGATTTAAATATTATTATTTGATCTATTTAAAACCTGGCAGCAGTAGGTAAAAATTGGATATTTCAAACTGTGAAAATCTCTATTCAGATAATGAAATAATAATAAAATGGAAAAACGACCTTAAAAAATTAGACACATATTTAACAAATGATTGCACACCCTAATAAAGTTAAGTATGTGCCCGTGAAAGATGGTTGGATTGCTATGTACAGATTGTAGCTATATGTATAGTATTAATCCCGTAAAACTCTTTTAACTGAACTGTTTTGGCCGATTTTAACATTAAATAACTCTCAAAATAATTCTTCCATTTATAAAGTCCCTGCTCCTGCACGTTTATCATACATTTCTCCATAAAACTACCAGTTTTCATGTCTTTAAAGGAAAAAATAAGCCTAGAAAGTTAAAAGGTCGCAAGAAATTGAATTATAGCAGTGACGGCGGCATTAGGTTTTTTTTTTTATTTATTTTTTATTTATTAGGTTGAGCAAAAAGTTCTGGACAGTTACCAGAATTTGTATTGTATGTAGGAGTACTAGTGGTATATCTATAGGAGTTCAGGAATTTCGACTTCAAAATGTCTATTGAACAGTATGATTTGCGTGTATTGATCCGGCATTACTGGAGAAAAGGTCTAACGATTCTAAAAGCCGTCGGTGAGTTTGCACAGTTGGACGGCGTCGAAATTCTTCCACATCCCGCCTGCAGTCCAGACATGGCTTTATCCAATTATGGCCTCTATCGATCAATGCAACACCTTTATCAAGGACCGTCGATTTGAATCCGTTAATGAAGTTGAAGAAGCATGTCAAGAGTTTTTCAATTCCAAGGAGCCGCCATGGTACTTCCAGCAAATTCGATTTCTGGCAGAACGATGGCAGAAAGTCATGGACTATGATGGTCTCTACTTTGAAGAATAGTCCTTGTTGCTTTTGTTGTTAATTTGAGCATAACAATGCATCTTTCACAAATTTCCCAGAACTTTTTGCTCAATCTAGTATTTATTTATTTTAGAATAAATGATTTATAGCAGGAAACCTGTCTTATTATACTTAAGAATACATTTTTCAGCAGGATAATGCCCCTGTCCATGTCTCATCATCATGGAAATCGTGATTTAATTCAACTGAGATCTCTTTGCACTGAAGCCATTACAGAGCCTTTACATAAGCCTACACTGTAAAAAAAATAATGCCAGTTTTCCGGTAGGAATCGGGAAAATAGTTGCCCTTATCGTACAGGAATAATTTCCAACCCAGCTCGGAATAAAATACGTAAAATCGGAATAAAGTCCGTAAAATACCGTTTTAGTGACTATTTCCTTATTTTTACGGATTTTATTCCAAGCTGGGTCGGAAATTATTCCGGTACGATAAGGTCAACTATTTTTTCCGCTTTCCTACCGGAAAACTGGCAGTATTTTTTTTACAGTGTAGTAGAAAACCCGGAAAAAATATCAGTCAGATATAATACGCAAATGGCGAGTGTTGATCTCAAATAACCGCCAATTGGGGTTACTTAGACCCTTGGATGACACTTCAATAAAAAAAAAAAAGCATTTACTAGGCTGAGCAAAATGTTCTGGGAAATTTGTGAAAGTTGCGTTGTTATGCGCAAATTACCAACAAAAGCAACAGGAACTATTCTTCAAAGTAGAGGCCACCATAGTCCACGACTTTCTGCCATCGTTCAGCCAGATTTCGGATTTGCTGGAAGTACGAAGTTTCTCGCCGCACCAGCGCCTTCACTCTTATTAAACTCATCGACGGCTTTCAGAATCGTTAGACCTTTTTGCCATTAATGCCAGACCAACACACACAAATCATACTGTTCAATAGGCATTTTGGAGTCGAAATTCCTGAACTCCTATAGATATACCACTAGTACTCATATATAGTAATACAAATTCTGCTAATTATTAGATTAAAAATTTCCCAAAACTTTTTGCTCAACCTAATAAAATCCGATTTGGATCTACTGTATTGAGAGTTAAGGGATTCAACAGTGGTCTACAGAACAACACTTACTAGTTTGCCTCTGTATGAGAATGACGTTCATACACAGACTGTTCTTGAACAGGCTTTTCAACAGAGTTTTCGTTCAAACTATGCCAAACCTACGTTCCAGACTTGGCGATACCACCAGACTTGGCCAGACTTGCTTGGACGAGTTTGATTATACGAGTGAGGTAAGGTAACAAGTACAGTGCAACCTCGATTATCAGCGCTAATTGGGACCGCTAGTACCTTGGATGTCGGAAATCTCGGTTAATAGAAACTAACTGTGCATAAAAACTCGCCGTGCTTGCGAATTTTAACATATCTTAAATATATATATATATATATATATAGGAGAGAGTAGCCATATTTGGACCGCCGCTTTAATTGGACCGTTGCCATTCCGCCGTTAATTAAAGGAAGAGACTCCCTCTACCGCTAAAATCCTACTCATCAGAATGACGTCACTCATGATTAGAAGTAGCAACCGCCTACCACGTGCTGTTTTCAGACAATTTAAAAAAACTAAAGTTAGCTGTTTTGATCTAATTTTTTCCTACTAAACGTAAGTGAATATTTTAAAACTAAAGTAAGTTGTTATGTTTTCATATGCATATATGAATTCGTCTGTTTATTGCGCATATTTTTCACGCGGATTTGTTTGATTTCGTTTTTGTTCTCAGCCTTGAAATTAACTGTTTTAAAAAATGGCGCAGTTGCCGTAATTGGACCAATTTCAGTTGCTTAAATTGGGCCAGATATGCGATCATAAATTTGAAAAGTAAGTAATGAATTTCGAGGGCGGTACACTTTGTACACTATTTTTTCATATTTTATAATGGAATACTATCTCCATGCATTTTTTTTTTATTTTTTTTAATACAGTTTAGGCCTATATAAACATAAAAATATTTTTACACGTCTATGCAATAAATTTTGTTTGCAATGTCTTTTATCTTGTATGTAATTGTATTTATTTTCTTTCAATTCTTTATTCCTACGGCATATTTGATTTACAGAGTTGAATTCAAACATTTTCCTCCTGCAGGATATTTGTGATGGAAGACTTTTTACAGTTCTGGAGGGTGGAATTATACTTTTTTTGCCATTAAAATGCATAAAATCTCAAACCTTGTTGAAAATGTTGAAATAGACATAGACAAACTGTCTGGAAGAAAAACACCCGTGACAGCAAAAGCTGTTGAAGATATAGGAAACAAAAAGCAGACAGTAAGTTGTGAAGAAATTGACCTGCAACAAGGCTGCAGCTACAAATCCTCCCCAAAAGAAAAAAAAAACAAAAAAAACATTAGAAATGTTATTTTCCTTGCTAAATTCAGTTAAATCAAAGTACAGAGGGAGCCAAAAAACAGTTGTGTTAACATCATCGCCATATAAACTAAACCTTGAAATGAAAAAAAAAAAAAAAAAAGATAAAAAGGAAGCTTTTACAGCACAAAAGCAATTGGAACATCGAGTTTTGAAAAATAGGCGTAATGCAATTAGCAAGAAAATGACGGAAAAGAAGAACTACAAACATAATGTAAAGAAAACTTCAGTTGCAAAAAAAAAAAAAAAAAAAAAAAAAGTCTGATAATTCAGAATCTAAATAGAAAAATCTAGACAGTGATGACTGGTTTTGCCTAATTTGTAAAAAAAATAAAATAGCAAAAATGACTCAGTGTTCAGATTGCCAAATACGATTCCATGTTGTGTGCGCTGGAAAACAAAAACAATAAACAAAATTCATGTATAAGCTTTGCATCACTCCTTACATGATATTCAAGTAACTGACAATTAGTTCCATAATTTCTATTCTTAATTACTGATAACTTATACATTTTGATTTAAAAAAATTTCTCTTATTTTCAGATATTTGATTTCATTATATTTCATTGCTGTTATTTTGTTTTATTGTTTCATTAATCGCAAACTTTTCTTTTAATAAAATTAGTAATATTCCCTAGTCATTAAAACAACCTGATATTATTTGGTCCAATTTAGGAGACTGGGGGTCCAACTTAGGCGACCAGTTGCTGAATTTGGACCACTTTTGACAAATTTTTCAAATTAAAATAAAATTTCAGATTTTCAAAAAGAAATTGATCTAAATATTTATTTAGTTAATAGATGAATAGATTGCCCTGTGTAATTATTTTTTGCAGATATTCCAAAAGTTAAGTGAGTTACACCTGAAAATAAGTGAAGTGGTCCAAATTAGGCTACTCTCCCCTATAACGTTTTTTAAATGATAAAAATAACTATATATAAAATTATGTTTCACAGCTTAACAAATATAAAAAGGAAATCAACTACTAATAGTAAATTTTAAAAAGCAAATTGAAAAATTTACGAAAGTTCACATGGCCACTGGAAACAAAGCATTGTTCGCTGTTGACTTCTCAGGATACAATGTGTCTTGTCAGGATTCAATGTTCTGTGTGCCTGTATAGCAAGGACAGTGAACTAAAAAGTGTGGATTTTTTCAAAGCTCATTCAAAAAAAATAAATAAAAAATAAATAAAATAAAATAAAATAAAATAAAATCAGACTTCGTCATCGACTCGGTTAACAGAAACCTCGATTATTCGAAGCTCGGTTAATCGAGGTTCTACTGTATTAGCTTGGTGATATAATGGCAGGCTCGCCAAAATGCTTGAAGATTCGCTTTTGATCAGAATCGTTTCAACCAATCAAATTCTACTTCTCGTATGTCACCATTCTCATATCGAGGCTCCCTAACAATAACTTGTGTCTTTATATATTCGGGACTAATTTAGAAAAATATTTTTTATGTTGATCCAAATATCCTAGTCTTGGTTCAAAATAAACCCAAGTTATAGTTTGCCAAAAAATCTTTTTTGTGTCACGTCAACTGACAATAAATAAACATGTATTAGTTCAATAACAAAAGAAACAATCTCTTGAAGTCAGATTCTTTTTTTTTTTTTTTTTTTTTTTTTTTTTTTTTTTTATAAAATGCTTCTTTAATCCAATTTTAAGTGGTGTCGGTAGTGTTAATACCTACAATAATCTCGAAATTTTGATATATCTTAACTCCGAAGACATTTGAAATATACATATTAATTTTTTTTTACATATACGACAACCATTTATTGGCCATTATACTGAAATAAGCTTTTTAAAATTATTTTTCTGGATTGCTTTTTAAAAAATGTACATTGAAATTATTCTTAAAATGCATAAAAGTTCAATTTTTCAAGTTACGAAAAAATGTAAAAATCTCAGTATTATTAAAAAAATTATAAATTTTGATGTTGTTATATACTTAAGTTAAGGTGGAACACAACGAAAGATCAAAAAATCGCATTTTGAGAAAACATGATTTTAGAAAAAAAAATCGCACCTTTTAAAAATTCACCAGCATCATGCATCAATTTTTCTGGATTATTTTGTAGATTATCTTCTTTTTCTCTCTCTTCTTTTTTTTTTTTTTTTTTTTTTTTTTTTTTGTTTATCCTTGCAGCTTTTGTTTGCGGGGAATGTGCACGTTTTGCTTTTGTCCCTTTTACTCTTTTAAGGATCCTGTCCCTGCTGGCGAAGACACTCGTGATCTAATGTTAAAAATATGGGAAGGCAATTTTCTAATATCTCGTTTGAATTTCGACACTATTAATTTTTTTTTTTTTTTTTTTTTTTTGCATTGGATAGCTGAGGTCCATCTCTACATCGCTCCTTTTTTACTTTTTCGATTTTGGTTTCAAATATTTTTTTTAATGACACTTTCATTTCGGAACCGGTTTTGAAAGTGAGAGTAACTTAAAAAAAATATCTGTAACCAAAATCGAAAAAGTAAAAAAGGAGCGATGTAGAGATGGACCTCAGCTATCCAATGTAAAAATGTCGAAATGCAAACGAGATATTAGAAAATAACCTCGCCATAGGTTTAGCATTAGTTCACGAGTGTCTTCGCCAGCAGGGACAGGAGCCTTAAGGCGTTTCATAGTAGCTGAGATGTATCTCCCTATATGTATGCCTAATTTTGCCAGTATTTCAAGTTCTGCTATAACGTCCTTGTTGAATGATTCAAATGCATCATAAGTATCAAATGATAATGTTTATATTTGTACAAATGTTTTTTTATGAATGCGGAGCCTTGTATTGTTCACATTCTCATTAGGATTTTGTGCATTCCCATGCACACCTTATCTCTTAGCAGTTTATGATGTGACAAATCTTTGAATATAAGCCGCATTGTTTCCATCACAGTCTCTAGAATGCTTGTAGGTGATGGTAATTTTTTGCATAAGCTGAATTCACACATGATCAACAAAAAGGTTTTAAAATACTGCTTTATTTTTGGAACTTTGAAACAAAGTAGAGAGGTAACATTGATATCAATTTAAAGCGCACGAATGAGTGATTCTAAAAAGATACAAATCTGAAAATCGATATTTTTCCATTTTTTCCCTACTGACACCCCTTAATAGTTTACAAAACCAATATCTGTAGTTTTGTGATTATAATTCTGTTTAGAGTGCGGCATGTTGATAATCTTTACATCACCTTCTGCTGCTGCTTGTTATTTTTGAACTTATATTTCAAGATATGAATCTGATATTAAATGAAAGACTAGATGGGATTAATAGATTACATGGAACTTCGTAGAGTTTAAAAAACGACAATCACAAAAAAAGAATGAATCAAGCAGAAGTAAATAAAAAACACTAATTACAAAAATAGAATTTGATATTTGATCAAACATGTTGTTGTCGCTTCGATTGAACTGTTATTTCCGAAGAAAATTGGAGCTGCTCATTAAAGTCCATTCTTGGGTTACTATGGTCTTGTGGCCTTGAGTTTGATATCAACTACCTGTTAACATAAACCATCTCAAACAATCCAGTGAATATTTTGTAATTTTAAACCTGAAAATATTGACTCCAAAACTTCAAGGTATTTCCCATGATGTAAATACATTCGAAATATTTAATGATTTAAAAATTTACTTTCCAAATTACAAACAATGCAGCGGTAACATACTGTTGAAACTGCAAAATTTAATGATTCATCTTATATATATATATATATATATAAACTTAAGAACACTTAAACAAAAGGAGTTATGAGCTTTCATGTTCTTTCTGCATCAGACGTAAAATTTACATGCCCCCACTTTCAAAAAAGGAAGAAGAAGCAGGAGCGACAAGCAAGGCTTTAAAATTGAAGCAAGTGCTTTCAAAGCGGTGGCGCGCATTATTTTACTTTTGATGAAAAAGACCAAGTTCTTCCGAAACGTGTCTTGTTTTTACTTTTTATTGTTTCATACAATGCAAAAGTTTGGGTTAAGTCTTTTTTATTTTGTTCTGGGTCTGGTTTTGATCAGATTGAGACCGATTTTCTGGTGTTCGAGTTGGGTTTCGGTACTTGCGAGTCGGACACGGGTACACACGATTTTTCGAAAAAGAGTCCAGAATATTGTTGTATATATGTGCGTGTATGTATTTCTTCATAAAAGATAAAATTGATATTAAATATGTGATTGTATACAATTTTTTTCATAACTTCATTAAAATTTAGCATTACTTTTCCTTGATTTTATGTTTCGGATCGGGTTTCAGATTAAATATTTTCGAAGTGTTCGGGTCGTTTTTGGATTGAAGTGGGTCAGACTCGAACTGAGATTCTCGTTAACTTCAAATGAAATTTTTGGGTTCGAGATGGGTAAAACACGATTTGTGCAAGACTTTCTATTGAAAACAGTGTAATTGTTTTTCATAGAGTAACTTTATTTATCGGAGTAGCTACATGCTCAGATTGGAAGTTTTTGACAAATTAATGGCAACACACATTATATAACTTAACGACACTCACGTGCACGATTTCCTTTCTAAGGTTCTTCAACCTTTCACATGCGAGGGCGACATCAATAAATTCTAGCAAGTCACCCATAAGTCAATGAAATAGTCTGCGAAAAGATTTTATACATGCCTAGGTTAAAGACCTTAAATGAGTTGCATATAGGCACTTTCGAATTACAGAAATCTAAATTTCTTCTTGAAAAAAAAATTCTAAAATTTTATGTTTCATTTTATTATCAGAAATTCAAAAGAGTTCCCTCAATTAATATTAGAACAGTATCACCAAGCAGAACGAAAGACACTAGCAACAGAGTGTTTGCCACCGTACTGTATTGATACATAAAAAAAAGCAGCATATATAATATACTATGCATGCCATCAATGACAATTAGCATTTACATAATGTGTTTCGCAAAGTTACAGCTGTTTGCGGCAAAAATCACTTCACCAGTATTTCTATTAATGTGAAAGAAATTTAAGTAAACCGAGTAGCTTTCTCTTGCTTTCTTAGGCACTTTTTTATGTTTTGTTGTTTGTTATTAATTTCACTAATATGAAGGAAAATTACGTGTACCAAGCAGTTTTTTCTTGGCTTTGTTACTCACTTTTTTTTTTTTTTTAATCTGAAGAAGGGGTTTGCTCTAATAAAGTGCTTCAAGAATCTTTTTCGTTGCTTCAAAAAACTTCTGTTACTTAATATTTGAAATGATACGGCAGGCCACAAAAATACACTTGGCGGTCCACCCGTGGCGTGCGGAAAAAGGGATAAGAACTCTTGCTTATAAGGGGAGGTTTCAATGTCGGAAATACAGACTGCGGGGATCCTTCGTATATCGATAAAGTACAGACTATCGATAAATGTATGAAAGCAATAAAGTGCAAAGGCCAGAAAATCTAGGAAAAACAACCCAAAAAGTTTGCTCATCGTTTACACTTGCTTATATAATCGGATAAATTGCTCTGTTTAAAGGCCGTCTGTATTGCTCGGTTGGTGGAGTTAGAGATCTGCACGGGCCGGTCTCGGGCTTATTTTCAATCATGGCTCTTTACGGGCCGGACCGGGCCGAACTTATTTTTACTGTACAGAGCCGGGACTGGTTTCATTCCTAGTCTTCTCGGCCCAAACTTTCAGCCCTAGTTTTGAGCCAGCCCGTATGAAAATCATTGTCTCGGCGTGGCCTGGTCCGTTCAAAGGTCAGTAAAATTAAGCTTGGCCCAAAAAATTTTCAAAAAATGCATACATTTTTAAATTGCTATTATTCTACAATTAAACCCTACAATTCATTCTTTTTAAAGAATAGTAGATTTCTACGCTTATTAAAATATAGTAAAACGCGTGAAAAAAATAACCTGCCTATGACGGAATTTTGTTTTAAACTGAAAAACGTGTTGATCCATTCAAAATTAATATACTAATACGTAAGAAAAGAATATATAATACATTTATACCTGATAAGATGGGAACTTGTCTATAACGCATTTTTTTTTCTTTTCTATGCAATTCCGTCTTAGATTTTACTGTATAGCATTTTTCACATTTTTAACACTTTAATACATGTAGAATATGTATTAACAATATTAATTATAACTGAAACATTTACATACAAGAAATAGAGATTCATTAAAAAAATAAATATCGCACCCTACGGCACTTCTATAAAAATGAAGATTATAAATATGAAAAAAAAGTTAAGAGAAATATTTTTGTCCTGAACTGCTCGTACGAGACTAATTTTTAACCAAATCGACGTAAAAATCAATTTATTGTAGAAATGAACTCGGGCCGAGATTTTAACTTTTTTTCGGGCCGAGCCGGGCCAATAAATCTTTTTCTACGGGCCGGGCCGGGTTGGGTTCGGGCCGAACTTTTAACTTTTTTACCGAGCCGGGCCGGGCCCGGTCCTGGAAATGTCGGCCCGTGCAGACCTCTAGGTGGAGTGCTAGACTTTAAAGCTTAACTGTGTTTTAGGTGTGATTCCGATTCCCGGCTAAATCGGTGCTTTCAAGCAAATTAATGAAAAATTATTTTCGAACGACGAATTAAAAATGAATAGTTTTATATTTAAACTTACGACAAATATAAATAAAAACATATTTTTGCGCACATATATATATATAAATATATATTTCTTTATTTACATTTATTTTAATTATGAAACTTTCTGTTTTTATGGATTTTTTGACAAGTGAAAAAGAAAAAAATGTACGGCAAAAGTTTCCTGTCATTTATAATTGTTTACAGTCCTTTTGCATGAATAAACTCGTAGTTTTCTTAACGAAATACATTATAATACGGTATATAAAATTAAAATTTGTTATTTTAAGCTCATTTTTTTTAATTAATTTAATTAATTATTCTTTTGCAGTCTCAGAATCTTATATTTTCCACTACAATAACTGAATTTAGATTTTTGAATTATTAGGATAAATTAATTAAAATAGCATACACCAGTAAACAAACATTAGCTTGGCGGTAAAGGCAGGTTGCCATTTTTTTTTTCAAAATTCTTTAAAGCAATCCAAATTAGTCCAAGAGCTGTTAAACATTTTAGGGAAGGTATTTGAGGCACCCTGAAAATTTGTGCAACACTTCTTTTGTAATGGCTGAATACAAAATCGAATGTCTGGCTGAAGGATCCCGGCCCAAAAACTGTGCCAGACACGTGTCAAGTGCCATTTTTTGACTACCCCAAAAAAAGGTATTTGAGGCACGCTGAGATTGAGACAGAATAATATTTATACTTAGAAAAAAATATTTTGAAAACGACAGACACTTTAGTCGGCCCAAAAACTGTGCCAGACACGTGTCAAGTGCCATTTTTTGACTACCCAAAAAAGGTATTTGAGGCACGCTGAGATTGAGGCAGAATAATATTTATGCTTAGAAAAAAATATTTTGAAAATGACAGACACTTTAGTCGGCACAAAAACTGTGCCAGACACGTGTCAAGTGCCATTTTTTGACTACCCAAAAAAGGTATTTGAGGCACGCTGAGATTGAGGCAGAATAATATTTATGCTTAGAAAAAAATATTTTGAAAATGACAGACATTTTAGTCGGCACAAAAACTGTGCCAGACACGTGTCAAGTGCCAAATGGCACTTGACACGTGTCTGGCACAGTTTTTGGGCCACGATCCTTCAGCCAGACATTCGATTTTGTATTCAGGCATTACAAAAGAAGTGTTGCACAAATTTTCAGGGTGCCTCAAATAACTACTCAAAAATGTTCAACAGCTCTCCTACTAAATTTGCTGTTTTACTTTTACTTATGATTTTATTTATTTTTAACCATTTGTTTCGATCTTATGCTCTATTTATTCAAACGCACCTATTACTCTGGTGCAGAGAAAATGCTTCGAGAGCATAAAAAGTTATTGTAGATATTTCATTTTATTAGCTTATAGAAAAAAAAAGAGAAATTGTATTAAATTTCTTCTAAGTATAATGAAGCACAAAAAGCTTATGTTACCTTCTTAATGATCCTTAACTTAATTTGCTTGGAGAGGATATCTATAGCCACAACTTAATAAACAAAAATTTATAAAACTAATATATATATATATATATATATATCAAGACAATGTAGTTATTAGATTACAGATTCGTTATCTTCGTAAAAGGATTTTTTAAAGACATTGTTAGTTTAGTAATGTACGGTAATTTTTAGCCAGTATTAAATTTCTGCAATTGCCTTTATTGTTTTTATGTTGCAGATAGAAATTTGATCTATTGTTTCAATGATCATACTTTTTCTAAACACAGGTGTATCTTTCTGGTTTATTTTACGACAGCTGAATTTTTTATTATTAGTGTACACTGGAAATAGTGAAATTCGATTCGAGACTTCTCTACAAGAAGCCAGTAGTCTGTTTAGAGTAACAAAAAATTATTATCCAAAATAAGATCTTTTTTAGTTTCATCTTAATTTATTATATCCATTAAGTTACTTAAAGGTTAGGTTGCGGATTTTCTTTGTTTTATTCTCAAACTGAGTTAATTAAATTATAGTTAATAAAAAAAACTTGAAAAATTAACGACTTATTTTCTAATTAGTTTTGGATATTTCGTTTCTTATTTTAATATAACTTTTGAAGAAATTTATGCTTATTATAATGAATATAAAACGAGCTAACCGATTTTTCTGAATTGCAAAACTTTTCAATAAGTTTATTCGAAAAAATCTTCTCCTGCATTCGTACACTGAAGATAAAACAAATGTTTCTTAAGCTACGAAAATGTAATATATATATAATTACGAACGAAAATGTACCACGAACTCTTCCGAGAAACTCACGATTCCAAAAATTGTTTTTATCTTTAGAAATCTCAGAAATCAATATATTTTTGAGATTTAGCGAAGCATTTATAAAAACAATGTCATTTTTGTGCCCAATAATTTTTTTATCGATTATTTTTTATGGAGTATTAATCAGTTTCCTCAAACTAGAATATTAGTTTTTAGAATCCTATCAATTCTTCATTAAACATGTTCAGGTGCGTAATTACATTTATACACGTAGGAATAACAAAATAATATTAATAATATAAAAATAGCAAAATAAATATATTATTATTAATATTAAAAAGCTTTTAATATTAATAATAATTTTAATTTTAATGTTAATTACGTTTATTTATCATGTTTGTCTATAAAACATGTTTGTTGAACACGAAAGTGTTTACTCGAGAATTTTTGGCACCCAAAAAACTATATTTCGGTTTGAGAAACCTTAAGTGTCGAGGCCTACATTCGAACATGGGGCCTTTGGATTAAGCTGCGAGTGCTCTGCCAAATAAGCTATCCTGGAAAAATTTGGGGACACATATTTGTCCAGGATAGTTATTTTTTATGTGTTTGTTTATTTATATTTTATTAACTGTCGAAGTTATCTATTATCCGGCCACGTTAAGGGGACCAGGTAAGTGAAATTTGGGGAAAAATCATTTTTTACTTTTTTATATCAAATAGTTTAAACTTTTATCTTTCCAACGATGTGTCACACATGTTTATATATTAAAAAAAGAAGTGTTGGAATTATTCATTATTTCCAAGAGTACTTCACACCTTAAAGGCCATTTAAATCTTTAATTGACTTTTTCTCAAAACTTGGATTTTTCATGTTCGTGTTCCTTTTTTTCAATATCTATTAAACTTAAGAACTCAATTTTTTAAATACTTTTATTATGTTATATTGTATACTTTAATACAGGCATTTAATGATTTGTAGAGAATTATGTATTTTAGGCAGTGAAATCTTACCAAAATTGCTAATTTAAAAATGCCTTTCAATAAATAATTAATAATTAATTTTCAGGTTCACTTAGAAAGAAAATGGTCTGTTAAAATACGTAAAGCATGTTACACAAACTACTCTAAAAATTCTAGACCTCTATATTTCACCATCGTTGAGAAAAAGGTACATAAAGTTGGTGTATTTTAACGTAGCGGAGATAGAGCTTACCCGGTCCCCTTAAAACTACATTCTTTCACAGTCCTTTCACTTATACGACTTTAAACACGGTGAAGAGTAAAGAGAAAACAAAATCTTACATCTGGGATAATCCTATAAATAAGAAATCATACTTTTATAGCATTTTAACTTCAAGATGCATTATTACATTGTACAAAGAAAAAAAAAATCTAGATTTTATCTTTCTTAAAATGTACTAAAATATCATATAACCTTTTTCGAATTACCCGCAATTGTGAAAAGAATTCTTTTATCAACGGGAAGCCCAGAAAAAGATTTATTCTTTAACGAAGAATTTCTTTTAAAAAAGTATTTTTTGCTGTGCGAAATTTTGGAAACATTTCCGAGTAGGTTTTATACTGTATTAATTAGTTTTCTCAGCCCGAAATATTTAAATTTTTTCCGAATGCTTCTAATTCTCAAGTAAAAATTTTCATGTTCAACAAACTGGATAAATTTACAGCATTAATATAAGCATTAAAGATAACATTATTTTATATTCCTTACATGTATAAATTCTGTTATGCAGCTGAAAATGTTTATATAAGAACTGATAGCATTCGACAAACAGATATTCCGTTTGTGAAACTGATTAATGTGCTGTATAAAATACTCGGAAACGTTTACGATAAACTACAGTCAGCAAAAGAAACTTTTGTTTCAGAAATTCTTCTTTAAATATCGAAAATATCTTGAGAGGCTTCCACAGATTAACAACAACAACAACAAAAAAAAAAATAAATAAATAAAAATAAACGCTTTTCGGAACTGCGAGTAATTCCGAAGAGGTTGCATTATCTATTTAAAAGACAAGGCTGTTTTTTAATCATCTGGCCTCAGCTTTCTACTGAACCGATTTTGATAATTATTATTATTTTTTTTTAATGAAAGCAGTTTATTTGTAGATGTGTCTACAGTCGCTTTAAAAAAAAAAAAAATCCCCTCTTTATATTTTAGTTTTAATTTTAAAATTCCTTTGTGAAATTTCTTCACATTGGTGGTAATCGTGTTACTTACATTGTTGAAGAGAGAAGGGAAACATTGGGAATTACCATATCATTATGGATGCCATTTTCGCATTACAATTAAAAATAACTAATTTAAAAATATTGAACAGAAAATGACGTCACGATGAAAAAATGCATGTCTACTCATAAAGAAGTTACATTTCAATATTTTTTTTTTTCATTCCGCGGACAGTTGAGAAAGAGACATTAATCTCAGAGGGCTTCAGTGAGTTAAAATGGCGTCATAGCAAAAATGAAATGAGTATTTATTTGATAAAACTAAATATTTTATTACGAATGCCTCTAAAAAGGCATAAATTTCTGGATTTTACCGGCATTCAGATTAGGACCTGAAGTCAAGAGTGTGAAGGTTCAGATGCAAAATTGCAACTGGCAAAGATGATATCAAGTTTCGGATTATATTTATTAAATCTATGGCATGTTAAAATATTTTTTAAATAGCGAATATGAATATGAAAAGTATACACTTAAATTTTGCGATGGCGAAAACGACGTTATTTTTAGATTTTGTTGGGAGAAAAATTATGATTGTGTCATAGTGGCGTACTTTTCATTGATTTTTGATTACGTAATACCAAAGATCAAAAGCTCAATTAATAACTTTATAATTTCTTATTTAAATTGCATGTTACTGATTGCGTATAAGAATAAAATTTAACTTTTCAATAATTTGAAAAGTTGACATTAAACTTTAGTTAAAAATAATATTTGTTTTAAGAGTTAGGGCAAGCACTATATAAGATTATTAATTTTAATTATTTTTGTAATTTTTTTTTATAAATTCTATCAATCCGTTCTTTTAAACATTTTCATTCGTCGAATTTGACGGGTTTCGACTCGTCTATATATTTTAAAGACAAGCCTGTTTTTTTTTGTCATCTGGCCTGAGCTTTCTACTAATAGCCCAGTGGTTAGGGGGTTGAATTTGGAATTAATTAGGGGAAAGCTGGAAATTTTTTTAATCCCTCCAGTTTAGGTCTAGAATGAATATGTTATGTTTTCCCCCTCGTACTAGGTGAGCGTTAGGAAATATGTATAGATTTATAGTCAAAAAACACGTTTTTTTAAATAGAATAACAATATCTCAAAACAGTTAACTCTGTCAAAAACATTGTCAATACAAATGTTGTAGAGCTTCAAATTCTGAGTAAAATGAGTACCTACACTTAATATTTTTGTTGAACATTAAGGTCACAATTAGTTTAAAGTTTTAGACCCGTGGTCAGGGGGTTCAACTCAGAATTAATTAGGAGAAAACTGGAAATTGTTTTAATCCCTCCAGTTTAGGTCTAAAATTAACGTACAATGTTTTCTTCTTCGTACTTGGGTGAATGTTAGAAAATATGTACATATTTATTTTCGAAAAAACACGTTTTTTTTTAATTACCTTAACAATATCTCACAACAGCTAACTCTATAAAAAATATTGCCAATACAAATGTTGAAGAGCTTAAAATTCTGAATAAAATGAGTTCCATCATTAATATTTTTGTTCAACATTAAGCTCGCAATTCTCTTTCAAAATTCTGCCTTAGTCACTAATCAAGAGCTTGAAGCCAGGAGATACCATGTTAACTTAACAATATCTCAAAACAGCTAACTCTATCAAAAACATTGTCAATACAAAAGTGGTAGAGCCTAAAATTCTGAATAAAATTAGTACCGACATTAATATTTTTGTTCAATATTAAGGCCGTAATTTTGAGATATTTTTAAGATAACTTGGTCGCTCCTGGCTTCAAGCTCTTGATTTGAAAATTTTTGAAATAGAATTGCGACCTTAATGTTGAACAAAAATATTAATGATGGTACTCATTTTATTCAGAATTTTAAGCTCTACAACATTTGTATTGACGATGTTTTTTTATAGAGTTAGTTGTTTTGAGATATTGTTAAGGTAATTTAAAAAAACGTGTTTTTCGAAAATAAATATGTACATATTTTCCAACATTCGCCAAAGTACGAGGAACAAAACATAGTACGTTCATATTAGACCTAAACTGAAGGGATTAAAACAATTTCCAGTTTTCTCCTAATTAATTCTGAGTTCAGCCTCCTGACCACGGGTCTAAAACTTTAAAGTAAAATTGTGACCTTAATGTTCAACAAAAATATTAAGTGTAGGTACTGAATTTTAAACTCTACAACATTTGTATTGACAATGTGTTTGACAGAGTTAGCTGTTTTGAGATATTGCTATTGTATGTGAAAAAACGCGTTTTTTGACTATAAATTTATACATATTTCCTAACGCTCTCCTAGTTCGAGGGAGAAAACATAGCATATTCATTCTAGATCTAAACTGAAGGGATTAAAACAATTTCTAGCTTTCCCCTAATTAATTCCGAATTCAGCCTTTTTTTCCTCCACTGCTACTGGGCTATAAACCGATTTTGATAATTATTTTTTAAAATGAATCCAGCTTATTTGTAGATGTGTCCACAGTCGCTTAAAAAAAAATAAATCCCACTTTTATATTTTAGTTTTAATTTAAAAATTCATTTGTGAAATTTCTTCACATTGATGGCATTCGGGTTACTTCCATTGTTGAAGAGAGAAGGGAAACAATACGTCATTAACATTAACATATCATTGTGGATGCCGTTTTCGCATTACAATTAAAAATAACTTAAAAAAAATATTGAACAGAAAATGACGTCACGATAAAAAAAAAAAAAAAAAAAAAACGCTTTTTAACACTTTCCAAAAAAGTTGAAAAGTGTTTATGCATTCGGTTTGTCTGGTCGTCTGTCCACGCTCTAACTCCCGTAAATATACTCGGATTTTCATGAAATTGATAAAGGTTATTTAGGGACACCAAAGCATGTTTGGTATTGTATAGGGAGTATGTAGGATTAATCGCTCATTTACAGGGGCACTGAAAAGTATTCCATTACATTATGGTATAGGGGGAAAAATCGTTTACAGAGTATTTTAATGACATTATGCTATTTCAAATGCATTGAAACTGAAATAAATCACTGAATTTTACTACTATCACGTTAGAACAGGACATTCATAGCATTTTTTATTTATTTACAGGGACACACAAAAGAAATCAGTTACAGTATAATAATGTCTTTGAGAAATAATTGCTGGAGTGCACGGTTTAAAATTCTGTATGCGCTTTTAAATTTAATTAATTTTTTGCATCTTACTCGTTATATATAAATTCCATACCACAAATACAGGGCTGCACAAAAGTATTCACGTACCGTTCTCCTTATTAGAAGAAATTGCTGAAGGTAAATTTTCAACTGAAATATATGTGAAGTGAACTAAACTTAAGTGAACTCTTAAGTGAACTAAATTTTGGCTTGCATGTAGCTAATAGATTCAAATCTATAAATCATATACAGAGATGCCGAAAAAATTCGCATAATTTTCCGATTGTGGATGGGAACAGCTGAAATTGGGTTTTGAAATGCATTATGCGTTTCCATATGGTTGAATTAGACGTAATATTTTAATTTTTTAAACAGTGCAATTTTGTTACATTATTCTGAATGTGTTGGAAAGTGTTTCATAAGCTATGCTTAACGCATGATTTTTTCTTACCTGTTTACTTATAAAGCTATTATATTTCAATATTTCTTTCATTCCACTAATACTGAGATTGAGCACTCATCTCAGAAGGCTTCAGTGAGTGAAAATGGCGTCATAGTAAAAATGAACTGAGGATTTATTTACTTTGATAAAACCAAATATTTTATTGCGAATGCGTTTAAAGAGGCATAAATTTCTGGATTTCGTGGACACTCAGGTTAGAACATCAAGTCAAGAGTGCGAATGGTCAGATGCAAAATTGGAACTGGTTGAAATCAAGTTTGGGACTATATTTATTAATAATCTATAGCACATTAAAATACATTTTTAAAATAATGAATATGAAAAGCATGCATGGAAATTTTGCGACGGTGAAAACGACGTTATTTTTTAATTTTGTTGAAAAAAAAATTGATTGTATCATAGTGGCGCAATTTTCGTTGATTTTTCATTACGTATGATACCAAAGATAAAAGCCTCAATAATAACTTCCCAGTTTCTTATCCAGATTGCATGCTACTGATAACGTACAGGAATAAAATTTAATTTTTCAATAATTCGAAAAGTTTAAATTAATCTTTAGTTAAAAAATAATATTTGTTGTAAGAGCGAGGTGCATTAAGAAACGTTTTTCTTTTTTTTACAGTGCACAGTGTGTATGAAGAAAAAACAGCTTTTCTTGCATTAAAGGCTTAAAAATATCATAAGATATAAAGTCATTAAACAGAAAAAGATAAGTAATTTCGACGAACTAAATCTTCTCTTTATTTCCAAAATTTTAATTTAATTGGATTTTTTTTAATGCAGAAGTACAAGTTTGTTTTATTTTGTGACGTGATGTGCGCGCTTTTTTTTTTTTTTTCTATTTCTGACATTTTTCTAAAATTATTATTTTTTTTTATTGTTTTCTTACACAAATTTTCGAAGATGATCTCAGGCTGCACTTGTACAATATAGCGGAATAAATTCTCAAAAGATTGGAACGTTAAATAATACTATTTTCATGTTATACCTTAAAACATAATTCCAACTGATATGAAAGGGTAAAAAATAGAAATTAAGTTAGATAAAAAAAATTAAGAAAAAGTTAATAAAGATTTAAGAAAATTTTACGTTAATTTCGTATGAGTGAGACAAGTATAAAATATCTGAGAGAACTTTTAGGTAACTTCCCATAAGGCATTGCCGAGACCAGAAGAAATCGGCGTATAAGTGGGAAGCTCGTATAAATAAGAGGTGTTTAAAAGAGGGGTGCCTGTGTTCGTTTAAATAATCTACAATAATAAAAGAAAGTTTCGCTCTGTGTGTGTGTCCGCGATGGCTAGTGAAATCTACCTCACGTACAAAGCTGAACATTTTTGTGAGAATAGTTCAAAGTCTGTCAGAATACACCCTGAGATTCAGAATTTTAAATTTCTAATTATAAGCTGAGTTATTAATTAAAAATGGCAACGCAATCTCCTTAAAAACTCATGTCGGTCCTTGCGAGAGGGAAAAAGTGCTTGTGCATGCGTAGAAGCCTTATTTCAGCATCGGGAGAAAATGAAGTTCGAAAAGAAAGAATTTCGGGGGTATTTTGTCATTAATTTTTTAACTTACATCGCCCAAACCACTTAATAAAGTTAAAAATGGAAGACATATTCTGAAAGACAGCACTCTTACGTTTCAAATGCCGCAACCAATTAAAAAAAATATCGCAATCAACCTGTTGTAAAAAGTTTTTGAAAAAGGGTCGTTTTCCGAAAAGTGTTTTTCTCCATTATTGCAACGCCCTTCGAGGGCGCAATTTTAGAAGTACCTACAAACCAAATATAAACTATTAAAGCTGAAACCTTCTTCTAATTGATGGTGTAATCGTTTTTTTAAATATAAATGTTAACCCTTTCAAATATGCCGGCAAACGCACGTCACTTCGCGCCTCACGGAGACGATAATTTTCTACGCTAAAAGTAGCTAAACGTCCTTATTTTAGCGCAATATTTTTAGAGCATCTCAATAGGCCAGATTTACATCACCAAAATTTTTTTTGAAACGTTTGTGTGGATAGAAACATTTTTTACAAAATAAAATGAGTAAAAATTTCGATAAAATCAGTAAAAACTTGAGCGTTTCATCACAGTTTCGCTCGTTTTTGGTACGCATAGATTCCAAAAATCAACTTACTCTGAAAATAAAATACCAAATAGCATATACTTTCAATTCAACATTTTTTTGCAATTTTTCATTTTTAAATATAAATTCAGACAAAATGGTGTTAAAGATATAAAATCATACAAATTTGAGGTTCATTTAATGGTCATTCATAACGGGCCCGGGCAACGCCGGACGGCTCAGCTAGTATGCTATAAATAAGAGGACGCCAACCGCTGGTCCGTAGACCATTAATGGTCCTGGAGAAAATTTTGGTGGTCCTCAGAAAAATTCTAACATTATTTTCATTTTTCTTGTTTTATTATTAATAAAACAAAAGTAATATCCTAAGAAATTCTTTTCTAAATTTTGAAATTTTGAATTATAACAGGTATTAACAATTATTAAGCAAAAAGATGAAATTTGTTACTTACTTGCTAAGAAGATTTTTATAATTTTTTTCCATGTTAAGACTCCATTTTTAGCTCTGCATAAAACGTAAACTCTCATTATTGAGTTAAAATTTTGATTCAGTTTCCAACAACCAGGGCTGCGGAGTTGGAGTTGGGCCCATTTTTGAGCGAAAGAGTCGGAGTCGGAGTCGTCCATTTTGCAAGCAGGGCTGCCGAGTCGGAGTCGGAGTCAGGCCCATTTTTGAGCAAAAGAGTCGGAGTCGAATCTGTTAAAATTCCCGGAGTCTGGCTCGGAGTCGGAGTCGTCCATTTTTCCCACTGACTCCGCAGCCCTGCCAACAACATACTTGTGCGAAAAGTCATTTTCATCTGTTACGCAATTAAAATAAAAAAATTGTCTTGGCTTGAAATAAAAACATCTCTCTGGGTTTGCAGTAACTTCATTGGAACCAAAAATCCACGTATTTAATTCAAACAAGTGGTACAAATTATCGCACTAAAATGTGTGATACTTAATTAGGAATGTATTAATTTATAATAATTAAGCCAACTGTAATAATTTTGTTACAAAGAAGCAACCTTCACAATATTTTGTTACGGTTACATAAGCATTTATGATTTTCTTATAATTAAATAACGATTTGTAATCTTGTTATATTAAATAGCAAATTTTTTTTTAAATTACATACACTATAAAAAATTTATGTAACGTTACTCCAGAAAA
Source organism: Maratus speciosus (assembly GCA_963932465.1). Taxonomy (NCBI): domain Eukaryota; kingdom Metazoa; phylum Arthropoda; class Arachnida; order Araneae; family Salticidae; genus Maratus; species Maratus speciosus. The sequence continues at coordinate 342,931,797 of OZ010800.1, forward strand.
AATTGGTGGCAGCCAAACTGCTTCCATTTTATTGCGTAATATAACCGATATAACTGGTGTTACGTGACACTAATATTTAATATTACACCAGTTATATCAGTTTAAATTATACCATTATATAAGTTAAATTACCCCATAAATTTTTTACAGTGTGGTAATAAAATTAAAGTTAGTGAATCATTTTGTACAAATGTATTAACGATTAATATATATATATATATATATATATATATATTAGTGTTCCACGGGATATAAATTATGAATTTAGTGCGGTCCGTGAAGTCCGAAAAGTTGGCGACCGCTGCTGCATAAACACAAAGAATGTAGAAAAGAATAATTTTTCTCAAAGGTGGCAATAATGGCTTGAAAACAGAGGTTAAAATTTTTTAATAATTTAGATTCAAATTTGGAAATACAAGTGTCCATATTTCGTTACAATACTGTGCAATGTCTGACTTAAGTAAATTTAATTATGATAATGGGTTGTTAAGTTAAATTTCAATTAGAATTAATCGATATATTGATATTTCCGTGGAATTAACAGTTCGGGATATATACAATAAGTAAATAACAAATACAATGAGTAATCATGAGTAAGCTATCTTTGATGCATAGAAAATTATTTTCCTTGATTAAAAAACAAACATTTAACCGAACAATAAGACATAATCTTTAAAGATTAAAAAGAAGTAATGAGAGAAAATTGGGGAAAAGTCCAATTTCGCAATTTTCTTTTCCGATTTTCCGGTGCGCCTTCATAAATTTTGCTGCTTAATTTTACATTTTTGTTACGAATACAATCCTAACATTTTCATGGGAAAAGTATTTCTGTTGCTAAAATGTTTAAATGATTGACTGCCTCCAGTATTTCCGAAGAAACTGATTTGGAAATAAATAAATAATTTATCTTCTTCAAGTATATTATAAAAGCAAAATTTTATTCACAAATTCTGCGAACCATTTGGTAGTTTGAAATTAAAATTATGTAGTATATAATATATAATATAACATCACCCATCAAAGTTTTAAGTTTATTGAGTAGTTATTTAAAATTAATTTTGGTCCCTTAAGAATGGTTTTTGAATATTTTAATGAAATTAACAAAATTTAAATGAAAATTAATTTTTTTAAAGATTAGAATTACTCATTTACTATATTATACATTTTGATGAATTTATTTTACTTTGTGTAATATGAAAAATTAAATATTGCACTATTAAATATAAAATATTAAATATGCACAAATAAGCAAAATTAATGATTTGAATATTTTAACGACATTAATAAAATTTAAATGAAAATTAATTTTTTTTAAGATTAGAATTACTCATTTACTATATTATACATTTTAATGAATTTATTTGACTTTGTATAATATGAAAAATTAGATACAAATAAGCAAAATTAATGAGGGAAACGTACAAAGAGTGCTTCATAATAACTGAGAAAAATCACAAAGAAATCAAGAATTATGTAGACAGCAAGAGTTTTTCTTTAAAAAAAACTTCTCTTAGATGATATGCAAATGGTCCTATCGCCCTGTCTATTGTTTAAAATGTAGCCAACGAAAAGTCACTCCGTTCTACTTTCAGCAATCTTTCTTTTTACGTAATCAAGATAGGCTCGTTTCCACCAATTATGGAACCAGGGATTGATTAATGCACGGGCCTCCGGGGCCTCGGCCCTCGGCCCATCAATTTCAGGGGCCCACAAATTTGTGTGTATTGTCTCACAATTTAAGGTTTTCCACTGTTTGCATTTTATATTTTGGTCCCCGACGTTAAAACAAAGTTCTACTGTAATAAAAAACCTCCATATTTAATTTTTCTGTAAAAGTCATTTTCAATTCGAGAGTACCTATAATTTTTCAAAACTTGCCGTATCCAGAAAATAAAATTTGGGGGAAATTCCAAAAACTGCATACTGTGTCTATTGGTTTCAATATAAACGAGGATTTTACAATGTCAGAATTATAGTTTAAAATGATTACTAGACTGTTAGGGAAAACGCAATTTTTATGATTTAGGATAAGGCGAGTTTTGAAAAAGACATCCTCATTTATTCTGCAACATAAACTGTGGATCATAGATGTTTGTGAATTACACAAATGCTTATTTGAGAAAGTGAACGGTAATTCATTTTCTTGATTATTCTTGTGAGTTAATTTTTTTTTTTTTTTTTTTTTGTAAACTTGAAACTTTCACCCAAACAACTTTGTCAACTCATCAAATAAACCTACTTTTTTTTCTGAAAGTGTCGCCGGGAATAGAAAGGCAACTTTTTAACAGGCCCTGGGCTCAACTTCAGCTTGATCGGGCTCTGTATCGAACTGCCATGTGATCAAGGTAAGCTGAAAACTAGCCGCGGTCGGTGGAGTGCCGCAGACTGTCTCTTTCGCTGACTGCGTTTTCAAAACAAGGGACGAGGAATTTAGGAAGTTACTTAACCGAACCCTAAACGGTTGAAATAATGTGAGCATCTGAATTAAATTTTCTTACACGGAGCTTCTCTTTCAGGATGCCAGTTAACACTTTATATCTCAAATTATGTCAAAATATCTCCTCGAAACCTTTTCCTTACATCACTATCATACATTACAAGATACAGGTTAGTCATAAAAAAACTTCCCCGATATATGTATGTACCCCTAGTGACCTAACCGCTTCACCAATCGAAAGGAAATTTCAGCTTTAGTTATTTGAAGGTATGCGCTCGAGATCGTGACGATTTAAAACAATAGATCTCTCACGGTTACAGTTATAGAGAAAAAATTTCGAAATTTTCGAATGGCAACACCCTTTTTTTTAACGCGCAAATTCATCAGCGTATTGTAAAACCATTAAATGGCGTTCAAATGATACACGTATGACTAAAATTGCCGGGTAATATCGTGGCACTCAATCCTAATTCAATCCTAAGTAACGTAACATTCAGAACTCTAAATTAAATTATTACATTTTTATTTTCACAATGTGTACACAAACACAACTCAAAAACACATTTCAAAACAAATCTTACAACATTACTCAGTTCACAAGTGAAAAAAAAATCGGTTACTGAAAATCATGTCTTGTAGCTACTTCTTGGTTCCTCGCAATGGTCTTTTTTGCAAGTGTTTTACGCCGGAAATTTTCATCGTACCTGTATCATTCCAACGCCATTTATGGTGTTTCAATGCGCTGATGAATTTGCGAATGAAAAAAAAATGGGTGTTGCTGTTCGAAATGTTTTCACTGTAACCGTATCCGTGAGAGCTCTATGATTTAAAATCATCACGATCTCGAGCGCATACCTTCAAATATGTATATCTAAAATTTCTTTTCGATTGGTTGGGTGGTTAAGGTTGGTTGGTTGGTTGTATTTATGTCGGCCAATTATCTGCACGTGGGATATGGGCCCTAGGGGGAGTGCCTTCCGTGGAGGTCTTTCTAAGGGAACCTAATCCGTATTAACGCTTGGAGAACCAAGGCTCGAAGAAAACCACGAAAACTCCGAACGATTAGGCCGACGGGCGCGATTGGGATCGAACCCAGCACTTCCCGTCTACCAGCTTCGAGAGCAGAACCTCTCGGCCACTGGTGGGGCCGTTGGGTGGTTAAGCCACCAGGGGTTCATATATCGGGGAAGCTTATTTATGACCACCTTGTATATGCAGTAAACATAAAAAAAATATTTTTTTAATTACGGCTAATTACTTGATCTGGTACTTCAAAGTACTGTTGTGTCAAAACTCTTGGACAAAAATCGAGACTCAGGAAAAACACTGTATCCAATTTTTTCTTGTTATTTGAACCTGACTTATCATGCATATATCGACTGTATTTATGTATATGATGCATATATGACTAGATGATGATACTGTTGGTACATCATCAGTGAGCATTTCGCCTACAGAAGAATATTCTACAGTTATAACACTATCGTCCGATGGGAAGCATATCTCAAAAAAATTTCCAAACTTTTAGTTGTAGAAAACTGAAAAGGATTCATAAAAATGCTAAAAGATATTTTTAGATATTTTTTTCTAATTTGTATTTTTTTCAGTTTGTTTTATAAAAATACAGTATTTTTTTTTCTAATGATAAAAATAGCATACTTTTTGCTTTATTATTCATCAATGACATATATAAATCATGCAATATCTTCCCCTACATTCTATCAAAATCCACCTGTCTAGCACCCATGCATCCCTGGTAAATGTACGTTTTCGGGCGCCATATGCATTCAAACGATAGAAATCTAAGTAAAAATCCTATTCAATGTAGTCTCGACGGTACTCAAAAGTACCACTTTGAAAAGTGCTTCGAAAAGTAAATAAATTGAAATTAACTTTTCTTAGCGCAACATATTGTCAAGTGACCTATTTAAAACACGAAAAAAAAATGTGATAGCCTTAATTTAAAAAAAATGATGTTTCCAAGCAAAAGTTAGGGATACCATGTCAGACAAGAAAATGACAGCAAAATTTACATTCACATGTGCTAAAATAGCTTCGTAAATAATTTTCAGAATACTGGAACTGAAATTGCTATCTAGTGATGATCAAGGGAAATATTTACTATTGTTTCCTCAAAGTACCATTGAGAATGCATTTAATGAGTGTGTTTTTATTGGGATAGAGAACTATGATACTTTAAAAAACCGTCTCGGTAGTCAACTGTGAAAGCTATTTGTTTGTGTAAACATGTTTAAAAAATGTTACTGACATGTTGAAAAAATGTTACCAATTTGTTGTAGTAATTATTTGTTTTTTAATTTAAAGAAAAAAGTAATTTTTCTGAAGATGTTTTCGTCAAATGAGACCTTCGTTGAAAAAATTCAATATAGACGGTCTCGTTATTTCAATAGTGTAGAGTTAAAATAATAATAATAAAATAAATAAAAAAGAGAAAAGCCTAAAAGCCTAATCATGCGAAACCTTCTTCGCACTCATTGAATGTTCCTTTTTTTTTTTTTTTTTAACCATTTGGAAAAATGGTTATTGTCCTCGTTAGGGTAGGAAATCAAAAGCATATCTGAAGCTTTATATTGGTTGAATCCGCATTTTATTCGTTTTCTGATTGCTCTATACAGTAATCTGTATTTTCCCTTTACTTTCAACAGAGATGGATACTTCTGTTGCCACTATGACAAAAAAGTAATAAAAACTACAAAAAAAAATTAATAACTCAGAAACAAATTGAGATACAGCTTTCAAACAAATTACACTTAAAAGTACATTTTTTTTTCTATACGACGGTGTAAAAAGTAATAGTGTGGGATGTTTAGAAGTTTAAGAAAGAAATTTCATTTAAAATTGGTCGTCAGATTTCTTGGAAATCTGACGATGGAAAAGCCTTTTCCCGAACAGCCAATGAAATGCTTGGATAATACGTAAGTTTCAGGTGGATAATAAGTAAGTTTCAGGAAATCTGACGATTCGCAGGCGATTTTTGTCGCTTGCAATTTTTACGTGTAATAACACTATTAATGTTTAATTCATGGCGTACGTAATGTATGGTCAACTCCGTGCAATTTTTTATGTCTTAAATTTTAGTCTTTGAAAAAATCATTTTCCAAATGGTCGTTGTAATTTGTTAAACTGCTTTTTTTTTTTTTTTTTTTTTTTCAATTACAGAACAGTTCATTTTTCTATTACACTAGATTAATTTGAACACAATTATTCTAATTGGTAAAGACTAATTGGTAACTGTTAAAATTAATCTAGCGTAATTACGTATCCAGCGTTTTCTGGAGTTCCATTACCTGTGTTTTATTCTGTTGAGCTGATTCAGATATCAGACCAGATGCTATAATCAATAAGGGTTAGTTGGGTGAATTTGACCCACCAAATTCGTCCGGGATAGCTCAGTTGGTAGGACATTGGCGGTTTCAGCTACGTGATTCCTGGTTCGAATCCTGGGCCCGGACATTTTTCGCCCAGTCGGAAATTTACTTTTCATATATTTTTGTGTTAGTTTGAATTTGTGAATCAATGAGATCATTCATATTGGATGAAAATAATCTGTTAACATTATAAGCAAGATCATTCAGTGTATTTTCAACATTTATTGCATTTCGTATCAAAAGATTAAAAAAGGGGGATATGAAATATATAAAAAAAAAAAGCAATTTAACAAATTACAACGACCATTTGATAAATGATTTTTTCAAAGACTAAAATTTAAGACATAAAAAATCGCACGGAGTTCATCATATATTACGTACGCCATGAATTAAACATTAATAGTGTTATTACACGTACAAATTGCAAGTGACAAAAATCGCCTGCGACTCGTCAGATTTCCTGAAACTTACGTATTATTCACCTGAAACTTACGTATTATCCAAGCATTTCATTGGCTGTTCGGGAAAAGGCTTTTCCATCGTCAGAAATCTGACGACCCATTTTACATGAAATTTCATCCTTAAACTTCTAAACATCCCACAATATTACCTTTTACACCGTCGTATAGAAAAAAAAAATGTACTTTTAAATGCAATTTGTTTGAAAGCTGTATCTCAATTTGTTTCTGAGTTTTTAATTTTTTTTTTTTTGTAGTTTTAATTACTTTTTTGTCATAGTGGCAACAGAAGTATCCATCTCTGTTGAAAGTAAAGGGAAAATACAGATTACTGTGTAGACCAATCAGAAAACGAATAAAATACGGATTCAACCAATAAAAAGCTTCAGATATGCTTTTGATTTCCTATCCTGACGAGGACAATAACCATTTTTCCAAATGGTTAAAAAAAAAAGACTTTTCCGCTTCATTAATAATTCGAAATCATTTGTCAATTTTGTTATGCATAATACTAATTAGTAGTGTCTAACTTTAATACAATTAATATATAGCGATTTATATGATTGATATCGATTGATAAATTACTAGTTTCATAGAATCAACATTTTAATAGGTTGATTACTGAGGTGTAATTAAGTTTTATGCATAGAAAAAAAATTAAATAAAAAAAAATTTAATAAGGTGATTGATCAATTTTTAAAAATTATAAGTCTTTAAAGAGTATAAAGAAGTAAACGATTAAGAAGAAAAAATTCACTTTATATTTTCCAATAACATTTCATATTTTTTTCTCTTCATCAATACATTTCTATAATGTATATTACTGATTAATAAAATGTAATCAATTAAAAGTGAATTTAATTCCAGCAAATCTTCTTTCAAAAAATTACTTTCACGGCAAGATTTTTTTTTTATTTTATTTTACATTTTGAAAAATGTTTAACTTTTCTGTCTTTGTATTGTATGAAGATTTAGATAGAAATATGTAAAATTAATGAAAAAGTAAATGTTTAATTAACAAGACTATTAAAAATCAAACTTTTTAATCAACTTAAATAAATACGAAATAAAGAAAACCAAATTTATCCTGCATTTTAAATTTTTCAATAGGTAAATTACTGATGTGTAATTAAGTTTTATGCATAGAATTTTTTTTAATAAAAATAATAATTTAATAAAGTGATTGATCTATTTTTAAAAACTATAAGGCTTTAAAGAGTATAAAGCAGAAAACAATTAACAAGAAAAATGCACTTTATATTTTGTAATAAGATTTCATACATTTTTCTCTTTATCAATACATTTATATTATGTATGTTACTGATTACTAAAATGTAATCAATTATAAGTGAATTTAAATACGGCAAAAATTACTTTTACGGCAAGATTTTATTTTATACTTTACATTTTGAAGAAAATTCAGCCTTTTTTTCTTAGTATTGTATGAAGATTTAGATAGAAATAAATAAAACTAATGAAAATTGAATGTTTAATTAAGAAGACTATTAAAACCAAACTTATGAATCAACTAAACAAAAAAGAAATTCAAATATATCCTGTGTTTTAAATTTTTGCCCAAAGCTTATTAAAATAATTACGGGCGAAAGCAGAAAATGATTTATAATAATTATAATATCTTTCTCTTTCTAAATAATTTATTTCTTTAAATAATTTTAGCCTTTCATCATAAAAATAAGCTAAAAATTACTCGGATGTTTTATTCTACAACAGTTGTTTAAAAATTCAGATCTTCGATTAATTAATAAAACAATTCTCAATCTAAAAAACTCTAAACAGTGTAAATGAGAAAATTAATTAGTTTTATCTAGAAAATAAAAATAATAATCTTGAATGGCTCTAGGGCATTCACGACATTTAATTACATAGAGATTTAATCACATTATTAATCTATTTCGGAATTATTTGAACAAAAGATAAGAAAGAAGAAAAAATTATTCTTTAACTCATTAAGTATCACGAAAGAAGAAAAAAACAGTAAAGAGTCAATATGTGTTCTTTATTTTTTAAAAATATATATTAAAAGTAATGATATTAAGTATCGAATAACTGAAGTTCAATTCGAGAAATATCTAGTAATTAAATAGGAAATTTATTTTCAACATGAATAAAATTTGCTAAAAATTTATTTTATAAAAATATTCAAAAGCTTTTTATAGCAACAAATAAAAAAAATAAATTATAATAATTTCATGACTTAAAAAATGTTTCATTTATTAACTTAAATCATAAAGCTTCGTAAAAGTAGCTCAAAAACAGTTTTATAATAAATAAAATATCATCAAATTCTCTAACACTTTTTGATATTTTTGACATAATTTATTCATCATCTAATACCAAATCTATAATAAATAGTATCTAATACCAAAATTATTTTAAAAAATTATATATAATTATTTGAGTATGTTATTTATCGTCTATGCATAAAGTTGCATATGAAAATAATGTGTAATCAAGAAATCTTCAAAACAATTTAAAAAGATATTCTATGAACGCGAATCTAAAATTTACATATTACATCAAAATATGTATATCTCAATAATCGTATACTTTTTTACACTGAAAATTGTTATTAATTTAATTACAGAGAGATTTAATCACATCATTAATCTATTTCGAAATTATTTAAGCAAAAGACAAGAAGGAAGAAAAAATATTCTTTAACTCATTAAGTATCAAGAAAGAAAAAAGTAAAAACTCAATATGTGTTCTTTATATTTAAAAAAAAAATTATTTAAAGTAATGATATTAAATATCGAATAACTGAAGTTCAATTCGAGTAATATCTAGTAATTCAATTGGAAATTTATTTTCAACATGAATAAAACTTGCTAAAGTTTAATTGATAAAAAAATTCAGAAGTCAATTTTTTATAGCAAGAAATAAAACAATTACATTATAATAATTTCATGACTTAAAAAAGGTTTAATTTTGTGAACTTAAATTATAAAGGTTCATAAAAGTAACGTAGAAACAGTTTTACAATAAATAAAATATCATCAAATATATGTTACTATACAAATTTTTTGATACTTTTGACGTAATTTATTCATCATGCATATGTAATACCCAAATTATTTTTTTTTTTAATTCTATCTAATTATTTGAGTATATTATTTATAATCTATGCATAAAACTGCATATAAAGATTATGTATAATCATGAAATCTTTAAAATGCAAATCAATTTAAAAATTGATATTCTGTGAACACGAATCTAAAATTTACATATTTTATCAATCTCAATAGGCACATATATATATATATATATATATTTTACATTGAAAATTGTTATTAATAATTTATTCCTTAATTTAAAAAATCCAAGTCGGTATACTAATTATTCATGTTTAATATTATTCCACACACAGACACACACAAAAGAAACTCTACTTTACAAAGTCATATTTTTTATAAAATGCAATTTTTATTATAAAGTTAATTTTGAAACGTAAAACTCTTTTGAAAGATTTTAAGTAAGGACAAATATATAAATTGCATATTTTATGCATAATGTATCTCGATATTCAAATTTTTGGAGCATCGGCTTTAAACAAGTGATTTATAATTTACTCCTTAATTTAACAATTCCAATTCTGTAGAATGATTATTTCAATCTAATATTATAAAACTCTATAAAATTAAAAAATACCACGAAAAAATTATTATTACTAAACATGAACTTTCGACATCATACACACATTAACTTTTTATTATACATGTTGCCACTCCAATGACATAACATATAATCGTTACTTACATGCCTGCATGCCGCTAAAATAAACACACACGCTAAACAGTTCAGCATTATTGACATAGGTTTTCTTTCTGAGACTGTCTCCCTGGCATACCGGCGTTTTAAATCCAATCTGAAAACTGCGCCAATATCCTGCGCCAAATGGCTCGGTACTCGATTAAGGAGATAACATACCTATGAAAATAAATTGCCACGGACAGGTGGGTAATATGTGTACAGAATAAAAATGAAAAAATCACGCGGGGAAAGAGAAGATGAGGTTGATTAGGGTGAGGTGACTGGGGATGATGAGTGGTAGTTTCGAAAAATAGATCGTCTGCTCAATTTAAGAAAAAAGAAAAACTTAAAATAAATTTCCTAGTTTTGGTTTATAGTGAATGAAACTGAACTTAATGAGATTTCTTGTCAAAATAGAAGGAAAACATCTTTCATCGCATGGAGTTAATTTGTGAGAAATGGATACTGGTTTTGGAATGCGACAAAGTCGATATAATTTAGTGTTTTATCAAAATAAAAGATTCTTGCACGTAAGGATATCACATGACTAAGAGCATTCCATTATCGATTTCATGCTGCGGCAAATAATATCTTGCGAAAAGTTAATCAGTTAAAATTAGGGGTGTGAAGTGGAATTTTAGCTTCATTTTTATTCTTTCATTCTCCCACCCTCTCTCTCATTGATTTAGCCCATAATTATTTATTTTTCTGTCCATGATTTGATTCAAATAAAGTATTATTTTTATTTTTTATCTAAGCTAAATATTACTTCAAATAAATCGTAGGTAAACTCTTAAAATAAACTTCCTGTTTTTGGTTTATAGTGAATGAATCTTTACTTAATGATATTTCTTGTCAAAATAGAAGGAAAATATCTTTCATCGCGTGGAGTTAAATTGTGAGAAATGGATACTGGTTTTGGAATGCGACAAAGTCGATATAATTTAGTGTTTTATCAAAATAAAAGATTCTTGCACGTAAGGATATCACATGACTAAGAGCATTCCATTATCGATTTCATGCTGCGGCAAATAATATCTTGCGAAAAGTTAATCAGTTAAAATTAGGGGTGTGAAGTGGAATTTTAGCTTCATTTTTATTCTTTCATCCTCTCACCCTCTCTCTCATTGAATTAGCACACAATTATTTATTTTTCTGTCCATGATTTGATTCAAATAAAGTATTATTTTTATTTTTTATCTAAGCTAAATATTACTTCAAATAAATCGTAGGTAAACTCTTAAAATAAACTTCCTGTTTTTGGTTTATAGTGAATGAATCTTTACTTAATGATATTTCTTGTCACAATATCTTTCATCGCGTGAAGTTAAGTTGTGAGTAATGGATACTGGTTTTGGAATGCGACAAAGTCGATATAATTTAGTGTTTTATCAAAATAAAAGATTCTTGCACGTAAGGATATCACATGACTAAGAGCATTCCATGATCGATTTAATGCTGCGGCAAATAATATCTTGCGAAAAGTTAATCATATAAAATTAGGGGTGTGAAGTGGAATTTTAGCCTCATTTTTATTCTTTCATTCTCTCACCCTCTCTCTCGTTGAATTAGTACACAATTATTTATTTTTCTGTTCCATGATTTGATTTAAATAAAGTATTGTTTTTATTTTTATCTAAACTAAATATTACTTCAAATAAATCTTAGGTAAACTCTCTTAACTTAAACTTAGGTAAAAATAAACTTCCTGGTTTTGGTTTATAGTGAATGAATCTGAACTTAGGAGATTTCTTGTCAAAATAGAAGGAAAACATCTTTTCATCGCACAGAGTTAATTTGTGAGAAATGGATACTGGTTTTGGAATGTGACGAAGTCGATATAATTTAGTGTTTTATCAAAATAAAAGATTCTTGCATGTAAGGTTATCGCATGGCTGAGAGCATTCTATTATCGATTTAATGCTACGGTAAAAAATATCTTATGAAAAGTTAATCAGTTAAAATTAGGGGTGTGAAGAGGGATTTCAGCTTCATTTTTATTTTTTTATTCTTCCTCACACCCTCTCTCTTTCTCTCTCATTGACTTAGTAAAAAATTATTTATTTTTCTATCCCATGATTTGATTCGACAGAAGTATTGATTTATAATATTATTTAAACTAAATATTACTTCAAATCAATCTTAGGTAAACTCTTAATATAAATTTCCTGATTTTGGTTTATAGTGAATGAAGCTGAAGTTAATGAGATTTCTTGTCAAAATAGAAGGAAAACATTCTTTCATCGCATGGAGTTAATTTGTGAGAAATGGATACTGGTTTTGGATTTCAACAAAGTCGACATAATTTAGTGTTTTATCTTAGGAATAAAATAAAAGATTCTTGCACGCAAGGTTATCACATAGCTGAGAGCATTCCATTATCGATTTAATACTTCGGCAGGTAATATCTTCTGAAAAGTTAATAATTTAAAATTACGGGTGGTAATAGGAATTTCAGCTTCATTTTTATGCTTTTATTCTCTCTGTGTCATTGAATTAATAAACAATTATTTACTTTTCTATTCCGTGATTTGATTAAGTATTATTTTTATTTTTATCTAATCTAAATATTACTTCAAATCAATCTTAGGTAAACTCTTAATATAAATTTCTTGATTTTGATTTATAGTGAATGAAGCTGAAGTTAATGAGATTTTTGTCAAAATAGAAGGAAAAAATCCTTTCACCGCACGGAGTTAATTTGTGAGCAACGGATACTGGTTTTGGAAAGCACAAAGTCGATATAATTTAGAGTTTTATCTCAGGGATAAAATGAGAGATTCTTGTACATAAGGTTGTCACATGACTGAGAACATTCCATTATCGATTTAATACTACAACATGTAATAACTTTTGAAAAGTTAATGAGTTAAAATTATTGGTGTGGAAAGGAATTTCAGCTTCATTTTTATACTTTTATTCTCACTCTTTTTGAATTACTCAAAAATTATTTATTTTTCTATCCCATGATTCAACTCAAATAATATATTATTTATATTGCTAATCTAAACTAAAAATTATTCCAAGTCGATATTAGAAAGGATAAAAAAATTAAGGAAGGAAATTTATTGGGATGAAAATATTAAATTATAAATTCTATAAATTTATAACAGGATTAAAATAATGTATTATTTCATCTATTATCTAAAAATTTCTTTAAATTAATTAGTACAATGGGAAAATTAATGAAGTGAATTAATTGGAATTAAAGTATTTATTTTTCAGTTTTATGAATTTCGATATATATTTCAAATGGAGCGTTATTTACTTTGTTATCTAAACCAAAAATTAGTCCAAATTAATATTAGAAGACATAGTATATTAGAAAAATTAGTTAAGTAAATTTATTAAATTAAAAGCATTTATTTGTAAACCCTATAAGTTTTCCAGTGATATTTAAATAAAGCACTTTTTATTTTATTAACTAAACTAAATATTACTCCAAATTAACTCTGGAAAATGTAATATATTAAGTTAATTAGTCAAGTTAATTTATTGGAGTGAAAGTTTTTTCCAGTCTTAAAATTTTTGTGATGTGATTCAAAGAGAGTTATTTATTTTGTTATCTAAACTGAAAATTACTTCAAATTAATATTAGAAAATATAGTATATTGTAGGAAATAAAAATATTTATTTGTAAATCTATAAATTCTCTAATGAGATTTACAAAAAGTATTCTTTTCAATAAATTTTAACGAACTGTTTCTCATTGTGCATTGCATATTAACTATAGATTTTAGGGCGCTAAAAAAAAAAAAAACAACGTTGTTAGAAATTTTCTGTTATCATCCATTTTTAAGAAATTTTACTTTGAATTTTTGGATTGTACGGGCATTCATACAGGGTGCCCACAAAAGAATGTCACAGTTATAAATTATAATAGTATCAACTGTAAGCGTTGTAGAATGTTGGTTCAAGGTTACAAATAAAAAGTTTTAGATAAGCACATGCATTGTTATTAGCCCCCGGTATGCTATTTCTTTCTCCCAGCTTATTTTTTTGTCGTCTCTAATAAATAATGTTTGCTTGTATAAGCCAGCTGTAAAAGAAAAGTTGATGTTTCATTGTGCGATTAAATACTCTACAGCATTTTTTAAAACTTTTAAGCATCGCACATTTTCAATGTTTATACTGTCGCATTGGGAAAAAAAAAAGTACTTTTTAATGCAATTTGTTTGAAAACTGCATCTCCATTTGAAATATTAATTTTTTTGTAGTTTTTAGAGACATTTGTTTCATTTTGGCAACTCAAGTACTTCATTTCTGTAGAAAGTAAGGAAAAAACAGTTGAAAAATAGCAATATCCTCTTGTTGCCATTTTCCCATAAAAACTGAAAAAAATGTAATTAAAATACGTGTATTTTGAGAAAAATATAAATGAATGATTTATGATAAAACATGGAGCTATTATAAACTATATTTAAGTATCTATATTAATGCAAATGACGCCATTTTAGAGTCCGGATTACCCGAGTCCCTTTTTACCCCCCCCCCCCCCCCCCCCAAATGACAACGTTCCGAGACTTCCATGGCCATAAAAATCTGTTTAAAATAGTAAATTTGTTATTTATACCGAACCACTAAGCAGAAATGTGCAAAAGTCAAAATTCTTATTCGTTTAAAATATCAGTGAACGACTATAGCAGAAATACATGGGTTCTGTTTTCTAGAATTCTGGAAAAAGACTTCAAACATAATCCTTCAACTTTTACATTCCATCAATAACAATCCAATTCCCTTTCAAACTGATTTTCGAAGAGTTATAAGACAGTTAAAATAAACTTAGACTACATTCTTATTTCTCAAACAGCAAGTTTTGACTTTTTTCATTTTCAATTTCTTTATAAGAATAAAATTTTTACTTTGAGCCCGAGCCCTAAGACTGATATAAAACTCGTCCTCGAGACTGTTTAGGGCTCGGAGTCTGGCTGGGGCAAAGCCAGGGCTATCTCAATATATGAGCCAGAACTATTTCAATATCTGACCGGGCTGAGCTCGTCTCATCTCTAATGTCTAAAGCAGAATTTTATACATAGTAACACAAATCTGCGCATCCATTTTGAAATTTTATTTATTACCGTCCTCAAATTAGTTATAAAGTTCCTTAACATGTCAATTTTTAACAAAAAAATCTGTTTCGTGCTAGGTTTTTATTTATTTTATTATATTTATGTTTATTAAGTGTCCGTAGGTTTAAAAACGTGATGCAGAATTTTTTATATTTACAGGGTGTTTTCGAATTCACAACATTCCCGACAAATTCAAGAACACCCTGTATTTTTTTATTAAATACGTGGTTTGCGACCCCATGTTCTATGGTAATTTTTCATCTTCTTGATGATTATTAACACCCCTCTGAATTTGTCTGTCGAATTCGGCAACACCCAGCACCAGTAAAATTCTTCTAAAAAATGAAATGAAAATAATTAAGATTTTCTTTTTCTTGAAAAATTTAACGAGTGGAGCGTTTTATTTTTTTTAACTAATTGATAATTAAAAAAAAATGTCACTACAATAAATTTTCTTTTTTTTAAACTTTCCAAGTAAATTGAAAAGTGTTTATGAAGTTAGTTTGTTTGTCATCTGTTCGGGCTCTAACTCTCGTAAATATACACAGATTGCCGTGTAATTAATTATTAAGCTTTACAATATAGCATGTTGGATATTGAAAATGAAGCATTAATAGTTAGTTTACAGAGGCACTCAAACGAAATCAGTTGTATTAAGGTCTGTGAAGGAAAATCGTTTAGTAGTGTATTTTAATGATGTTAAACTATTTCAAACATATGAAAATTCATATAAAGTATTTAGGTTCGCTACGAACTTCTTACTATAGAATATTGTGTGCATAGCATTCATCATTCTTTTACAGAGTGGCGCAAAAGAATTCGATTACAGCACTCTCTATCAGTGAAGTGCGTATATTGGAAGTGCGGTTTCATTTATTTTAGCACATGGTTTTAAACGTAACTTTCTTTTTTTATTAACTCACGTATATAAATTCCATAGATCATATACAGAGCTCCACAAAAGAATTCGAAAAAATATCCATTTATTGGCGGATATTATTGAAAAGGAATTTTGAACTGTGTTGTGCATTTCCTAATTGAACTAAATTTTAGCATAATATATAGTATATATATAGAAATCACATGCAGGACTTCACAAAAGAATTTTAATATTTTTCCGATTTTATGTGTTAATTCCTGAACTCGGACTTTCAAATGGTGCAAATGTTTTTAAAACTCTTTACTTAGATATCATCTTTCACCTTATTAAGCGGTGAAGTTTTGTTACAGTATTCTGTTAGTGATGGAGTGTTTCATAATCTATGCTTGGCGCATGATTTTTTCTTTCTTGATCAAATATTCATTCAAATTTTAGCGCAGAACACTGTTTATTAGCCCTCGGTATGCTATTTCTTTCCCCCAGCTTATTTTGTCTCCAATAAATAACGTTACCTTGTATAAGCCAGCCGTAAAACAAAAACCGATGTTTCATTGTGCGATTAAATACTCTACAGCATTTTTTAAAACTTCAAAGCATCGCACATTTTTAATGTTTATACCGTCGTATTGGGAAAAAAAAAGTACTTTTTAATGCAATTTGTTTGAAAACTGAATCTCCATTAATTTTTGAAATATTAATTTTTTTCTACTTTTTAGTGACATTTGTTTCATTTTGGTAACTCAAATATTCGATTTCTGTATAAAGTAAAGAAAAAATAATTGAAAAATAGCAATTATATCTTCTTGTTGCCTTTTTTCCATAAAAACTGAAAAAATGTAATTAAAATACGTGCTATTTTGAGAAAAATATAAATGAATGATTTATGATAAAACATGGAGCTAAGTTATATTAATGCAAATGACGTCATTTTACATAAAATAAAAGCGTGTGCTTTAAGTCTTAAAGTTGAAATATGTTTTGCACTACAATAGAGTCCCGATTCTCCAAGCCCCTCTTAACCGAATTATTTTCTTCTGATGGACTGGTGGCTTCTATTATTATGAAACAGCCATTATAAATGAAGCGTTAGGTGAAGATGAAAGAGCAGCCGTAAAAAGTTAGAACTCTGATTTTCTGGTCAGAATGGGGGGGGGGGGGGGTAAATGGCCGTATTTAAAAAAAAAAAAATATGGCCATTTTTTTCCCATGGAAATGCCGCGAGCGACACTAAATTCTGAAAAAGCAGAATTCCTGTTCTCTAGTTTATTTATTTGGACTTATTTTCGAAATGACACAATAATGGAAAATAATTTTTTTAAGTCCACTGTCTCCTTACTTGAACCAAATATTATGAAAAAAAAAATAGAAAAACTTGGGAAAAAATGGCTATTAAATTGGTCTATTTAGAACAGAATTTGATTTTTATTCTTTTCTCTGCTTTTTTATTGATTTATCGAACCATAATTTGTCAATATGGTAAATTTTTAACTCTGAAGTCAAGGTCAATTAAAATTATTATGAGTGGGGAATTTCATCATTATTGTTATTTTATGGACCGTTATTTGGCATCCGTCTGAATTTTCAATGCATTTTGAATAAAATATTATTTAAATTATTATGTTGTCTAAATGAAATATTAGTTTTAAAACCTTTTACGCGAATTAACGTGTGATTATCAATTAAAGTTAATATGTTATAGTGTATTTTATTTTATTTTCAATTCTATTTATTCTTTTTTTATTAATTTATTTAACATTTACTGGTCAAATCTGCAATTGTTAGTGATGTCCAAGTAAAGTATTATTTAAATTAATATTTTAGTTAAACGAAGCTTTACTTTCAATATGAGAGGTTATGGCTTATAGTTAAAAATCCATTAAAGTTGCTATATGAAGAGGTATTTTATTTTTATTATTTGTCTGTTTGTTGATTTACTGAACGATTAGTTTTTATTGTCTTATAATGTTTTAGTGATATCCAAGTAAAACAATATTTAAATGATGTTATTTAAACAAACTAAAAATTTGAGGTTTAGTAAAGAAAGTCAACAAAAGTAATCCGTCACACGGGATTTCTGCTCAATACTTTTATATTAGTTATTAAAGGAACATTATTTGTACAAAATTATTGTGAGAGATTAATTTCATTTTTATTATTCCTTTATCATGGACAATTAACTTTCATCCCTCTGTATTTTCAATGCATTATCACTTAAATATTATTGTGTTGTCTCAATGAAATATTAATTTGAAAACCTTTTACGAGAACTATCTTGGGAAAATCTATTAAAGTTAATGTGTTAGAGCATATTTAGTTTTATTTTTCACTTTTTTTTATCGATTTATTTAATATTTATTTCTCAATCCTGTAATTTTTAATTATGTCCAAATAAAATGTTATTTAAATCAATATAATAACTAAACGAAGTATTAGTTTAGATACATATCACGAGAGGTTGCTGTTAAGATTCAATTAAAGTTACTATGTGAAGCGGTACTTTATTTTTTATTATTTCTCTGTTTATTGATTTACTGAACAATTTTTTTTAGCCCTATAATGTTTTAGTGATTACCAAATAAAATGATATTTAAATGACGTTATTTAAATAAGCTAATAATTTGAGGTTGAAGAAAGAAAGTAAATAATAGTTATCTGCTAAAAGGGATTTCAATTCAAATCTTTTATTTTATTTATTAAGTGGAGCATTATTTGTCAATCCTGTGAATATTTTGCACTGTCCAAATAAAATGTTATTTAAATTATTATGATATCTAAATGAGACATTTGTTTGAATAAATATTATGATATGCAATAGCAAAAACAACAAAAGTTTATATATTCCGCGGGAGTTGATTTTTATTATTTTTATTGAATTGTTGAATCATTATTTGTGAAATTTTAGCAATACATATATTTAAAATTACTAAAATTATTATACTCCCAAATTAAATATTAGTTTGAATAAATATTTTGAGAGGTGGGGGGGGGGGGGTGAGAAAAAGTCTGATTTAAATTTTCCTATTTCTCTTTTATTAATTTATTGAACCATTATTTCCATATCCCCGGAATTTTTGGTGACAGCCAAATGAAATAATACTTAAATTATTGTATTGTCGAAATTAAGCATTACTTTGAATAAATATTTCAAGAAATAATAAAAAAAAAATCAATTAAAACTGCTGTCTTCGAGAGAATTTTTTTTTCCTTTATTCTTTTTTACTGATTTGTTGAGCCATTATGTGACAATTTTGTAAATTTTTAGCAATATCCAAATTGAATATCATTTAAATAATTATCTTGTCTAAATAAAATATTATTTCGAATTAGTATTATGAAAGGTAATGGGAAAATGTTAATTAATATTTGTATCACATAAGTTTCATTTTTTCCAACTAAGTGAAACAGTGCCAAACAGGAAATCGAATCTACAACTTTTGGCCAAAAGGTTCTGGATTCGATTCCTTTACTTGGACATTTCTACACTCACAAGGAAATCACTTTTATTGGAGCTTGCAATTAGAGTTGAAACCTGGTGCATTTTATAGCTCTATAGGCCAAAGTGAGAGGACGGGTAAAGTTTGTCTGCAAAAAGCGTATTATATATATATATTTTTTTATTCATATAATTTTAAAGTAACGAATTTTTAAATACTAGCGTCACGCCAAAAGCGAGTTAAGACGCTAAATGTGGTGCTACGAATTTTTCAACCGCTTCATCCTGCACTATGCGTATACATATATTTTACATGTTAGAATTAAACCAGATAGGTTTTTTTTTTTTTTTTTTTTTTTTGGTTTGTTAAGTTAATAGCATAATAATTAATAGTATAAGTTTTTTTTGTTAAGTTAATAGTATGATAATTAATAATAAAAGTTTTTTTTTTTCCAAAGCAAGTATGTAGTATGTAGTATTAAGTATGTAGTATATTTTTGTTAAAATCTTTCATAATCATTGTTTTTATTTATTTATTTTATTTTATGTTTTTATTTATTTATTTATTTTATTTTATTTATTTACCTATCTATTTTATTTTATTTCATTTACTTATTTATTTTATTTTATTTATTTATTTATTTATTTATTTTATTTATTTTTTGAGATATGCAATCGAAACAAAATTTTGTTTGAGAGTTAAATTGAATAAAATTTGTAATGTTTAAAATAAAATGTTATTTCATTAAATGTTGTGAGAAATGCAATATAAACTAAATTTTGTTTTAGTTTTGTTTTAGTTTTGTTTAGTTTGTTTTAAATTTTGTTTTTGTTAAATAGAATAAAATTTCGAATGTTTAAAATAAAATGTTATTTCATTAAATGTTGAACGAGCCAATCTGTGGATAAAGCAAGCTTTTGAACTGCGGGAAAATCAGGTCGGCCCATACATTTTACTGTGAAATCCAAACCACTGTTCGTACACAGCAGCCGACTATGACATTCGGCCAGGTCTGCCGGGAAAAATTCAATTGGTAACGAATAAAGCAAATTTCGCACCGCGAAAAATGATATTATAACTTGTATTTTTCAAAAAGAAAATTTGTAGGTTGAAGGAATCGAAGGAAATTTTAAACATTTTTCAATATTTTATTCTTATTATTAACTAATTTGTATTTTAAAGTACTTTTTTCAAAATAACTTCTACATAAATAGTCTAAAAAATTGCATTTTCAGAAAGTTATGCTGTTGTAAAATGAGTAAATAGGATTTTTACAGACACTTTTTATCGTTTTCTCTAACTTTGGCCTAATAAGTCTTTAAAATGGATTAGGTCTCAATGCTGGGTGTGAGCTTCACCAAAAATGCTTTCCTTGTCAGTTGAAAAACTTTGAACTTGTATGATATCTTTATTAATCTGTATGATTGTGCTAAAATAATAAAGTGTGTCTACGTTTCCATTGTTTAATCGATTTTCTTTACCTTCGACTTTTTATGTAGAGTTGTCTACAAGGCAGATCAGATGCTTCAGCTTCTTTCTTCATCAGATGCTTCAAGAAATTGAACTTGTATGATATATTTACAAACCAGTAGGATTGCGTTAAAATAATAAAGTAATGTTTTTGTGTTAGATCGAATTATATATATATATATTTTTTCACTTTGTTCTCTTTCTCTTTTTATCAATATATTCAATTATTATTTGTCAATTCTACAATAATTTGGAAATATCGAAATATAATTGTTATTTAAGTTCTATATTACACTCTAAAAAATAAATGCGTAAATGTACACATTAAAACACGTATGCTGATGATACAAAAACGATTTGTCTGTTGTGCATATTTTAAAATACACATTATCCTATGCATTTTGATGATAATACATTAAGCTGCTTAAGTGTATAAAAAGTTATCAGATAATTCTGAAGTGCGCAATTTAACGTGTAAATTGCACATGTATCTGTGTAATATACGAAAAAATGGATTTTATGTGCATAGTACATAGCCTTAGTATATACTTTAGGATGTAAATTTTGAGCTAAATATTTTTATAGTCACAATACAATATTGCAGGAAGAACAAACTCAGGTGTTTGGTGTGTTTGTTCACTTTATATCAGACTTGTTTTAAGACCACAGAATAGTGTAACCTTAATTTACAAGAAATAGGGTCCTCTGAAATTACATTTAACGCCTAACATCTGTCTGTTAGAGCAGTTCTGAAGTCCTAAAATCATATACACAATTTATGAACAGAACCTATATAATCTAAATGCACTTAACATTTACACTGTAAAATAAAATTTCGTTAAAATGCAGACATTGTGACGCCAGTACTATTTTGTCGGATTTTTTTTAAAATCAATTTCAGTCCCATGTTTTCAAAGATGCGTCTACATCGAGGAGAAATTCTCTATTTATATCAGTCTACAGAAAAAAGCAATACTTACCGAATCGTGAAACCAACTGAAGAACTGCAATTTTCCAAAGCACCACCTTGACCAGCTACTATTACACAAGCCAAGTTTTCAAGTATCGATATTTATTGTGTTCACATAAGTACACATACTTCTGCATAATATTCTGTTCTTACACAAATTTCTGCGCAATATTCTTACACATAACACTGCAAATACAGGCGTCTTAAATTCAGACATATATGTGTCTGAAAAAAGAATTCAGACACTTAAGAGTCTGAATATGAAATTTCAGACGTCATAGATGTCTGAATTTAAGACACATAAGTGTCTTACTAAGATCATGTTATAAATGGACTGAAAATAATGTCTGAATAATGACGAAACGTCTGAAATTAAGACATTTAGAAATTCAGACACTTAAGTGTCTGAATGTAGCACAATTATATCATATGTGTGATGACTGTATACACAATTATATTGCAATATATATGCCATCATAATCATAAAAGATTTTCAAATGGATGACAGATGTTTAAAATACTTTTCCTTCCAATAAATTTAGTATTACTTTATAAAATCAGCAATCTGATTAAACTACACGTCGTCTATCAAAACTGTAACAATCCGCTTATTAAAATTTAGTAGAGTTATTTTTGATGCAAAAAGTAATTAACGACTTTATTTTCACAAAGTATAAAATCTTCCAAAAATTACTTGTACTAATGGGAGTATGTAGGGGAGGGAGGGGGGAGGGGTTCAAAGAACGACTGCTCTGCTAAATACTAAGAAATACAAGTGCTGGCAGGAAAAAAATGCATGGAGGGGAAAGGTTAAACAGCTATGCCCGGAGTCCACAGCCTAATCTGCTTAACTAAAACACAGAATCTAAACATGAAATAAGCTAAACTAAGAACCTTTTTTCGGAATGCCTCGTTCAAGAGGATTTTCGCATAAAAGAATTTCAAAAGTGTATTAATTAAGAAATAGAAACTCATTTTTGAATATATATAATATATGTGCACACATATATATAATAAGGACATTTTTCAAAATGCAGAATTGATTTTTTTTTCCTTTTAGGGTGCTTTGCTCTTCTGAACCCCTCCCTTCCTTCTACATTTAAAAATCAATGTATAACTATCTAAATAATGACTACCTAAATATCAGAATAATGAATGCAATATCTAAGTATTAATTAAAAACATTAACTGTTAAAGAATATATAGTTCCTTTTTCTCTAAGCGTTTTATGTTATATAGTCATTTACAAGAATATTTTTTTTTATATCTCTCTATTCTAAAAAAAAGTAACTCCCGCTGTCACCGCCGCCGCCGCCGGTTTTGATTTTTTGGTGACCGGAGGCCTTTCTTCGTTAATATTAACAAAAATAATGCATACAAAAATATGAAAATCGGTGGTTTTATACAGAAATGTCTGATAAACACGCTGATGCAGACAGTTTTCAAATCGAAGAATTATTTTAAGAGTTATTTAATGCTAAAGTTGGACAAAATCGTTCCACTAAAAAAGTTTTATAGCAGCAAAAACTGTACATGGCAGTGTAATCATTTTTAGATCATTTTATGCGTTAGAAGTTGCCGGAGTGCAGATTGCATTAATTTTTTTATTTTGACTCATTTTTTCAGGTTTTATTTCTATTTTAAATTCGAATTTTCAGCATTTCTAGAGATATTTTCTACAGATTTCAGAAAATTGTACTAATTTAAACTGTTGCCATCTGTATAAAAAGCGCAAGCAATAATGTTTGCTTCAAATTAAAAATTTAATTACACGTGACTATTATAAACAGGAAAAAAACTTTCAAATTAGTATTAAATAATTACGTATAAAAAGCAGGAACTTATTAAAAATTACGTCATAAAAAGTATACACGTGAATTTTAAAGGAGAAAGGATATTGTAAAATAATAAATTCATTAACATGCGTTAGAAGTCTTAGGAGAAATTACGTCATATTTACGTCACATTATAGTTATTACATAAAATGAACACACAAAATAATATTGCAAAAAAGTTTAAATTTAGAAATTGCGCTAGACATTTATTTGATATTTTGAAAATTAATTTAAAATGTCTCATTTAAAAGAACTTTCTTTTCGCTTTGTTAAAAAATACCAGGAGACAAAGACTCTCTTTACTTAATTCCTTTTATATTAGCTTATTTTGAAAGGTTGTTACACGTGTATACGTCATCAAGTTATTTTTATTTCGACGTTTTATTTGTGTTTTTATTAATGTTGTACGAATTTATTTGTTCTTTCGTTATTTAAAATAAAAATTATATCAATTTGTATAATTTGGAGAGTGGTTTGGCGATTTATATAATTTGGCGAAATGGGTCGACAGGATAATCAAGTAGTACCGCAGCGGATTTGGCGTTAAAATTCCCCAATCAAAGAGAAATGAATAGAAATTCGTTTATAGGGAGATCGCCACTGTTTTTTAAATTATAATTCAATCTTTCGAAATCTTTTTAAAGCCGATCAAGTTAGCGTGCATTTAGAGTCTGCGGTGTCTGGACGGGGGTTGGCGAGCGTAGCTCGTAGGGGGCCGAGCCCCCTAGTACATAAAGAAAATTTAACTAATTAAATTTCAAAATATAGGGAGGGGCAATGGCCTTCAACCTCTCTTCTGTCGGTGATTATGCTTCATCAAAATAAGATGTATTAATTGCAAGTGTTACGACAAAATTTTTATATAAGTTACGTTTTCTACGTTTTCACTCTGTCAGAAAGTATAAAAACTGTAATAATAATAATAATATCCAGATAATTGATCAATTTAACGCATTTCGAAAAACACCAAATAAGGAAAATAAAATGTTTCTCATTTATGCTTGTACTATCTTTTATTTCACCCCGCTGATAAAAAGTTTTTACGCTCATCATAAAACACGAGCTCATTATCAACCACAATATCTCAACCACACCGTAGACTGACTCAGAACATTCGAAATTGAAAGACGCTTACTTCATCTATTTTTCCCTTTGTCTAAGGAGACATTTTACTTCCGTTTGTACATTCGAATGTAGATGTTCTTTGAACAATTTTCTGGGCGAATTCGGCGCAGTTTTTTTAGGTGAAAATTTATTAAAAATATTATTGTGATTATTTCAGCTCCATGCGCATTCGCTTCCATGTGCATCTGTCATCTATGTAATACAATTGTTTATTATACATTAGTGTTCTTGTGAAATAACATGTGTATGGAATCTGAATTCAAGATGACATTTAAATGAATCATATTTATACATCACGGTGAAATAAGGATGATATTTCTATTATGAAATTTGTACTCAATATTCATCAAAAAATTTACGGAAATAATTTTAGGTCAAGAATAGTGTGCACATTTATTTTGAATATGGATTTACTTTTTAAGGATGTATGAAAGGTATGTATTTCCTAGCGCGTATATATGCAACAATATAATTTTCAAATTCAACTTGAACAGTATATTTATGTATGTTGTTTTTTAATTATTTAAAATACTTTTCTAAGACTAACGTTTATTTATCACATTTGTACCATTTTATATCCAATAAATATTTTTTACTGTTATGAGATTTGTGTATTGTCTTTTGAATTGCTGCTAAATTTATATTATTTTCAAGATAAATTGTTTAATAATTCTTTAAACTCCCAGTGTATAAATGAAAGTTTTTTTTATGCTAAGAATCTGATTATTGCTTTAATAAATAAGCAAAAAAAAAAAGAGCATAGTATTTATTCAGTACATAAGTTTTCATTATTAATGTATTCACACCAAAATATGTCAATATTTTTCATTATATTTTTTGAAAAAGACAATTCCAGCATTATATATTATATTTTTTTTGTGCGTAAGCTAATTTGATTATGTAAAAATATCAGTAATATTATGTAAAAAATTGCTTCATTTAAAATATTTATAAAAATAAAAGCAAAAACGTAAAATTGTTTAAGAAGAAATACTTTGTTTAGATTTAAAAGAACTTAAGAAAATAATAATAAAATAAAAAAAATGGTGTGTTAATGAATTTAGCGTTTTGATGAACATGTTGAATTCCTTGTAACATTTTCTATCGTAGTTATAACTACATTTTATTTTCAACTTTTAATTTAATTGTTTGTTCGCTATGAAGGATATGCAATTCACTCAAAGTTTAATATTGGATGAAAATTTGAAAATTATCAAACATTTATTGTGATTTATATTTTATATTTTATAATTAGAGATGTATAATTTTCAAGGAAAAGCTTTTTAGCCAAAAATCTGTTTTTTGGCAAAATTGATTTGTGTTTTGAAATCCGAGTTGTCAAAACTTTTTTATGTCAACTTAAATATATATATATTCTGCATATTATTTGGTTTCAAAGCAATTTTTAATTACATTGCACATCCGTATATTCTCTAAACTACATAAATGACAGTTAAAAGATTACTGCAATTTTGTGATTATTATATGTAAAATCAGTTTTCGAAATTTTCATTTTTTAATAGTACATTGTATAAAAGATAAATTATTTACAGCTATAATTTCATTTCTTCAAAAAAAAAAAAAAATACGTATTTTGATTTTTTGTTCAAAATTTTAAATTTTGGATTTTCAAAACATGAGAAATTAAAAACTAAGCTTATTTTATTTTTAAGGCTGTTCTCAAATCCAAAAGGGCAACTTTATGACATAAGTTTTAATTTATTTTTGTTGGGAAATGCATGAAACTAGCAGGTGTTGTTGTTCAGAAATTATGTCATCGAACTGTTTTTTCCATTTCTTTTTTTTTTTTTTTTTTTTTTTTTTTTTGCGAACGCAATAGGTTTTTTTAGAAAATAGTGTCCAAGTGGGCGTTTTGAACTGAATTTCCGCGTGAAAGAAGAATAACCACTCAAGTAAGGGTGAAAAACGTCTTTCTCACGTGATCCAAATCTCTTGTAACTCAATAGGTATTTTATTTATCAAAAAATGGAAAACACAGTTCAATTCCAAATCGCTTCCATAGTCAGTTCTTCCAATTTTATATCTTTCTGTTAAAAAATGAATTTGTAAATATGTCAAAACGTTTTGTGCTTGTTGAGCAGAGCAGTTGAGAACAGCCTCAAGTAAGAAGGTTTTAACAGGTTTAAAATGGAAATTTGAAAAAAGCTAAAATTTTGTATATTTCCATGTATAACTACATTTCCACATAAAATTGCGGTTTTCCCCAAAGTTCATTTAGGGGTGGTCCATAAATGATGTCACGCTTTTTTTCAATAATTTTGACCCCCCCCCCCCCCTCCCACCCTTTGTCACAAAGTGTCACACTTTACCATCCCCCCCCCCCCTTGTCACACTATATTACATGAGCATATACTTGCAGTTCAGATTACATTTCAAATTTTATTTTTAAACTTTAACTATGTGTTCTAATGATATTTGTGAGCATAACTACAAAAATGATTCGTGCACTTATTTTGTATGAAAAAAGACTAAGGTTTACAACAAAACATAATTAATAAACAGTAGTAATAAAATATTAATATGAAAGAGCAATTGAAAACAGTAGTATTTTGGAATTTGAAATGGAATTTAATATATTTGGCTTTAAATCTTATCTTTACTTTATCAATAAAAAATACTTTAATTTCAAAATAACTTCAAAATTTAATCTGCTGATTTTTAATGCTTTTATTTTAACCAAAATGTGTGATGTCACATTTCTTCTTACCCCCTCCCACCCACTTGTCACAAACGTCCACAATTTCCCGAACTCCCCTCCCCATCTTCAAGCGTGACATCATTTGGGGATGGCCCCTTATATAGAAAAGGCAAAAAAAATGTATATTTAGGCAAAATAGGTTTTGAAACTAGAAGTGACTTTTCGTATATGTTATTATATATGTGTGTGTGTGTGTGTGAACATGAAAACAAATCACAGAAGCATTAGAATGAAGCTATCGTGAAATTCTGAATATTTTATAATTATTTTTTCAACTTTTCTTATGGTAAATAAACCCCTCTTAAAAAATCGAATTTACTCTTTAATTGAAAAGTTTCATATACTCATTTTTTTTTTTAATATTGGGATCTCATATACTGAAAATTGTGCGGAATCTAGTGTTAGATTTTATTTAACACAGAAATAAAAATGCAACAAATGCTAAAACTGATTCAATGGGAATATCTTATTTAAATAGGAAGAAATTGCACTACAAAGCAGGGATGGAATTCTTTCTGAAGGAGTGAATCATTTTTTATAGATGGGAATAATTTGTTACCATAAAGCAGAGCTGATTGCAGCATGGACAAATTGGGCTGTTTCTATGGACCTTTAGCTTTACGGGCCCCTAAATTTGGTACGGAATTTCCATAAAGCTGATATTTTAAATTTGTTTTGATCTTATACTTATTTTTATAAATATTCTGTACTTTTAGAACATGATTAGGCTAAAGAAAATTATATATTTATCCAAATATGTATCTGACGTCATCGAATAGGATTATTTATTTATTTATTTATTAATTTTTGGAACAGTATATGAAGGCAGTGGGGGGAGGTAGCGAATGAATACTAGGTCTTTGGACAAGATTAATTTGAAGTTCTCACTAAAAGTAATAAATATTTTTGATGCCGTAGGGCATATATGATACCACATGAATACATATTTAGGTGAATATATATATACATATATTATCCTATTCTAAAACTGCAAAATACTGATTACAATCCTCATAATATCAAAACTGATTTAAAATATCAGCTTTATGAAAATTTCATACCCAATTCGGGGTATCCTAAATTCAAGGGGCAGAGAAGCATTCCATTTTTCCCACGCTGCAATCTGCTCTGCTTTATGGTAACAAATTATTTCCATTTATAAAAAACGATTCAACGTGGTCAAACATGGCTGTGTATATGGCTTAGAAAGAAAAGTGGTCAAAGATGGCTTCATATTGGCCAAAAAAAAAGGGCTCAAAGATGGCCACAATTTAGACATTTGAGATGTCTGAAATTCAGACGTAAGAAGTGTCTGAAAAATTTAAGACATTTTAAAACGTCTTAAAATTGAACACTCATGTTTCAGACACTTAAGTGTCTGAAATTCAGATACAAGAAGTGTCTGAAAATTTTAAGACATTTTAAAACGTCTGAAAATTGAACACTGCGTTTCAGACACTTAAATGTCTGAATTTCAGACATTTCAGTTTAGAGTGAATCCTGTGTAATATTATGTTCTTACACATATAGCTGTATAAAATTCGTACGCAAATTTCTGTGCAATAATTTGTCCTTACGCATATATCTGTGTAATATTCTTAGACATATTTCGGTGTAATATGCAAAATACACAGATATTTGTGTAATATGCAAAATTTGTAAATTTACATTAACACACCAATTCGTGTAGATTCGTACAATTTTCTACCATATACACACATGTTTGAATTTTTGAAGGAACAACAAATTATACACTTCAACTAAGACGACATACACACATAAATACAGGTAATTTTTTTACGACAAGAATGTAAACTTTATAAAAAAAGTGAAATTTTACAAATTTACACTCTTACTTATGTAAAAGTGACTAATTTGCACATTTATTTTTTAGAGTATACAAAAAACAAGTACCACTTTAAATAAATATTACAAGAGATTTTTGAGAAATACCAATTAATGTTTTTATGTTATTAGAGTGAATTTTTACTTTATTCCTTCATTTTCCATCTCTTTTTGTTGATCACTTTCTCAATTATATGTTTTCTAGGTGTACCTAAATCAAATATTATTTAGGTTATTATGTTACCTAAATGAGATACTAGTTTGAATAAACTTCATGAAAGGTAATTGGATAATATCGATTAAAGTTTTTGTGCTACAGAGAATGTGATTTTTATTCAATTATTATCTTTCTCTGTGTATCTGGGAGCACGGCAGTGCGTCCGCCAAGTTCGCACAAGCCGTAAGATACCTTTTCCTGAACCATTACGGCATACTTTTCACCCCCTAATAACGTCGTTTTAGGGAGAGATATAGAAATTTTTCTTTTATACACGTGTTCGTATGGTCAAACTGAACTAAGGTTCCACGATTTTATGTTTCTATATTTAGTAGTTTTCGAAATATTAAATTCCGAAAAAGCGCTTTTTTGTCACTGACTCACTTCGCATCATCAAATAACTAAGGTACTTCTAAAAGTCGTAGAATCATGAAATTTCACAAGTAAGTCGGGTTTGTAGCACAATTAACAAGAAAAATCTGAAAACACAGAATTTCCTCCTCTAAACCCTTCAAGCAAGGGGTGTTCATTTGGCCGAAAACAGTTCCATAACACATTCAATTGTGCCAATGTTCGCCAAAACTCGATTACAGAGTTTTGAAGGGGATCACGTGATTTCAAGCACAATAACATTTAATATATATGCTTTTCCAAAGATGCTTGTTAAATAGAAAAAATGAATATACCTAAAAATTTTAATCAGTATAGATTATGATAGATTTACGATATTAAAACAATAAAACATTAAAAAATATATAACAGCAATTCTGTGCGTTTCCGATATAGTAGCCTTGGCGAAATACAGAAAATAGCCTTGACGAGAAAAGAAATTTGATAATAACTTATTTTCTGGAAACCTATTTACTGTGTCATATACACAAGCAATTTTTCCCATATGTATACAATTTATTTAATGTAAGGAACCCGTTTATTTATTTTTATATACCAAAATAAATAATTTGTATATAAAAAATAATATTTTATACATGTATAAATAAAATGTTTATATGTATATAAATAACATAAAAGTTCATCAGATTTGTTTTCATAGTTGTTTATATCATTTGGCAACATATCTCAGTTTCTGAAGTCCGAATTGCGCCAAGAATTTAAAAACATGCCAAGGTCCCTATAGTGGAAAAATATCCTAATTCCATATGAAAGTTTAAAAATCTCCTTTTAATTAAATGAAATGAGTAACTAATAAACTGTCTTTAACGATGTGCGACAGATACGGCATCCGAAGTTCGCTGCTAATGTTATGATATTGTATTATTAGCCTATTTACTGTTAATTTATTGTTAATTTTAAATCTGTAAAAGAAAGATTATAGTTATAGATAAGATATGATGGTCGCCAAAACCCGATTACAGAAAATTAGCCTGAGTTATAAAGGTGTTACATGATTTCAAGCTGAATGAATTTTTATATGCTTTTACAAAAATCTTAATAAGGCAAATCTTTCAGTTTATCAGTCCATCTTTTACTCCCTTAAAAAAAAATTATTAAAGACCGGGAGGCGTCTGCACAGATCATCACCTCATCGAGTTGACGACTGAAATTTTAGGATTAGTTAAATATCGATTAGCGTATCGAAACGTAACTGGTCTGCCAAGTCATATCTTTGTGGAAACCACCTACAGACCCGATTTTACGGGTTAATTGGTGGATTTTCCATTGTGTTTTCGTGCACCCATTCCTCCATGTTTCCAAACTTTTGGATGTAGGAAAATACAATAGTAAACCTATCAGTTAACCGCTAAAATTAGGTCTTCAGGTGGCTTCTACCAAGATATGACTTAACATATTAATACATGGAAATTATTCCAGAGGGAAATATTCGCCTTGGATACAGTATTTCAAATGAAAATAAAATTTCTAAGTAATTGCTTAAAAGGCGCAAAGGCCAACATAGTGAAAAAGATTCCAAGCCGGGACTCGAACCCAGGCCATCAGTATAGCGCACTGACGTTCTACCGACTAAACCACTTGGAACGATACCCAGCAAGGAAATTTCTCACTATTATATGTTGGCAAGGCTACAAACGCAGCACAAGATGGAATATTTACCGTGAGCCTCCAACCTGGGGCAAACACGGAATATAATTAAATCCAGCATCGATAGAAACTATATTAATACATGGAAATTATTCCAGAGGGAAATATTCGCCTTGGATACAATATTTCAAATGAAAATCAAATTTCTAAGTAATTGCTTTATTGAAAGTATTGAATTTTTGAAATATTGTATCCAAGGCGAATATTTCCCTCTGGAATAATTTCCATGTATTAATATAGTTTCTATCGATGCTGGATTTAATTATATTCCGTGTTTGCCCCAGGTTGGAGGCTCACGGTAAATATTCCATCTTGTGCTGCGTTTGTAGCCTTGCCAACATATAATAGTGAGAAATTTTCCTTGCTGGGTATCGTTCCAAGTGGTTTAGTTGGTAGAACGTCAGTGTGCTATGCTGACGGCCCGGGTTCGAGTCCCGGCTTGGAATCTTTTTCCACTATGTTGGCCTTTGCGCCTTTTAAGCAATTACTTAGAAATTTGATTTTCATTTGAAATATGACTTAACAGACCAGCTGCATTTAAATATGCCAATGTAGTTTTAACTAATCCTAAAATTTCAGCTGTAAACTCAATGAGGTGATGGTGTGTGCAGACGTCTCCCGGTCTATTATAAATGTCGGAATTCTAATTTCAGTAGCACTCTGGTCAATCTGGCAATTATCCCTACTATTTATGGAACACTATTCCTTTAAGTGCGTTTTAGTGATGTTAATGAACTTATGCATATGCATCACACATATTATACATATGCATATAATACGTAATACATTAGCATCATACATATTATAGGTATGTGTATAATACATAATACATATGCATCATTATGACGTCAGAATAAACAAAACATTTTTTGTCGCCAAATTTGAGAATTGACATGATATATTACCAAATTTTTCGAAACTTAGCTAAATGTCGCCAAGCTTGGCGAATATTTGATGCTAGTGGCTATTTTTCAATGAGTTAATTATTAATGCGAGCCATCTATTTTTATTTTTCCGCATATCATCTGAATAGTTAAATGATATAACGTACTAATATTTCCAAAGTTCTAATAGTTTCGTCACTGCCCAAAACCTCTGCTATTGTTATTATATTGTACTGTTAGTATACTTACTGTGACTATGTTGTTAATCTTTACACCGCTAAAACTTCTGTATTATATAAAGAGAATTTACGGAAACTATTAAAGCATTGAAACTGCCAGTTCTTCTTATGATTATTATAATTCTATAATATGTAACCTGTTAATCGATATGTACGTTAGAATGAATCTTCTATAATCCGGTTCCTCGCATTTTAGTTTTCAGGTTTCGAATAAAATTAGCTAAAATCTTAAAACGATGGCACACTGACTAATTCTTCAACACGATCAGGTGAGAAGAATGATAGATTCTCAAATGGATCATGGCAGTGAGCCGGTAGACCTTCTATTCTTTCGTAATCGAGTCTATTGAAAAGGTTAAAGTGAAACAAAAAGATATTAGCATCAATATGGTTTAATGCAAATGCAGATATTGTCAAAGGATTTCATAAGAACCATTTCACCTGTACCCAGTCGTATCAGTTAAAATGCAACAATTGGCAGTGAGCCCAATTAGAAAAGATTACTTTATAGGTTTAAAAATTTTCGCATTTGAGAACGAATCGTAACTGCTAAGGAAACATGCATAAGTGAGTTAAGAGATATTTGTCACGAAAGATGAAATACATAACAACACAAAATATACGATGTGCTTCCATGATCGTAAAGAGTTCTTGATTTCTCTATCAAAAGCTTCTGACTTGGCGAAAGAATGGGCAAGTAAATTAAATTATGAATAACAGTAACATGATGCAACGTTTAACATGGAATTAATACGGTAAATACTGCTTGCTAGAGACGGCTAGTACTTTAATATGAAAAGAAATAAAGTATAAATTTGTAAAGCTCAATAAAATAAATTTAGGTATTTTTATGTTAGCCGGGCGCAAGTGGCAAATCGCCAAATACTGTTCCCAACTCCATTGTTCATATTGCATTCATTTCATTTAAAGATATATACTTTTCAGTCATCTCATTTAAAATAGATGCATTTCCCTCATTTTATTTAATAGAATATTTAACATAGAAATAAATAAATAAATAAATAAGAAATAATAACATAAACCAAAATATTTTATTTGAAAACCAAAGCATTGTTTCTAATTTACACATGTGAAAAATGAAAACTGCTATTGGCGAAAAAACAAAAGGCTAATGAGGAGATTTGCTCCCGGCTAACATAAAAGTACCGAAATTTAAGTTTTTTCGTATTAATATAGTTTAGAATAACAAACTTGAAAAAACATACAAAAAGTAATGATATCCAAACAAAAAGTTTTCGGTAAAAAAAAAAAGCGCCAAGTTCTCCTTAATGTTTCGGCCAGAAAAAGTAGTGATATCTGAAGTTCGCACAAGTTAAAAGCCAAACATCCCAAATCTTTCATTGAAAATGGCTTCTTGCGACTTGGCCGTTAATGACTTCGGGAGAGTTTTTCAAATTTTCAAATATGTACAAATGAATTACATGCCAATTACATTTTTTGATTATTTTAGACATTTTGTGGCACAGAGTACAGAAATAAAATACACATTTGAAAAAAGCATTTAAACAACTTCAGTCTATTTAAATGCTTAGAAGTAAAAAATAACAAAATACTTGTATTCAGGAGATAATATCCCTAATTGCTAAAACATAATTAGTATCATATTTTAACAGTTTATAAATCGAATACCTTTTAATGTATGAAACAAACTATAATAAATGTTCAAACGAAAAAAATCTCTTTCGTCAATACACAAGATTTCAATATTATACAATAAAATATAATGTAACATATTGCGAGATTTGAAGTAAATAAATTTGTTTTATTTCTTGGGTTTTACGTTAATAACTTTAGCTTTAGACCGTACAAAATAGCAATTAAACCACAAGTGGACTAAATCAGGGGTGTCCAACTGTGGCCCGCCGGATACCACTAAAATTTTAAAGAAATAGTCGACAAGTTGAATCGCAGCAATTCGACGATTAGATAAGGCAAAGATAACTGTAAAATTTTAGTGGTATCCGGCGGGCCACAGTTGGACACCCCTGGACTAAATGATCTGTAATCAAAACTAATGTTTGTTGAAACTGAATGGTAGTTATCAGAAATCTTTTACTTATAATGTCTTTATGTGAATTTGTCACTTTGCATTCTAATATTACTTTTAATATTTAAATAATTCATAAATGCGTAATTTCCAATCATTAATTTTGAAATGCTGTAGAAGGCATTAACGGCCAAGCCGCAGGAAGCCATTTTCAATGAAAGATTTGGGATGTTTGGCTTTTAACTTGTGCGAACTTCAGATATCACTACTT
This sequence comes from Maratus speciosus, assembly GCA_963932465.1. Classification (NCBI taxonomy): domain Eukaryota; kingdom Metazoa; phylum Arthropoda; class Arachnida; order Araneae; family Salticidae; genus Maratus; species Maratus speciosus. The sequence continues at coordinate 342,966,876 of OZ010800.1, forward strand.
TTTCTGGCCGAAACATTAAGGAGAACTTGGCGCTTTTTTTTTTTACCGAAAACTTTTTGTTTGGATTGATTTATTCATTCACTGTTTGTTCATTCTGTAACATTTTAATGATATTAAAATAAAACATTATTTTAACTATTATGTTATCTAAATAAAGCATTAGTTTGAGTAAATATTAAAGGAAGTAAATAAAAAATGCCAAATAATGTTTGCGTGTTAGATAGAATTTCATTTTTTCCCCTTTATTATTTGTCTTTTTTTAACACTTTCCAACAAAGTTGACAAGTGTTTATGACTTTGGTTTGTCTGTCCGTTTGTCCACGCTCTAACTCTCGTAAATATGCTCGGATCGATCTGAAATTTTTCGGATGTTAGTGACCTCTACCATAGCACGTTCCCTATTTCAAATGAAGTTTGTAACATGTTTAGTTCATTTACAAGGACAGTCAAAAGTTTTCCGTTACATTACGGCCAATGGGAAAAAATCGTTTCAAATGATTTTTAATGGTGTTACACTCTTTCAGACATAGTAAAATTGATATTCATTTATGAATTCCACTAAAATATGCATTCTGTTGAATATGCGGTGCAAAGAATAGTTATTGTTCATTTACAGGGCCACACAAATAATTCCGTTCATAATGGTATAGGGGGAATTGTTTGCGGTGTATTTGAAAAGATGTCAGATACTACATTGTATCCGAATTGCTGTATATTAGTAATGATTGCTCGAAATGCATTTTTAACACTTTCCAACAAAGTTGAAAAGTGTTTATGCATTCGGTTTGTCTTGCCGTCTGTCCGTCAGTCCGTCTGGCCGTCTGGCCACGCTCTAACTCCCGTAAATATACTCGGATTTTCATGAAATTAATAAAGGTTATTTAGGGTCACTAAAGCATGTTTGGTATTGTATATGAAGTCTGTAGGAATAATCGTTCATTTACAGGGACACTCAAAAGTATTCCTTTACATTATGGTATATGGGGAAAAATCGTTTGCAGTGTATTTTAATGACATTGTGCTATTTCAAATGTATTGAAACTGATATAGATCGCTGAATTTCACTATGATCATGTTAGAACAGGACATTCATAGCATTTTTTATTCATTTACAGGGACACACAAAAGAAATCGGTTACAGTACAGTGCTGCCTTTGAGTAATAGTTGCTGAAGTGTACGGTTTAAAATTAGGTAAGCGCTGTTAAATTTAAATAATTTTTTTTTGCATCCTACTCGTTATATATAAATCATATACCACAAATACAGGACTGCACAAAAGTATTCACGTACCGTTCTCCTTATTAGAGGAAATTGCTGAAGGTAAATTTTCAACTGAAGTATATGTATCTCTTAAGTGAACTAAATTTTGACATGCACGTAGTTAATAGATTCAAATCTATATATCATATAGAGGGCTGCTGAAAAAAATCGCATACTTTTCCGATTGTGGATGGGAACAGCTGAAATTGGGTTTTGAAATGCATTATGCGTTTCCATATGGTTGAATTAGACGTAATATTTTAATTTTTTAAACGGTGCAGTTTTGTTACATTATTCTGAGTGTGTTGGAAAGTGTTTCATAATCTATGCTTGACGCATGATTTTTTCTTACTTGTTTATATATTGAATTACTATATGTCAATTCTATATCGATATTTTAAAGCAGCAAAATGTCTGTAAGTAACTCTGACGTCATATTCATGAATAAATTTCGCTTTTACAGAATTATTAACTTCTAAACATCGAACAATTGTAATTTTTACGCAGTTGACAAGGAAAACAAATGTTCTTTTAAATTCAATTTGTTTGAATACTGCATCTCAGTTTACTGATTTTTATAGTTTTACAATAATTTTTAAGCATGACTCTTTTTTTAAGTCTTTCTATGTTGCGTGCAGCCCGATTACAAAATATCAACCTGTTTGCATTTAAAATAATATAAATTGTTCAGCATTTGTATCCGGTTAATATTCCCCAATGAAATTAAAAATTCATCAGAAAATGCATAAAATAATATAAATAAAAGACAAATTTAACAAACATGTATTCGTACTGCACGTTTAAAACACTGAAATTATCAGAATCAAAAAGGCTGCTGTAAGTAGCAAAATCTTTAACGGTTTATTCGGCTGTTAACTTCTGGTATGCGGCTAATACGAAAGTACGGCTTTTAACAAATTTTGAAATTTTATTTGAATATATAAATGATATTTTTCATTTCAAAATGGTTTTTGCTGTTGTTAGTTGGCCATTTTAAAAATATACAAGGTGTATCAGAAATGTTTCAACAAACTTAGAGGGATGATAGTACTCATGAAGACGAACAAAAAATGCAGTGGAACATGGGGTCGCAAATGACGTTTAAAGGATGATAATCCGGAAAATGTGTCTGGAAATGGACAAACTGAGACAAGAAAGAAACACTCCATAAAAGTATTTATTGCACAGAATAGGTACAACACAGCTGGTGATGTCCAGAGAAAACAAATATTTTACAACAATTTTTCAAAATGTCGACTGGGCACATTATTACACAGAGTACATCTACGGAGGAACGACTGGCGGACACGCTCAAATTTGCATACGTTGATTCATGCTCAGAGATTTTTTTTGGCTTTTTTCCAAGTTTTTGTTTCCCCTTTCTGACCGGATATGCACAAAGGGAAAGGAAAACCAGCTTCGTGCTACTAGCCAGTTCTGCAGAAAAGCAGCATGCGAGATTTCGATATTTTCCTTAGTTTTACGATTTTCACCCTTTAAACGTCATGTGCGACCCCATGTTCCATTGTATTTTTTGTTCGTCTTGATGAGTACTATCATCCCCCTAAGTTTGTTGAAACATTTCAGATACACCCTGTATATGAAATGTAATAAATCTTTTAGAGTTTTTAATAAAGAAAAGAAAGATTTTCACCTATATTCTGCAGCCTGGGAAACCCGGTCTGGATCCTCTGGTTTTTTAGAGACATCCAAATAAAGTATTATTAAAGATACCATATTATCTAAACGAAGCATTAGTTTGAATAAATATTACGAAAGGTAATTTTGAAAATTCTAATTAAAGTTTCATTTGTTAGAGAGAATTTGATTTCATTCATGTACTATACTACTTCTCTTTTTATTGATTTATCGAATTATTATTTTTTGGTTCTGTAAATTTTACTTGTATGCAAACAAAATAATACTTAAAATATGTTTTTCATTTATTTAATGAAGCCTTAGTTCGATTAATTATTTTGTGAAGCAATGAGGAAAAAGCAATTAAAGCTAATATATGAGAGGATTTTATTTTAATTAATTCTCATTTTATTGAACTGCCCGGCTTTGCACATGTTATAAACATTTAGGCTTTTCGGGTAAAATAAATAAAAATGCAAATACGGCGATCACAATAACGGAACTCTTCGCGTTCGCTCTAATAAACCGTTAAAAAGACGATTAAAAATCACGTTTACTTTGACGCAATCATAGTAATACCCCTCAAAACAATAAGTGCGCGTTTTATTTGGCGCGTGTAACAGAAAAATATATGATTTCTCTGTCAATACGGGGGGGGGTGGGGGGATCAATCAAATGGCATAGCATTTTGTTAAATTCTACATCGTATTATAGTATCTTTAAATGGAAACTTACAGTTTCATTCACAAAAATTAAATCTACAATGGTTACATGAAAATTACGTTATTTTCTAAAATTTTTTAGTTTTAACGATAGTCATGAAGTGAAGTTTTTGAACTGTCTGTAAAATACGGTTGCCATGTTTCATTTCCTATCTATACTAATATAATAAAGAAGTAGTGTTCTTGTTTGTTTGTTTGTAGATGGTAAACTCTGCAAGTATCGAACCGATTTCAAATATAATTGCGAGAAAATGCTGGGGAACATCTCTGCTCCAACATAGGCCATACTTTATGTTGGTACAATAACCATCACCAAGGGGGTGTAGGAGCTTGAAACTTTCTAAAATTACGATTTCCGTGACATTTTTTGAGATGGAAAATTGAAATTTGTCGTTGAGGTTACTTTTAAGATGTAAACGCTCGCTAAGAACGGTTTTTGAGAAATACGAATTTTAAAATGGTGAAATAGGTGGAAATTTTTCAAAAAACATTCGATTCTAAACTATTACGATTTGTGCGAAACTATTACGACAATAAACTTTAAACTTGTCATAACTGTCATTTTTAAGATGTAAATACTCGCAACAGAACAATTTCTAAAAATTTCTAATTCTAAAAGGTTGCAGGAGCCAAAAACGTCCTAAAATTGCGATTTCTTGTGATATTGTTAGGGCAAGAAATTTTTAATTTGGTGTGGTGTTTACTTTTAAGATGGTTATGAACAGTTTCTAAAAAATTCGAAATTAAAAAAAAAATATATCCTAAAAACTTTCTGAATCTCAATTTATTTGGAATTGGTAGGGTTTTGGTATTGTTAGGGTAATTGCCTTCAAATTTGGCTTGGTTGTTACTCTAAAACTGTAAATGCTTGCATGGCTGTTACTCCAAAAACGTAAAGAAAAGCGAACAGTTTTGTACCATGAATAGTTTCGTTAAAAATCGAAATTTAAAAGGGTGCACGAGCATGAAGTGTTCCAAAATTAAGATTTATGTCATATAGTTGGCATAGAAGATTTGAATTTGGCATGATGGTTATTTTAGATGTAAATGCTCACTAAGAACAGTTTATATAAAAAAAATCGAAATTTGAAAGGGTGAAATGAAAGTTCTAAAAACGTTCGAAATTATGATTTATTTGGAACTATCAAGGCTAGAAATTTGAAATTTGGTATGGCTGTTTATTTAGAGACGTAAATGCTCGCCCACAACAGTTTTCTAAAAATTCTAAATTTAAAAAGGTGTATGAGAAAAAAAAGTTCCAAAATTGTGATTTATTTGCTACAGTTGGCGTAGAAGATTATAATTTGGTACAGTGATTATTTTAACAGGTAAATGCTCGCTAATAACGATTTCTATTTAAAAATTCGAAATTGAAGAGGGGCAAATGAGGGGGAAACGTTCTAAATTACTATTTATAGTTAGATTTCTTCGAGTTAGACAGTTGAAATTTAGCGTAGTGTCTACTTTTAAGATTCAGATGCACGGTACAAACAGTTGATTAAAAATTCGTTCGAAATTTAAAGGTGTGAAACGAGCGGAAAACTTTCTAAATTACGGTTTATTTAGAAATGCTAGAGATAGAATCTTGAAATTTCACATGTGTGTTATTTTTAAGACTAAATACTCACACAGAATAATTTTTATAAATTTGGAAATTTTAAAGGATACACAAGCAAAAATTGTTGTAAAACTGTTAGTTTTTTATGCTGCTGGACTAGAAACTTGAAATTTGGTAAGGTTAGTTGGACTCACGAGGTAACTGGGCCATAGGCTATTATATAAAAAACTGTTGACGTTTTTTAAGTTTTAGTTTTTGTGAACAATGCACCTTAATCTCTACTTCCTAAAGCAACGTGTGTCAACTCAATCATAACTCTCACTTTGCTGTGATAGGTTGTCAAAAATTTACGTTTCTTTTATAAAAAACAACGTCAATATGGTTGAACTTCCTCGGCTTTTTATTAAAATACTGTAAGTACTTTTATTAAACAATCTTTTTTTTAAAGATTAGGCATATAACTACATTAATATTATTAGGTATCTATACATATTTACTTCATTTTTTTTTAATGTAAGCACGATGTCCCAGTTATCCCATAATTTTTTCAAGAATGGGGTAACTGGGACATGTATCCGGGGTAACTGGACCCTGCTGTATCCAGTTACCCCAATAGTTATAAATAATATTTTTTAGTTTCTTTTACAACGGGAAATAAATTTCTCCATTGTTTTTTGCTCCCAATAAAGAAAATTATAGAATACCTTATTAAAATTACGTAATAAAATTAAATAAAAACACACTGTGTGGTATCAAACCAAATTTCTTGACCCCTTGAGAGGCGATGATGCCGTTAAAGCATCACATAATTTTAATCCTTAATTGCCACATTGGCACCGGAATTTTATAATGAAATTTAACCTTTATTAAGTACGCGAAAATATACTTTTACTTGTTTACAAATAGATTTTCTTGTAATTACTGATGTCATTAAATTATTTCAACATTTTACAAATGCAAGTATCTTGCCCCTGAAAGCGAGATAGCCAAACCTTGAAACTGTACGATACACAGGGGTCGCATTCTATAGGGAAACTTTTATTGTTCCTACCACTATTTTGAAAATAATATCTTCATCACACCTTTCTTTAAAATATGTTAAATAAAATGATCATGAAGGTAACTCATTAAGGGTTCTGGTAGGAACAATAAAACTTTCCCTATATAATGCGACCCCTGGATACAGATAAAGTACTTAAGTACTTACGTAGCCGTTTGTTCATAGATTTACCTTTGTATTTTTTTCCTTAAAATACAAATGTGAATTTTATACTTATTACCTATACTAAAGTATATAAGTACTTACTTAATTTTTATATTTTTGGTATAAATAAATCTAATATTTTCACTTTTAGTGCTTTTTTTAGACACATTGGCAGCAAAAGTTTCCCTTACAACGCGCTTTAGTTGATATATAATTTACATGATCTGCTTGGTTTAAATTTTCTTAAGTTGTTTACACTTTTTCAAATAAGACCTGTCATCGCATAGGAAAAAAAAAAAACGCGTATGGAACATAGACCCTCCTGGTCCACTTTCCCCATTTTTATGGGGCAACTGGACACATGAAGAAAGAAGGATGAAATATGCAATATTTTTATATTTTTAAGTATTAAAATGTAATTGTGAGCATTTCTGTCTGATAGAGGGAACTTAACTGAACACATTTACAGAAGTTCAGACTTCAATTCAAATGAACATTAGATTTTTGAAGCTGATTTGTCAGAAGCTCCAGAGTCACATTGTAAAGTCATGGCCCAGTTGACCCAACTAACCTTATGGCGGTTATTTTAAAGATTTAAGTGCACGCTATGAAAGGTTTTTAAAAAAAATCAAATTTTAGAAGGGTAAAATGAGCTAGAAACATTCTAAAAACCTTCTAAACTATGATTTATCTGAAATTGTTAGGCATGGAAATTTGAAATTTACACGGCTGTTACTTTAGAGGAGTAACTTAACCCACAGAACAGTTTTTAAAATTTCAGAAATTTTAAAGCGAGCAGGAACAAAAAACATTCTAAATTTGTGATTTCTGTGATATACTAGATTGATATTAACACAATTATTCTAATTGGTAAACAAATCACATTAGATGTAAATTTCCAACTGGGCGAAAAATGTCCGGACCAGGATTCGAACCCGGGACCTCCTGGCTGAAGCCGCCAGTGCTCTGCCATCTGAGCTATCCCGGACGATTCTGGTCGAACTTTTTCACCCAGCTAACCTTGATGATTACAGCATCTGGTCTGAAACCTGGTTCAGCTCAACAGAATAAATCTCAGGTAATGGAAACTCCAGAAATCGCTGGATACGAAATTACACTAGATTGATATTAACACAATTATTCTAATTGGTAAACAAATCACATTAGATGTAAATTTCCAACTGGGCGAAAAATGTCCGGACCAGGATTCGAACCCGGGACCTCCTGGCTGAAGCCACCAGTGCTCTGCCATCTGAGCTATCCCGGACGATTCTGGTCGAACTTTTTCACCCAGCTAACCTTGATGATTACAGCATCTGGTCTGAAACCTGGTTCAGCTCAACAGAATAAATCTCAGGTAATGGAAACTCCAGAAATCGCTGGATACGAAATTACACTAGATTGATATTAACACAATTATTCTAATTGGTAAACAAATCACATTAGATGTAAATTTCCAACTGGGCGAAAAATGTCCGGACCAGGATTCGAACCCGGGACCTCCTGGCTGAAGCCGCCAGTGCTCTGCCATCTGAGCTATCCCGGACGATTCTGGTCAAACTTTTTCATCCAGCTAACCTTGATGATTACAGCATCTGGTCTGAAACCTGGTTCAGCTCAACAGAATAAATCTCAGGTAATGGAAACTCCAGAAATCGCTGGATACGAAATTACACTAGATTGATATTAACACAATTATTCTAATTGGTAAACAAATCACATTAGATGTAAATTTCCAACTGGGCGAAAAATGTCCGGACCAGGATTCGAACCCGGGACCTCCTGGCTGAAGCCACCAGTGCTCTGCCATCTGAGCTATCCCGGACGATTCTGGTCGAACTTTTTCACCCAGCTAACCTTGATGATTACAGCATCTGGTCTGAAACCTGGTTCAGCTCAACAGAATAAATCTCAGGTAATGGAAACTCCAGAAATCGCTGGATACGAAATTACACTAGATTGATATTAACACAATTATTCTAATTGGTAAACAAATCACATTAGATGTAAATTTCCAACTGGGCGAAAAATGTCCGGACCAGGATTCGAACCCGGGACCTCCTGGCTGAAGCCGCCAGTGCTCTGCCATCTGAGCTATCCCGGACGATTCTGGTCGAACTTTTTCACCCAGCTAACCTTGATGATTACAGCATCTGGTCTGAAACCTGGTTCAGCTCAACAGAATAAATCTCAGGTAATGGAAACTCCAGAAATCGCTGGATACGAAATTACACTAGATTGATATTAACACAATTATTCTAATTGGTAAACAAATCACATTAGATGTAAATTTCCAACTGGGCGAAAAATGTCCGGACCAGGATTCGAACCCGGGACCTCCTGGCTGAAGCCACCAGTGCTCTGCCATCTGAGCTATCCCGGACGATTCTGGTCGAACTTTTTCACCCAGCTAACCTTGATGATTACAGCATCTGGTCTGAAACCTGGTTCAGCTCAACAGAATAAATCTCAGGTAATGGAAACTCCAGAAATCGCTGGATACGAAATTACACTAGATTGATATTAACACAATTATTCTAATTGGTAAACAAATCACATTAGATGTAAATTTCCAACTGGGCGAAAAATGTCCGAGCTGGGTGAAAAAGTTCGACCAGAATCGTCCGGGATAGCTCAGATGGCAGAGCACTGGCGGCTTCAGCCAGGAGGTCCCGGGTTCGAATCCTGGTCCGGACATTTTTCGCCCAGTTGGAAATTTACATCTAATGTGATTTGTTTACCAATTAGAATAATTGTGTTAATATCAATCTAGTGTAATTTCGTATCCAGCGATTTCTGGAGTTTCCATTACCTGAGATTTATTCTGTTGAGCTGAACCAGGTTTCAGACCAGATGCTGTAATCATCAAGGTTAGCTGGGTGAAAAAGTTCGACCAGAATCGTCCGGGATAGCTCAGATGGCAGAGCACTGGCGGCTTCAGCCAGGAGGTCCCGGGTTCGAATCCTGGTCCGGACATTTTTCGCCCAGTTGGAAATTTACATCTTCTGTGATATAGTTGTTATTGAAGTTTGGATAACCAAGCTTATGGAATATGGCAGGGTGGTAACTTTTAAGATGTAAATGGTTGCTATGAACGGTTTTTTAAAAATTCGAAATTTCAAATGAAAAATGAAATGAACGAAAAAACTTCAAAATACATTCTAAATTACAATTAATTTGGAACTAATTTTAGTTCTTCTGATTAATTTAAGTCTCATTTTCAGCTAATGGAATATAAAAATGAAGTTTATTCAAAATGTGGATTAATTAGTAATGTTTGTGTTATCCCTAGCAGTATAATTTTCTCTAATAAAATAATCCTTTCCGCCTCGACCTGCAGGCACAGATAGATTTCGAACTTTAGTAATAATTTCACCAACAACAACTAAATCAAGATTAGAGATAAATAACAGTTTAACAATTTTATCTGGCCGCTTTTGACAAGTTTTTAATTTCATATTTCTGAAAGACCTGGTTTTATCAGAATCATGTTAATACGATATTTTTTGTTTCTTCAACCTCTGTTTATTTTTTATTTCTTTTTGCTGTAAGAATTCGTCCTATCAAAAAGTTGTAGATAATATTAAGAACATTTATAATAAATTTAAGCGGATTTGATATCTTGTAAATTGACGAAGCTATGAATTCTTTTCTTCTTCATCTTCCTCCTTTTTTGTCGGTTTCTTTCTTTTTTGTTGTTTTTGTAAGAGATGGGCCTGTTAAAAACTTGTCGATATAAAAGTTGTAGATAATATTAAGAATATTTATAATAAATTTAATTAGATTTGATATCTTGGGAAATAACGACGTCATGATTTTTTTTCTCCCTAAAATCCTATTTTCTTCGCCCCTTGAGCCCATTTTTAATTTTATCAAAAATTTGTCATACATAAATCTGTGTCCCTTTTTTTTAGAAGTAATAATCCATTTAAACTGATTTGATATGTATTATAATTAAGAAGTTATGGGGTTTTTTCCGTTTTCACAAAGCACCTCCCTATTTCCATCCCCTTACTCCGATTTTGTCCATTAGCGAAATTGACCGAGATTTTCTGCCCCTTGATTTTATGTATAAGTTTAGAAGAGATTTGTGCAGAATTATGGAAGTTATCGAGTCCATAAACAGATGATAAAGATATATAGATAAAATTATTAACTAGGGGTGGTTTTGGATTCTAGGGTTCATGATCGGCGTAGATCTGCACAAATGTTTCGGAAGTTCCAACATAAGGAAGAATGTACTAAGTAGTGTTTCTTACTATATCTACCAAAAATAGTCACACAAAATACCACTTTGCATATTTTGACGCGAGCAAAGACGCTGGTTTTGCTAGTTTAATATCATAGAACATATAAAACTTAGAAAATGTTATCATTGCCTCTAAAGTATTAAAATGCTCAGCTGTATGGTATAATTATAATATACCTGTAGTATACAAACTAAATAGGAAATAAAACAGTCTAGATTCAGTTTAACGTCATGCTCATAGCATGGAGGTAGTAAGACATTTTAACAATCTTTTAGTTTTTTTTTTTTTTATTATTATTTATGAAAAATGCGCATAATCTGTTCAAAAGGACATTAATTTCTTTTTTTAATATATAGCAAGTTAGCCTGAATTACAATTGGCTTATAAAAACAAAGTACATACGTTAACAAATTATTTTTTTAGCGCTATATTTTAATATTTAGCAACAAGAAAGAAAAAATTGCTTTAGGGGAAAAAACGATTTCTGAAATGATAAGCTATGGCAGGTTGTTGAAATAAACAATTAAATTTAAAAAATCAAAAAACCCGACTGGGTAAAAAGTGAACTAATTAATTATTTCTCATCAATATGAAACTTTTTTTTTTTCAATTCCTACTATTAGCTCACTCTCTCGCTATGTATATCTTGTTCAAATTTTCAATCGTTAATAAAATACTTATTATTCATCCAATCAAGTTCAAATAAATTTGTTAAAACTTGTATTGGATGACACTTGATGTTAATCCAGTTTTTTTTCAAATATTAATTCATTAATTAAATTTAATTAATTAATTTTCAATAATCGAAAGAGCCTTCTTCTTGATCAAGGTATTTTAAGACTGAGAGAGCTCTCTTCTTCATCACGGCATTTTAAGCGCCACTCAAGAGGAAAGAAGAATGGGAGAAAAAAAATTCTCTTATTGACCTAAGTAGGAATTGACTTAAAATATTTTTTTTTATATTACTTAACCTATTTTTTTATTTACTTGTATTGATGACTTGTAAGTTGTGTTTAATTGTTACTTCCTGTCTATAAACACTGTTTTGATGAGGTCTATAGATGTCTATGATGGTTAGAATTGCAGTAAAGCTAGAGATCCTACATACACAACTTCCAGGTTGCATAATATTTTAGCGGAGCTTCTGACTATAAAATAGTCAATTAAACATCGTCTTCATTTTGAAAGACCTATCCAATGATATGCCACTTAATATGTTGCGTAAATTTTTTTCTTTCGTCTCTATCGACATTTTGAATATACAAAAACAAAACCTAGCCTATAGCCATCGAAAGGTTAAGACGAATCGATAGAGACCTCATTCATTAAAATCCATCCAGCCGTTGGGATGTTTCGAGGGTATAAAGAAATCCACATACACAGATACGCGTGAAACACATAACCTTTCTTTTCAGTCGAGTAAAAGGAATAAAGAGTTGGCGATACATATTCTTTTTAAGTTGGCAGTAATTTTACGCATGTTCTAAATGGTATGTATGCCAAGTTACGTGCAAATTTGTCAAAAACTATAAATTTGTATTAGGTACTGTAGATTTTTATAAGGGACTATGCGAACTAATGCGAATAAAACTATGCAAACGAAATAGGAAATAAAACAGCAACCGTTTGTTTACAGTCGGTAGAACGTCACACTGAAAAAGACGAAATATTTAATATTTTATTATTTTTTTATAAACTTCTTGATTTTTTTTAATTGAAATTTTTGTATTATAATAGATTTTTTAACTTCAAATACATTTAAATCAAGGTACTACGCCATTTAAAAGCATTTATAGCTTTTATTTTTATATGTGAAAAATGCGCATTATCTGCTCAGAAAGACGTCAATTTCTTGTACTAGAATATAGCGAGTGAATATAGACAAAATAGCAAGTCGGAATTTAGATTAGCTAATAAAAACAAAGTAATCATGCTATCATAATATATATATATATATATATAATAAAGATGAAATCACAAATATATGAACAAATTGGTAAAATTCTAATGATGAAGAAGATATGAACATTGGAAACCAGACATGTAAAATAAGAAACTACGAATAACCTATAGAATCATCAGAGGAACTTGCAGGTTTAATTCATAGTGAAGATGCGTTATTTCATCCAATTTTGTGGGTATTATAAGCCTATAATGACAAAATTTAGCTCCTTATAGTGCATCAAAAAAACAAAATAAATGATAAAAAACCAAAAGATTTGAAGAAAGATACACCTCACATAAGAAATTAAAAATTGAAAAATAATTAGAGCACAATACCTCAATTACAGACAAAAATCAAAAACTCCAGAAATTTAACCCACAAAATTATAACATGTAAGGATACAATCAGATTTAACACTATTAAAACATGTGGCATGGATGAAAGTGTCCTCTAAAATAGTAGATAGGCAATGAAAACAAAAATACTGCTGCCACCTGGTGTGAAAAAGGAAAACTATACTGTAACTAGATTTTTAACAAAAATGTTTTTTAGTGCTGCCATCTATACCCATAGAAAAAAGTGAAATCAAATGAAGAAATCAAGAAATGATTTAAATTAACATTTATTTTTTTTTTAGGATTTGGCAACAGGAAAGAAAAAACTTCTTTAGAAAGTATAAGCGATTTCTATAATGATAAACTATGGTCGGTGGTTAAAAAATAAAACAAAGCGCGGTCCATTTTTTTTTTTTTTTTTTTTTTTTTTTTGGCATTCCTAAAACATTTGTATATCAAGTTTCGTGCAAATCGGTCAAAAACTGTACATTTGTTTAAGAGACATACAAACCAACAATAATCTATATATAGAGAAATAGAATCAGTATTTTTTAATTCTATAATTTTTTAGAGATATCCAAAATTTTACATTAATGTATTATGTTTTCTAAATGAAGTAAAGTTTGAATTAATATTACGAGAGGTAATTACAAAAATATCCATTATAGTGTATAGGTAATTGATTTTTATCATTTTATTATCTTCTTTTTTTATTGATGTATTGAATCCCTATTTATAATTTTTTTAGATTTTTTCCCAAATGAAATATACAGTAGAAACTCGGTAACTCGACACCGCACAGGGATAAAGAATTATGTCGATTTAAACGGATGTCGAGCTAGCGAGGTCCTAACAACTTTCATACATAAAAAATTATTTTAAACATAGCTTATTTTATATTATTTTAATTTCATAAATTATATGTAATGAGTAAGGATGGGCTATTAAATAATTTTTAATCATTTGAACGACTCTATTTAATAAAAGGATTGTGGTAATACATATCTCGCAAGAACAGTAAAACGAGTTTTCACTAAGACGCAAATGAGATAAGTGTTTTGCCCGGCACTATAGAGTTCGTCTGCTGCTCCGGGGTCTCTTATTCAATCCTTGCCAATGCTGCCCTATTCCAATAAAGGCCGGGAGGTGACAGCACAGACAATCACCTTATCGAGTTCACGGCTGAAATTCCAGAATAAGTTAAAACTCAATTCGAATATTAAAACGCAATCGGTCTGTCAAGTCATATCTTGGTGGAAAACACCCGAAAACCGGATTTTAGCGGTAGATTTATCATTGTGTTTTCCTGAACCTAAAAGTATGAAAACATGGAGGACTGTTTTTTTTTTCAGTTTTCTTTTATGGGCGAAAATCTAGATTCGGCTTGATCTGAGACACCTTAAATTTTTGATTGAATGCTTGTGACCATGGCTTCCTATGCAAACATTGCTTGTCTTCATATATATTATCACCCCTTGCAGTTCTGACTACCTTTTCAGATACACCCTGTATATGTTATTGAAATTCATTACAGCATTTTGTCATTGAAAGTATTTGTACAATTAAAAACATTTTAGAGTTTTTTGATGTAGGAAAAGGATACCTTAAGATTTCTTGCACATTTAACAGCTGTGATTTCAATAGATATAGAGCAGCGGTTCTTAAACCCTTGAAGGACGGTGAAATATACAATATCCCACTTAATTTAACTCAAAGGGTTAAACTGTAAGTTACTGTGCTCCCCTTTTCAAGTTTGTTTTATTTTCGCGGACTCCCAAAATTTAAGACTTATATTAGTGATGATTTAGAATCTGATCAGAACTGATCTTTTAGAATTTATTTTTATGATAATAGAGATACAGAAAAATCTACTGAAACGGAACCGTGAAATTTTCCGTTTTAGACTTGTTTCTAGGTTAAGATAGTAAAGCGAAAGGAATATCGCATAATTATGCCTTAGCAGGCATATTTTTAAAATATTCCTTTGGCTGAGACGAGGAGATTTTTCCATTTACGATTTAGCAAGTAATTATGTTTCTGTAATCTTGAATTGAAAATATTTAAAAGCTTTATTTAAAAATAAGGAAATATTATTTTAAAGTTGTTATTTTTTACCAGAGCTTTAAAAGTGCAATTTTATTTAAAAATTATGGTAAAAATCTTGATTAAAATTAAGTGGTATAAAATATATACCACTGACTTTCAATGTGTTAAGGCAAGATTCTGTTACAGACATTTTCTTAGATTTTACTGCATATAAACTAATAAACCTGCATTTTTTAAGAGTATTTTTTCATTTTAGTAGCAAGATCTCTTTCAGGTTTTAGATAAATAAAAAAATAATAATGCTAGGCCTTCGCGGGTCCCCTGAACTTACATTAAGGATACTTTTGGGTCCGCCAATCACAGTGAGAAAACTTTCGCTCATTTTTCATTGTTCTCTTTTAAAGTAATAAATCAGTTTGTCTAAAGGCTTTCTAACGTAGAAAGAAACTGGCGACCAAAAAAGTCGAACATTTCAAAGGATTAAGAAAAAAATCCGACGTTGTGTACCTTTATATTTGCCGAGACTTTTAAAGATTTAAGTCTCCTTTTGGCAACTAAAAGAATAGAAGCAATAAAACTCCACGATACAAAATTCCGTTACGCCTTTTACAGAAAATTGTAGTTACACAAAAGTTCTCTTTTCGTCATGACTGAAATGATATATTAAGCTAAAACAGAACATTTTTAAGGGGGTGGGAGATGCAGCGGTTAATCCTCTTATTTCTTTCACTGTCGCGTTCAATGACCGTTTTGTCTGAAGCCGCTATTTCGTAAAAAGAACCAGACAATATGTCTGCAACCGAAATACATTCAGAAATAACTAAATCTATGAATCATTTTGCAATCGTCGTCAAATTTTGGCTGTTTTCCCGCCCCGTAAAGTGCCAGAACTTGCATACTGATGACAGATGTTGGTGGATTTTTAGTATTCAAAAGCTTCACTAAACCGACATGTTTGTCAGATACCTGATATACTTATGTAAAGATGAGATCAACTGCTGAAGCAAGAGGCGTTCACGCATTTGTCATTATTATTTAAACGGTGTGCTTTTGACTGCTTTATTTAAACTGCGTGTGCAATTGTATTGTGTTGGATTTATGTGGCATAATATTAGCTAAGGAAACTTAAACTAAGTAAAGTTGTGTGCTTGTGGGTGAGGAGTGTTGTTTTTAAAAAAGAATAATGAGATATTACCTTATATTTATTGTTCCATTTTTCGCTTTATTATGGATATTTTTAGCTATTCGCTTCTGACGTTGTTAACCTTTTTAACTATCACGTGTGCATTTTGTTTTTAATTTTTTCCAACATAGTTGAAATGTGTTTATGACTTCACTTTGTCTGTCTGCCGTCCATCCGAGCTCTAATTCGCGTAAATATGTTCAGATTGTCATGTAATTGATATATGAGAACCCCAGAAGCCAAGTGACAAAATTGAAAAAAAAAACTGAGCTAAGTGCTCAGGCGATCTGGAAATAAAGCTATTTGTTTGGAGGTAAAGAAATATAAGGAATTTTATAATTATGTGCTGCGTTCTAGACGTCAACTACTTAAGCTCTTTAAACTATTTAAATTCTTAACTCTTTAATATCTGCTTAAAATTTAAAAAATATTGTACTCCACTTTTCTTTAACAGTTATTGAAATAAGTGTTCAAAGACCGCTGTGAAATAAGCAACAATTTCATATTTTATGACTGATGACTGTTCCAACTTTGAACTCAATTTACTCCAAATCTAAATTTTGTCCCTTGTATCCCTTAGCTTCTGGGGTCCTCATATGTTTTTGACGTTTACTATGGCAAGTTCGCTACAGAAAATGGAGTGTGTAGCATTTATAGTTCGTTTACAGGGACACTAAAAAGATCCTGTTACATTATGATCAATGGAAAAAATCGTTTGCTCTGAATTTAATGATGCTACACTATTTCAGACATGATAAAATTAATATGCATTTATGAAGAGCACTAAAATATGTTTTCTGTAGAACATATAGCGTTCAAATCATCTAACATTTATTTACATGGATACTTAAAAGAATTCGGTCACATAATGGTCTTACTGGGGAAACTGTTTGAAGCGTATTTTAATAATGCTACCCTATTTCAAGCCTAATTATATTTATATACATTATTAAGATGCACTACAAGATGCTTATTGTAAAATATGACGTTCATAATATAGCTAAGGTACATTTACAGGGACACCCAAAAGATTTCGGTTATAGTACAATCTATGAACGATAAAACCCAGAAGTGCGTTTTCCGATGTGGTACGCGTTTTTAGGTTTTTTCTAAATTTTTGCATACTACGTGGCGCGTAAAAATTCTATAGATAACGATTACAGTTGATTTTCAGTGGGAGAGCAACACAAAATAATTCGTAAGCATTACTGTGCATCAGCAGGAACTGCTTAAGTGTGTCCGGGACACAAAAATCTTTAAATTTTCTAAAAACATTTAATTGCATTGAAAAACGTTTTATTGCTTAAAATGACATTTATATCATGTTCATATCTTAATTGGAACGGGAAATATTAATTTTTTCGTTTTGGCTTGTTTTCAAAATCTAGCTTTCAAGCAGTGGTTGTCGTGGAAACGACTTCTTGTGAAAATGCGTTTTTCTTCATGATGTTTTTTTTTCATCATTTCTCGTATTTAAATTGTTGAAAGTGAAGAACCGTTAAAGATAAATGGTTCAAACTTGGAACATGTATTTTACCTTAATTTTGATTCAGCAAATTTGAAAAAATATTTACTTTTGAAAATATGATTTTTTTAAAGTTACATCATTAAAAAAAAATACGTTAATTATTTTTAATTTTTATTTAAATTAATATTTTTAAAAATGCTGAATCAAAATTAAAACTTATATATTTCTGTTTATTTAAAGGAAAAAAAATTGAAATTCTACAAATAATATTTCGAGGTATAACGGTTTTAAATTACTCCACTTTTTTAATAAATTTTGAATTTAATTTTTTTTTTTAATTATGAGAAGTTTTATCATGTGGTTTTGTTTACAAATGATATGGCTAACCATCACAAAAATTTTCAAACTTTTAACTCAATAAATAAATATTGTTTTAAAATGTGTCCCGGACCATTTAATGTTTTTTTTTTTTTTTTTTTTTTTTTTTTTTTTTTTTTTTTTTGTATTAAAATATGAATTTTCCAGCTAAACTATATTCAGTATACCGAGATATTTTTGTAGAATATAAATAAAAAGCCCCGTTTCAGTATTCTGGAAGTGTTGGAAAGTGATTCATAATTTATGTTTGACACGTGATTATTATTTCTTTTCTTAATCGTCTTTCTGGCGCATCTCACCTTTCTGCGCACACACACATATACATATTGATTTATACGTGTGAATCTACACCTTGCATATACATAAGTAATCCAACATGTTGGGAAAATTCATTTATTTATCGAGTCAAAATCATAGATCTCATTCCATTTATTCAGTCAATGTCATATATATCAATCCATGTTAAAATCATAGATCTTAATCCATTAATTCCGTGGAAATCCTAGACCACAGTCATTTACTCAGTTAAAATCATAAATCTCAATTCATTCATTCAGTTAAAATCATAGATCTCAATCCATTTTTTTATTCAAAATTATAGATCTAAATCCATTTATTCAGTCAAATCAGACATCAAAATCCATTTATTGAGTCAAAATCATAGATCTCAATCTATTTGTTCAATCAATATAATAGATCTCAATACATTTATTATGATTTCAATCCATTTATTCAGTCAAAATCATATACTTCAATTAATTTACTGAAAAGAAAATTCAAGGTGTCTCACATTAATCTGAACCCGAATTTATTAATAAACTAGCAGGCTACGCCCGCTACGCTGGTTTGTTTATCCAAATGAACCTTGAATCAAACAAAATGTATCAGTCAATTTGACATTGTGATTTAAAGCAGTATGGAACCTTACATGGAATGTCCTTTAGCACTGCTGAAAACGATCTGAACGCCATTGTACTATTGTATTTTCTAATGTGCAGACAAATTTTCTACTATTATGTCTTAACCCTTTTAGCTGATCGATCACAATAGGATTTGGTAAAGATTGATTGTACAATATGCAATATAATAAAACAAACCCTGAAAAAATATTTAATTTATAATGCAAACAAACAAACTGACAAAATCCGTCCAGTAAAACTTTTTTAAAGGCTGATCTTTGTTACTGGGGTCCATCTGATTAGAGAACTTTCACCCATAATTCTATAACTAAGCAATGTAGAATGATACGCAATAAACTAAAACCTCCCCAAACATTGTCTAATCAACAAAGCAAGTATTGTCAATATCCGCCATCTAAAAATTTTTGAAAAGTCTAATCTTTCATGATCGGTTTCACATTATAATGGAACTTTCCGCTATTACTTTATGACTAAAGCAAAGTCGAACAATATGCAAAACACTAAAACCATGTCTGAATAGGTATCTGACTAACAATTGAATTCCTATCAAAATCCGTTCTGTAGAACTTTTTAAAATGCTAAACATTCATAATCGGGTTCAACTGATTATAGAACTTCCCACCCTCTATTATTAAACAATACAGAAGAGTATAGTATATACTAAAATCCGGCCTGAAAAATTATCTAACAGCGAAAATTCTATCGAATGCGGCTGAATCTTTTAAAAAGGCTAATCTTTCATAATCGGGTTCGTCTGATTATATAACTTTAAAACATAATTCTATGTATAAGCAACGTAAAACGATATGTTATATGCTAAAATCTTCCCTAAAAAATTATCTATCATTTAGATTCTCATCAAGATCCATTCAGGTGAGCTCAAATTATATGCAACCGGGACGAATTTCCCATTTCCATTTTACTCTCGTATATATAGTAGACGCAGAAATAAATAGATAGATATGAATATTGTTTCTTAAAATTTATGAAACTACAAGTTATTTCTCGTTGTCTCTACTGAATAATTTTAAAGACTTTGCAATCGGCCAGTATTGAGATTTACGATTATGTCTACAACAAATATATTTCATTTTGTAACAAAACATTCTCTGTAAAATGAGCCAATTTGGTGTGGGTTCTGATATTATAATTTTTTTTTTTCAAAATCGCCATTTAAACTACGCACACGAAATTTTAAGTATCTCTTAGCACTGCTGTAAGCATTTCCATTTTTTAATCAGTGAAAAAGGAAGTTATAACTTAATTTTACTTAATAATAAAAAATGCTTCCAGTTTCAAAAAATAGTAAATTAAAATTTTTGGTACTACTTAGTTATACCGTCGTCCAAAAATCTATCGCCAAATGGTTGATCGTAAATGTCTCATTCACTTGACTTTAAGCAAATTATGCGTGTTTACGTCATCAAATGATTTTTATTTCGACGTTTTATTTGTATTTTTTATTAATGTTATACTAATTTATTTGTTCTTTCGTTATTTAAAATAAAAATTATGCCAATTTGTTTAATTCGGCGGGTGGTTTGGCGATTTAAATAATTTGGCGAAATTGGTCGACGGGATAACTAAGTAGTACCAAATTTTTTGCAATGTTACGATTAAATAACAATTAAAGCCAAAAGAAATTTTTGTTCAATAAATAGCAAGCTACAATGTTTGGCACAGTTTGTAATGAAATTTGGTGCTTTTCCACTATAGGCACCTTGGCGTTTTTTTAAACAGCTCGGCGCAATTTGGGCATCAGAAAGTGAGATTTTTTTCCAGTTGTATAAACAGTTAAGAAAACAAACTTGATGAAATTTTTTGTTTGTTTATATATGAATATTATTAATGTTTTTTATATAGAAAATTCTTCTGTGTCTAATATAAAATTAGATAAATAGCATATTTATGTTAAATAAATTGTATAAACATAAAAAAAATGCTTTGTATATGAAATGAAACAGCGAATAGGTTGCCAGAAAATATGTTTCCAAATTTCCTTCTCCGCCAAGGCTATTTTCTCTATTTCGCCAAGATCCCTATACCGAAAAAGCAACAAAAAATCTCTGCACGTTTAGGATTGAAATAAATGGCTCAATAGCATACATTTTGGTATGGTGTTGGTATAACGTAAAAGTAGCAAAAGGTCTCCAAAAAACTTTATTTCAAATTACGTCATATCTGTGTTAATTTGGTTATAGAATAGGTTCGCCTTAAAAACACAGAATCAATTTAAACCTTTTCCTAAGTTAATTTTGCGCCAAACCACGCCCGGTAACATACGCCAATTGTCTGTAGACTCAATTGTTAGGAATAAAACAATAAGTTACTCAATGACACCATTTTAAGGAACTCTTCGCAGTGAACTGTATATTTCTTTATTTTAAAACAATAATTGTTAAGAGTGAAGCAGTCTCTCTGGCCGTTTCCAAGTCAAACATTCCATTATCTCAAAAAACAACAAAAATTCAGTGTTTCCACTCACTAGTAACTAAATTACAATCTATCGTCAACACGCAGACGATTGGAATAATAAATAAAATTACGGCGCTGACACAGCGCCCTCGTACAGGAGATTTTAATTACGATCAGTAACATACTCCCGACCGTTGAAACCTGCAGGTTTCAAAACTACTCTAATATATAATATAAAATTACATAATACTACATATAAGAATGCAAAGATATAATTAATAACAAAGGAAAAATGGCAAAATTACTTTACATTTGAATACAATAAAACATACTATAGAAATTAAACAACAAAAATATATTCAAAATATACCAAATATATACACTAAAGAAATTAGTTTCCATTAATTGGAAGGGGACAAATACTTCTCACATCTCTCTTTATTATTGTACCGTTAGGTAGACGAATGTTCACTACTCGAACTTTTTTGTCCTTACCGAGAAATATCTCGGAAATCCTACCTGTTGCCCATTTTGTGCTGAGCATATTTTCATCTTTGATCAATACGAGAGAACCAACATTTATATTGTTTTTATTTATTTGCCATTTATTACGTTGCTGCAAGGTGTTCAGATAGTCTCGCTTCCATAATTTCCATATTTGCTGGCTATATTTTGTTATTTTTTGCCAGTTGCTAAGTTTGTTTTCCGAAATTTCAGTGAGCTGGGGTTCAATAATAGACGTTAAGGGCCTACCTATAAGAAAATGACCCGGTGACAGAGTCTCGAAATCGTCGAAATCTGATGATAATGGGGACAGAGGTCTTGAGTTCAAAACACTTTCAATTTCTAGAATTACTGTCAGAAATTCCTCTAAAGGGAGGTGCGCGTTACCAATTACACGTTTTAGATGGAATTTGAATGATTTAACCCCTGCCTCCCAAAGACCACCGAAGTTCGGCGCTTTCAGAGGAATAAAATTCCATTCGATATTTTCCCTTGCAAAATAATCAGCTAATGCTTCATCTGGGTGTTTAACCAAATTGTGAAGCCTTTTCAATTCTAAGTTTGCCCCTACAAAGTTTTTTGCAGTCAGAAAATATTTTTGAACACTTTCCCCTTCTGCTAACAAAGCGCTTAAAACAAGCAATGAAGGCTGCAGAAGTGAGATCTGAAACGAAATCTAGATGAATAGCTTTGGTGCAGAGACAAACGAATATACATACATACACTTTATTATATGTACCTTTCCTTTGATTTTTGAATTTAATGTAAAAAGGGCCGCAATAATCAGTTCCAATAATGGAAAATGGAAATGAAGGTGTAACACGCTCTTTGGGCAAGTCACCCATAACTTGACTCGCTAATACAGGCTTGTTTTTAAAACAAGTGACACATTCATATGTTATTTTGCGACAGATGTTTCTACCATTAGTTAACCAAAATTTACGACGAATATAGTACAACAATGTTTGTGATCCTACATGTAAATACTTTAAATGAAAATATCTTACAATAATTAAAGTAAGGGGATGCTTACTTGGCAGAACCATAGGATGTTTTTCATTTGTTGTCAAATATGAGTTACCCAATCTACTCCCAACTCTTAAAATATTACTTTCATCTAAGAAACAATTTAAAGAATTTAGTTTACTTTTATTTGGTACTGAATTACCTTTCTGAAGACATTTTATTTCTTCCTGATACTCACTTTGTTGAACCATCTTTATCAGTGATAATTCTGCAGCATTCAATTCTTTAGAAGTAAGATGATCTTTCACTCTATTAACATTTCGAAGGTTATGAATAAATCTAAGCACATAACATAAAATGCGAATGATAGTTATAAAATTATTACTAACACTAATAATATAATCTAATAAATAATTTTGATCATAAATAGCTAGAGTAACTAAAGAGTTATCATTTTCACATTTAACTGTTTTCTTTAGTTCATCAGAATAGTCATCTGGCGAATTTTGGATGTTGCAGTCATTAGTTGGGAGAACAGTTTCTCTCAAAAAGGGAGGACCTTTAAACCACAAATCCTTTTCTAAGAGCATATCAACACTGACGCCTCTGGTAAGGAGGTCGGCTGGATTAGACTTTCCCGGACAATGAAACCACGAATTGGAGTCAGTCAAAGATTGAATCTCGTTGACACGATTCGCTATGAATGATTTCCATCTTTTACTAGAACCTCTAATCCAGTACAAAGGGATTTTCGAGTCTGTCCAGAAGAACACATCTGATGGCTTCTTATGATCTACTATTTTCTTGACTGCATTACCTAGTCGGGCAGCAAGTAAAGCTCCCAATAGCTCTAATCTTGGTAAAGTGATTTTTTTAAGAGGTGTAACTCTACTTTTTGAAGTCACAAAGTTAACTTCAATAGCATTTTCTTTTACAATTCTGAGGTATATGACAGTGCCGAAGGCTTTCTTACTAGCATCGCAGAAACAGTGAATCTCTACCACATTTGAATTTTCTTCTTTCGTTGAATTTAGCACAATTCTTGGAATTTTTAGGTCGGAAAGCCGTGGGACCTCAGAACACCATTGAAGCCACTTTTCTTTAACATCTATTGGTAGATCTTCATCCCAAGCAATTTTCCTCAACCACAGATCTTGAAATAGGCATTTCATGCGAATAGTATAAGGAGTGAGCAAGCCAAGAGGGTCGAATATTTTTCCAATAGCACGCAGGATGAAGCGCTTGGTGTTTTCATTTTTTGATAAAATTTCTAATAAGCCTTTTACATCTACGATAAAGCAATCTTCACTCGTATGCCAAGACATTCCTAGAACCTTTGTTGTGTCAAATCCTAATTCAATTGGGTTATGTAGAGGCTGAGTATCAAACCCTTCTTGTTTCCATTGCTCCATCAAATCGTTATCATTAGTTGACCATTTTCTGAGTTTCATACTTGCCTCGCTCATAATATAAACAGCATTTCGAGAGATTTCTAATGCATCTTGCAAGTTGTCAGCACCAGCGATGAAATCATCTACGTAGAGGCACCTATCTAATAACTTTGTTGTTGTAGGATATCTAACTTGAAATTTCTTGATAGGTTTTCTTAGAGTAGCAGCAAGAAGAAACGGGGAAGCATTCATACCAAAAAGTACTCGGTTGATGCGATATATTTCTATACCTCTATCTCCAATCCATAAAAACCTCACTGCATCTCTGTCTTTCTCCGCTAGGGATATCTGCAGAAAGGCCTTTTCTATATCACCTATCAATGCTATTTTGTTTAATCTAAAATTGATAAGTAGATCTAATATGTTTGGATTAAGATTTGGACCTGGCCAAAGACAATCATTTAACGATAATTCGCCAACATCGTGTGAGCTGGCATCGAAGACTACTCTCATTTTTGTTGTCAGGCTTTGTCTAAAGACAGGTTGATGTAGAAGATAAAAAAGTGGTTTCTCCGCTGGCTTGTGCGTTTCCGTTATTTTTTCTATGATTTCTTTATTTTCATAATCTTTCAAAGTCTCACAATATTGAGCACGAAGGTCTAATTTTCGCTTCATTTTCGCTTTATGACAGTTTAGTCTATTATTGGCTATTTTGAAATTGTCGTTCATTTCTCGCCAATTTTTTTTCCATGGTAAGGTAACTTCGTAACGTTTATTTTTATAAGATACAGATTTTTCGAATATTTCTAATGCTCTATCTTTGTCAGTACATGTGGGATCGTCTTTTATCCCTAATGTTTCTAACTGAAAGAATTTTTGAACTTCTTTTGTCAAATCTTCATAGTTACAAACAAGCCCACAATGAGTATTTTGCGTGATTTGATTGTCAGGATTTAATACACTTCCACAGGCAATGAATCCAAATACCGAGTCTTGGAATTTTAAATTAGAATTGGGGACTTCAATTCGACCGACTTCTAAAAGATCATAAAATATTTGAGCTCCCAAAAAAAACATGAATTTTTCCAGGTTTGTAAAATTCTGGATCCGCTAATTTAATGTTATTAAGGTAATGTTCTGTTGGAACGTTAATCCGATTTACTGGAATAGTATCCGATATTTTTGGTACACAAAGAAGTTCTATTTCCGCCTTAAAATTTGAATTGTTCGAAATTAATGCTTTTACCTTGGAGTTAATATTCACGGAGATGCCATTTAATCCTGAAACTGCAACTTTTATTTTTTCTTTCTTAATTCCTAAATAAACAGCACACTGAATCGTAATGAAATTACTCATTGATCCAGCATCAATCAAACCTCTTAACGGCTTAAATTCACCAAATTTATTTTTAATATAAACAATGACAGTTGATAAGATGCCAGAACTTAAACAATTCATCTCACAAACAGATGTACCTGAAAATACTCTTTCGTTAGAAATGTGAAATGTTGCAGCATTCGGGTCTAGATTTGATGCGCTACGATTTGATTCTGGTTTTGGGTATTGCAATCACTGACCTCGGGTTTTGAAATAAATTCATTTTTTCTATCGCTGTTTTGAATTTGCTTTTCATTTTCATTCTCGAAATGCAGTAAACTCGAATGTTTTTTCATACATTTCTGACAAGAATAAGTAGATTTACAATTTCTAACCGAGTGGAATTTTAAACAGTTAAAACAAATATTATTTTTCTTTACGAATTCATATCTAGAAGCCACTGAAAGATTTAAGAATTCTGGACATTTGTGCAAACCGTGGAATTCATTACTCTGACACTTAACACATTTAAATGTTTTTGAGTTTTTACCATTAGATGTAGATACCATACTAGTGATTCGTTGTTGAGCATTGCGTTTAGGAGTTACATTATTTATAAGAGGTTTGGAAACTTGCAGTGTTCTCGCTTGTCTTTTTAAAAACTCGATTAATTCTTTTAATTTTGGTAGCTCGTCTTTTTTTTGTTCACGTTCAAACCATAATTTTGTGGACCCATCTAATTTCTGCCACAATATACAAGTTATTATTGTATCCGCAAACCCTTCAATTTTTTGATCGAGAATTTCTAGAGATCTGATACATTCACTGGCGGTATCTGCTAAATTAAGAATAGCACTAGGTGTTTCACTTTGTATTGAATTAATGGACATTAATTTTTTAATGTGAGCAAACACTTGTTGTCTTTTATTGGAATATCTTTCCTCTAATAAGGACCACGCTGTTTGATAATTATCATCTGAAATCGTTATACTTTGTACAACTTTTGCAGCTTCAGAATGAAGCGAAGATTTCAAATATGATAACTTTTGAGCACCCGAAAGTGCGCTATTATTGTGAACGCTAGATTTAAAAAGATCACTAAAATATATCCAATCCTGTACGTTTCCACTAAAAGAAGGTAGATTAATCGTGGGAAGTCGAACTTCCGTTACACTATTCTCTTGTTTCGACTTTGATTCATTAAGAACATTTATTTGTTTTTGTTTCGCTCTTTTAATTTTTAACCAAGTTTCATCTAACTCTTTTTCAATCGATGATTGTTCATCGATATATTTATCAATTTCCTCTTCATCGCACAATGAATAAATTTTATCAAACATTTCTTTCAATTCTGTATTGAATTGATCACATTTCGTATTTACAAGTTCTAAAGAGCATTCATCAGAGTCACTTAATTTAATTTCACTCACAAATTTAGTAATTTTACATTTTAAAACTCTTTTTTTTGTCAAAATATTTTTTAGTTCAGTAGACATGTTAAAGAAAAAGTCCTACCTTATTCGAAGAAACCAAGTCTCGTCACTGATTCTTGACTCTAAAAGCAAACGATAAATCCGTTTACTTTGGCCTCGAAGGACCAATTTTTGTTAGGAATAAAACAATAAGTTACTCAATGACACCATTTTAAGGAACTCTTCGCAGTGAACTGTATATTTCTTTATTTTTTTAAAACAATAATTGTTAAGAGTGAAACAGTCTCTCTGGCCGTTTCCAAGTCAAACATTCCATTATCTCAAAAAACAACAAAAATTCAGTGTTTCCACTCACTAGTAACTAAATTACAATCTATCGTCAACACGCAGACGATTGGAATAATAAATAAAATTACGGCGCTGACACAGCGCCCTCGTACAGGAGATTTTAATTACGATCAGTAACACTCAATTATGTAACTTATCGGAACCAAATATGTCAATTGTCTGTGGACTCGATTACATAATTTATGTCCTTAATTAATGCATACTTTACAAACTACATCTACTTTCCAATTTTCCTGATTTTAAGACCAATGGGTACTGTTAGATGTTAAAAAGTTTGGCGTAATTCGGGCTTCAGAAAGTGAGATTTGTGGGCAAATGATATGAACAGCTATGAAAAAAAAATAAAATGAACTTTAAGCTTTTTAAAATATGTATTCCTATATATAAACATTTATTTATGAATATTCATATTTTTGTTATTTATATACAATTTATTTCTGTTTTTATATAAAAAAGAGATTAGTGTCTTCTTTATAGTAAATAAATTATATAATTATTGAAACAGAAAATATGCATAAAAAAATTTCCTTCTCTCGCCAAGCCCATTTCTTCCACCTCGCAAAGGGAATTGGAAAATATTCCAATATTGGAAAATTACAGAATTTGCCCCATTGCTCTATGACTAAACAATGTCGAACAATATATTATATACTAAAACTATCGCTGAAAAATTGCCAAACTACAATTCAAATTCTATCAAAAACCGTTTATTATAACTTTTTTAAAAGGCTATTGTGATGATTGATTTCATCAGATTACAGAATTTCCCCCAAAACGGTATGACTGAGCAATGTATAAGGACATGTTATATACTGAAACCTTCCCTGGAAAATTATCTAATTAACAGTCCAAGTTCCATAGAAATACATTCGGCAGAATCTTTTAAAAGGCTAATTTTTCATTATCAGGTTCATCTCATTAAAAACATAATTCAATACCAAGGAACGTAGAACGACGCGTTATGCACTAACCCGAAAAATTACCTATTTAACAGCGTAAGTTCAGCAGAACTCGAGTTCTAAGCAGCCGGAATGAAATTTCCATTTGAATTATATATATATAGAGAGAGAGAGAATTAGATTTTTCCAAAAATGCAGTCGTCTACTTTAGAAATAATCAATATTGTGAACGTCGCTCAAACCGATGCCACGCTCATGCATTTTTGGTTTAAAATTAAATCGTTTGGCGATAAAATGAAATCGTAAATAAACGTACACTATCTAACTCACAAGTACCGTCATTTTTATATTTACATCTGCTAGTTTCTTCTGCAAGTCACAAGATGGATCAGTTAAATAAAAATAAAAAGTAAATAAAAATAAATAAATAAATAAAAACAAAATTGTCACTCAGATAATACCTTATCAAATTTTCTGATGCATTTTTCTTAACCTGACGCAAGTGATAAATTGCCAAACATATTTTAAAACTGCAATCTTTCATATTGAATAAATTTTAAAGCATTACGAACATTTCCTTTCATGTTTAAATTTGATATTTTCTTTTTATAATATTACAACTCGTCAAAACTGTTTTTTATTTTCTCTTTTTCTTTCTTTTAAATAAAATTAGTAAATTTTTTTTCCGAGATGTACAGCCATTTCAATTCATTTATTAAAAAAATTCGTCGCCAATAAAATAATGGTAACCCTTTCGCCTAAAATAACAGAACTTTCCGTCATAATTCTATAACTAATAGAGGTAGAATGATGTGTTATAGCTTAAAACCTTCCCTGTAACGATACCTATCTAACGGTATAAGTTCCGTAAAATTCCATGCAGTAGAACTCGAAATCTAGGCGTTCGGAACGAAATTTCCGTTTGGATTTTATATACACTGCTCAAAACAATTAAAGGATATTTGAAGTTTTATATAAAATAAAGATATAAACGAAATTTTTTTTGCCTAAAATAGAAGAAGAGAATCACAAATGCAAATTTTTCTGGTTTTCAAACTGTGGAGTATGCAAATTTTGAGTTCGACGTCAAAAACGTCGCTTCTGCGGCAGCAAATGAAATTTGACTTTCAACTGGATAAAAGAGAATGAAGACAAGGATGATCGGCATTCAGTTATTGCTTTGTTTCGATGAGTACGATGTCTCAGCGAAGTCATTTGACAGATTCAGAAGCTTTGAGAATTGTTGGTAGGTTAGAAGGGGGCCAAACTCAAGCCGAAGTAGCGCAAGCCATTGGAGTGTCACAAAGTGTCATTTCCAGGATCTGGAACCGTTTTTTGGAGAGTGGGTGTGCAGGCCGAAGACCAGGGCAAGGTCGTAGACGGGCAACAACGCCCAATGAAGATCGGTATTTAGCGTTAACAGCTCGGAGACACCGAACCATGAACGCTACTCTTCTCCAACAACACCTTCGCTCGGCTACAGGCACCACGATTTCAACTCAGACTGTCCGAAACCGGCTCCATGCTGTAGGTCTCGCCGACCGATGGTATGCGTTAGATTAACATCAAGGCATCGTCGCGACCGCAGGGAGTGGGCAACCGAGCATGTCAACTGGAGGAGAAATGAATGGAGCAATATTCTGTTTTCTGACGAGTCCCGTTTTTCTGTGCATCCGGATAATAGGCGTATTTTCATCTGGAGGGACCGTGGCAGTAGGAATAATCCTGCGTTCGTGCACGAAAGTGTCAGATTTGGCGGTGGAGGAGTGTTGGTGTATGGTGGCATCTCCATTGACGGGCGCACTGACCTCTACATCATTCGAGATGGAGCTCTGACTGGTCGCCGATATAGGGATGAGATCCTCAGACCTATTGTAGTCCCTTACGCTGCAGCAATCGGAGATAACTTCATTTTAATGGACGATAACTGCAGGCCACATCGTGCAAACCTGGTGGAGGATTTCCTTTTCGAGGAAGGAATCGTTCGAATGGAATGGCCAGCGTGTTCTCCAGACATGAATCCAATCGAGCACGTTTGGGACGCTCTAGGAAGACGAGTTTCTGGCCGCCAACAACCCCCACAAACTCTCCAAGAACTGGAAAGAGCTCTTCTGGAAGAGTGGGGCAGAATACCCCAACTCGTCATTAATAGCCTCATTGAGTCCATGCCTCAAAGGTGTTCAACGTTGCTGGCCGCCCGTGGAAACCATACCCCCTACTGAAAATGATTTTCTTTGAAGAAAACACTTTTTCTTATTCTTTTTTTCTCATATGCACAAATTGTGTTTTTTTCCTTTAGCACACAAATGCGCAATAAAATGCATTTTTTTTCTGCCAAACATGTGTAATTTATTCTCATATAACCTACTATGTCTGTCGACCATGTATCAATCAGCTAAACAGTTTACCAGATACAAAATCCACTAAAACTGCAATATCCTTTAATTGTTTTGAGCAGTGTATATAATAGATTTAACGTTAATAAAAATATTTCAATGAAATTTGCAATAGTCTTATCTATCTTTGCGTTAAATGTAACAAAATCACGAAAAGTGGTAATAGTGGTCACAATCCACATTAAAATAGTGTTAAACTAGAAATAACATATTTCGAAATATGATTGACTGTATATATGATTTCACATAAGAAATATTATATTATTATATATCATATACTATTGATTTTCATGGTGTCATCGCATTTAACGAATATGATGCGATTGCCATTTCTTAAATAGAAAAAATAAATACCTAATATCTCCAAAAGATGGCACTATAATACGAATTTTTTTTTTATTTGCATGTATGGAACAGGGGAATCAGAATTCGCGTTACAGGACCTGCCCATCGGTATTATTTGTTGAACAAGAAAAAATGCGGTTTATGCACGTTACTTTCCGGCATTTTATGTCTGCGATGCAAGAAAAAGCTCTATTCGTAAAATTGTTCTACAAAAACGAAGAAAACTCCATTCCAGCCAGGGTCTGATCACTGCCGGGACAAAACTTATGCCATCAAACACGAATAGAAAATTATGGACAGAATTTCGGCATGAATAAGGTAATTATATAAGGCGAAAAATTCTATTCATGTTTACTGGTGGAAGTTTGCATCGGTGGTAATCAGACCCTAGCGGCAGAGGAATTGCATTGGTTCTGGTGGAACAATTTTACCAGTAGAGATCTTTCTTGCAACGCAGGCTTTATGTGCAAGATAAGTAAAAATGATCGTATACAATCCGTATTATTCTTATCCAATATAAATAAACGGTCAAGTGTGAGTATTACTCGCGCTCAGAGGGTTCCGTACAATAAATCTATGAATTATTAAATGTATTATTAAAAAAATCGTTACTAAAAGAAAAATAAGACTTTGTTAAAAACTATACAACGTACGGCTTGGTATAGCTGTATGTATATTAGAAATGTATGAATGGGTATACCATAAAAGTTCAAAGAGATATGTAGTCTAAATAACACCAAATATTGCTAATCTGTATAACTGTTATTTAAATCTTATCTTAATCTGTTTATGATGAACTTAATTCGGCACTGACAATAAAAGTAGTGCATATTTAAACTTCATTTGGCATTTCATAAAACTAAATTCAACGTCGTAATAATCTTTTCTTTTTACAGTGTAGCTAGAATAAAACCCTTGTTGAAAGTTTAAACTTGGCATTTTGCTAACTTCGTTTCGAAAGGTGGTCGCAAAATATCAACGCCGCGTTTTTCCAGATAGTTTTTAATTAACTTTTAAAGACACGGGAGGCGCATTGAGAGATCTACTCAATGCAAACTAGTCGCGAATCTCATAGTATTTATCTTATTAATTCTAAAGTATGTTTTTATCAATTTGACGTTTATTGCTTTTAAACTGCTACTGGACATTATATTACACAAATGTATCATTAAAAGTTGTTATCTAGGCTTTAAAAGCCGACGATACATACAGTACGCCGCCCTTGTCATTACATACGTTCAAACTGTCCGTGTCTTTAAGGGTTAATATCTCGGCTAATTACTGACGATTTTTTTTCAAAAATCATTATCAACAATGCTTTTATACGTCTGATACGATAGGTACATCCAGCGCTCTTCAACACCTTTGCTGAATGCCCGCAAATTGAAATTTGTGTGTAACGGAAAAATGCACTTTTCTCAAAAACTACGTGACTTAGGGTAATCACTATAATTTTCCTGCAAGGTTTAAATTACCGTCTACTACCACTAATTGTTTCATAATTTTAGTTTCAATAGATTCGGAAATAGATGGGAGAGGGGGACATATTTTTACACTACATTTTCGGCGATATCTCTAAAAATATAATACCCAAAATTTAAAAAAAATGTTTTTTTGAGTTCAATGCTACGAAAGCTTTCACACGATATACAAAGAAAATAGTTTTTTCTTCAAGTAACATAATTAGCCCCTCTACATTTTTCCTAAAACCATTTGTAAATGTTTAATAATCTGTAAATATGTGGATCAATAGTGTTTATTACTTCTCCCAATCTGAACTTTCCACGTGCCATAGTTTCGAGTAAAATGGCTGTGACAGACAGACACAGAAGTGATCTTATAATGGTTCCGTTTTTACTTTTAGAGTACGGAACCCTAAAAATGCCAATGGGCATGCGCTATGGGACACGAATGTTATTTCACACTTTACTTAATACATGTAAATAAAACCATTCGTGTTACAGCGCCATTTATTAGTGAAATTGGGTATTTATTTATTTTTTATTTAATAAATGTCAAGCGCATCATTTGAATTATCTGATAGCTCAAATTTTATCTAATTTGGAGCAGCAGAACGCACCCAAGAATTTTCTAATGTGGAAAACTTATTTCTCGCTATCCCTGTACAGTCGTGGAAAAAAAAGTAAACACTCCATCTATTCACTCTGCAACTAATTACAATAGAAGAAAGTTACTGGTACCAACCTATTGGAATTAAAATCTACTTTTAAATTATGTATATGTTACGACCAAAACCCGGAGCTTGGCCAATACGCGAACTGGCCGAGATTCTTGGCCAAAACCCGAAATACATGAAATGAACAGCGTATTTCGGGTTTTGGCCGGCCAATTCGCGAACTGGCCGGGAAGTCTAGGCCAATATACGAAGTGTTCAGCAATGGGTATCCACAGTCAGTAATGTGCTTCTTTTAGCTTTCATTCAGCCCTGCATATGATCTACAAACCTGGTAATACACTTCAAATAAAATTTTTAAAGCCTATTACAGCTGAAAACGCACATCAAGCAATAATGGCTCATAGCCAATCCAATAACCAAATTATGTGAGTGACTTTGTAAATAAACGACAATTCTACCGAGTCAACAATCTATAGAAAACATGCTGCAGAGCATATTAGTAATGTATAACAGTTTCATTATGTTTGAAGTAATGCAACGTCATTAAAATACCCTATAAACGATTTTTAATATATATCATAGTTCTTTATCGGATTTTTTTTTGGCGTTCCTTTAAACGAACAATAATGACTACTTAATCAATACTCTACAAAAAAAGTATTGCTGTGTGAGGCATGTGAATTTTATTATGTTTGAAATAGAGTGACATCATTTAAGTGCACTAAAAATGATCTTTCACCATTCACTGCAATGTAACGAAATACTTTTGAGTAACTCTGTAAACAAACTATAATTGCTACTTTATTTCATATACTGTCGATAACAATTTGTTATCCATCTTAATGATGCATACCAATTTTATTATAATTGAGATAATGTAACAACACTAAAATACACTAGAAAAACTTTTCTCATTGATGATATTGTAACGAAATACTTTTGTGTGTCGCTGTAAATTAACCAAAAAACACTTCACTTTCAATACCGAAATTAATTTATAAACCTAAATAATATAACAATTACAATTCAATCCCAGTCTTTATTCGAGTTAGAGCACGGACAGGCAGACGGCCAAACAAATTGAATTCATAAACACTTTCAACTATGTTAGAAAGAAATAAAAAGTAAAAATTAATTGCTATATACCCATTTCACGAACTGGCCGATCGCGTATGGCCACTTCGCGAACTGACCGATCGCAACTGACCAGTTCGGAAATTGGCCGATCGCAACCGGCTAGTTCGGGAATTGGCCAGTCAGTTTAAAGCATTGTTGGCCGGCCAGTTCTGGATTTGGCCAGTTTCGGGTTTTGGCCGTAATATATATAAAATTCGCGTAAGGGACCATCTACAAATCAAAATGAGACTAAATTTTACTTTTTTCAATAGCAACACCCAATTTTGACAATATATTTTAAATCTTCGGTTCAAACTATGCTTAGAAACGAAATTTCAAGTCATTTGGATCGTAAATTTTTGAATTGTAAACATTCAAAATATAGAGCTCCTAATATTAAATTACATTTTCATATTCTTAATAACACCTCCTGAAATTATAATCCTAATGTGATAATTTTGTGTGGTTATATATGTGGTTTTGTGTGGCCCGGTATTTTTTAACAAAGCGAAAAGAAAGTTCTTTTAAATAAGACATTTTAAGCGGGCTCTCATGTCAAGCACGCAAGTCGTATGTTTGTTGTTCAATAAATAAATAAATAAATGAAAGACATTTTAAATGTATCGTTTTTAATCTCACGCAATTTTCCCCAAAACTTTTATTTCTCTTTTTAATGTTCACGTGAAAATACTTTTGTTAGAAATGAAATATTATTTGCGCTGTCCCAACAAAAATAGTTGAAAAGTTCATCTCGAAGTATCAAATAAATGTCTCGCGCAATTTTTAAATTTAAACTATTTTGCGATATTTTTTTTTGTTCATTTTATTTAATGTGTAATGTGACGTAAATGTGACGTAATATCTCCTATTTAAAACTTCTAACGCATGTTAATGAATTTATTATTTTACAATATCCTTTCTCTATTAAAATTCACGTGTAAATATAGTTTTTATGAAGTAATTTTCAATAAGTTCCTGCTTTTTATACGTAATTATTTAATTCCAATTTGAAAGATTTTTTTTCTCTGTTTATAATAGTCACGTGTAAATAAAATTTTAATTTGAAGCAAACATTATTGTTTGCGCTGTTTATACAGTTGACAACAGGTTAAATTAGTACAATTTTCTAAAATAAGTAAAAAATATATCTCGAAATGCTGAAAATTTGAATTTAAAATAGAAATAAAAGCTCAAAAAATGAGTCAAATTTAAAAAATAACTGCATTCTGCACACCGGGAAATTATAACAAATTATAAAATGATCTAAAAATGACTAAATTCCGATGTATAGTTTTTGCGCCCATAAAACTTTTTTAATGGAACGACTTTGTCCATTTAGCATTAAATACCTCTTAAAATAATTCTTCGATTTGAAAACTGTCTTCAGCAGCGTCTTTATCAGACATTTCTCTATAATACCGCCGATTTTCATATTTTTGTATGCAATATTTGTCTTAATATTAACGGAGAAAGACCTCCGGTCACAAAAAATTCAAAACCGGCGGCGGCGGTGACAGCGTAAGTTACTTTTTTTTAGAATAAAGAGATATTTATGCTTATTATGTCCTGCTTTATGGGAATTTTCAATTTCAAATTTTTCTTTCAAGTATTTTTCGAATTATGATTAAAAAACTTCAAATGATGGTTTAAAGAGTCGTCTGGGATGTTCAGAAAAGCATAATTTGAAAAAAATATATATATTTTACTCATTTTATTAAAACATTTGGGCTTGCAATGGTCGAAACATATTAAGCGAGTGAAATGGTCCTATTTGCAAGAAATAACGTATTAATAAAAGTGACAGAGTCATTCTGTAGTATTTCAACAATTGAATACGGAACTTCAATCTGGATACAGCTCCTAAAATATGCTCATTTTAAAATAATTAATTTATCTTGAACTAATCGTACGAATTTGATGAAAATTTGTATTTAGGCTAATTGAAGGGTGCACAATTTAATCATTGTGTCAAACTTATGTTTTGCTATTGGAAAAAATAAAGTTTTGGTTCGTTTTGATATGTATGTAGATTTCTCCCCTAAGCAAATTTTATATACACCATTTAAAAGTAGACTTTAGTTTCAATCGTTTGGTATTAGTAGTTTTCTTCTACAATAATTGTTTGCAGAGCTAGTAGGGGTTGTTTACTTTTCTTTTCTTCGACTGTACATTCAACAAGCAGACAAAGCTATTTTTAAATACGCATAATTTGTTCGACATAGAAAATAATTATAGTTTTCTACCTAGGTAATTAGTCTGACATGTGCAAACTATTCTGAGCAACAACCTCCTATTAGAATAAACGTCATTTGTTTTTCAATATTTCAGAGGAAAAACTTGATTCGGATTGACATCCAACGGAAGCTATGATATCTGATCCGGGTTAAAAAAAATTTGAATGAAACATTATCTTCATGATACATTGAACCTTTAATTAAATGAAAGCGATAATGCAAGAGGAATCACCTGTCGTTATCTTCAATCTATTTAACATATATCAATAATTTCATTTGAAGTTTTGAACCTTGATTCATTGAACGTTACTTGTCTAGGTTGATTCTCAGCAATAATAGCAAAACCTGAATGTCCTTAAACTATTTCTTCGCAAATGTATCCAGGTATGTTCCCTCATACAGCCTGTAGAATATTTATTATCTTTACAGAAATAGTCTGTCACATGCTGGATCTTTCGGGAGTGTCTGAGGTCGTATTATGTTCATTGATTCATGCTAGTGCCAGAATTCATTCGGTACTTGAATTTGAGTACCACTATTTCCTGATAGTCATTTTCACCTTATTTAATGACATAATTTGTAACAATTTCCTGGGGTTAAATAAGGTGAATATTTCTATTCATTGTGGTACTCAATTTCAAAGATCCTACGAATCCTGGAGTTCTCGTGTCTGTTTCCTTTAAATCTGTGATGTATCTTGTGTCCAGATGTAGCAACGACACAGAAAAATATTCATCGAGTCTTTTTGACAAAATTGCAATCTCTTTTGAACAACTAGTTTCCCGCATTTTACAGAAAATAACTCCTAGAATGATTTTTCAGGATTTTGATCATACAAGTCCTATCCAGAAAGATAAGCCATGATTCTATATTATTAAATAAAACATAAAAGTAAAAAGTAAATCAATATATGCATTTTTAAAACAAGGTTTTATTTAATTGAAAGTTTACTAAAAAGTAAAAAATAATCTTTTCAAAGCCAGAATAAGAAAAATATTGCTGGATAATACAAATGACTAAATATAAAAGCTTGAGGCGCTCAAAAAATATTACACTGTATGATTAGTTCATTTGCGTGTCGCAAATGTTTGTAAGACATTACTCGGTAACAAATTTTTCATGAATTGGTCAGGTTAATGTGAACCGAACATCAAACTGCCTGAGCAGTTAGTTGGTTGTGTAATTTCCGTTCATTGATTTGTATTCATCATGTGTTTGATATTTTTTGAGCGTCCCTGCGGTTTTATTTTGAGTCATATGTCACATCCAGAAATACTTGTTTTATTTTGGCTGAGGCAAAAAAAGAGCACTTTAAATTGAATAAAAGCTTGTTTTTTTTATTGGTGTTGTTGTTTTAATTATATATTTATTTTAATGTTAAGTATTTTTTAAGTGAAAAGCGATATTGCGTCTGTTCAAAATTGATAAAAAACACATTCAAAAATACAAAGAATTTAATTAAACAGCTAAAAAACGCATAAAAATCACTCAAAAATAACATTAAACGTTTCGAACTTGCTTAAAGTTCCCCATCAGTAATGTAAATAGACACAGATTCATGTGAGATAACATAATAATTCAAATTGCAGTTGAGAACCTTACTTATAGAATTGAGAATTTTAACGTCACTCAAATACCAACCTCCGTGTTTAACTGTTTGTAACACATGCTCTTAACTGCAAGTTGAATTGTGCCATATCTCAAGAATTTGCGTTTATTTACGTTACTGATGAGGAACTTTAAGGATTTGAAAAGTTTAATGTTATTTTTGAATGATTTTATGTACATTTTAACTTTTTAATTAAATTGTGTGTATTTTAATACTTGTTTTTAAGCATTTTCTTCTGTAGAAATTGCATCAAAATCATATTCTATTTTAAAATCGAATGATTCAAACTTATTTCTGAGTCCCTGAGAGTTCGAATTAACGAGCGTCGACTTTACTGCGAGCAGATTATTTGGGCAAGAAGTGTTATTTACGTTGAGCTATATTGCTGGACATGAGAGATTAGAGCCAGTGTTTTTACAAGAGATGAATTCCCAAGAAAATCAAGCCCTATTTCGGAGTTTGAAGCTGTATATGACGATATTCTAGTAGAAGATTAAATAGTGTATGTGTATTTAAATAAATGTAATTATTTTTACCATTTCAATAAATGTTGATTTTCGTACATGAATGTAAGGATATAAACAGGTTGTTTTAAATTAATAAATACATTGTGCTGAGGAATAATTTGTAGAAGGTTTTTTTTTTTTTTAATCTTTTAAACAACCAAATTATCCAATAATATACTCTCCTTAGTTGTTTACGACTTCAGCACATCATTCAAGTAGTTTTTCAATGCCTTTGTGATATAAATCGACCGGTTTTTATTCAAAATATTCGTCCAAATACACTGTTAAAACACTATTCTTAAAAATAAGTAAATTGTACTAATTATTGAGCACTTCCCGATCTTAAAATAGCTCCGAGTACTTAACTCTTAAATTTGAAAAACGCATGTACTCATTTTTTTTAGTACATACAGGGACTCGAAAATAAGTATGTATAGAAACACACGTACACTATAAGAAAAGCGAAATTACAGAGAACCTACAAATCACCATTTTTAATTACGGCAATTTTGAATTGCGAAAAACTACAATTTTTGGAGTAAAGAACAACGAATTTGCTATTTTAACTCTTGAAATTTTGTGTATGAGCCGCCCCGTGATTTGAACCCGAGTCTTCTAGGTGGGAGATCGGTATCGTACTGACTGTGCTATAAGAGCAGTTCCCAGCTGCTTCCAAATGGCAACCTTTTATGAATCAGCGACGGAAGATCGCTAACAGCAGAGATGAATTTTCCCTTTCTTAAATATTCTAATTTCTAATAAAACATTTTTTAAACTAAATTTTCTTCTTTAACATTTCTAATGAAATTGTAAATAAATTTGAAAAGTGTGTATTATAAATTGAAAATTATAACAAAGATAGACATATCTTTAAATAAAAGCTTGGAACTCCCTACTGTCAATTCGGTATAAGAAAAGGGTTTATCAGAAAACTCATATTTTTGAGCATATAGGATTTAAACATGAATATTAAGACTTTAAAATACAAAATATTTGTATTCATTTCTGCATACATTTATAAATCAAGTATAAGTATATACAACTTCAAAATACCATGTACACGTTTCTGAATTAATTGTACTTAAAAAAATTGAGTACAAAGAAATTTTCATTTTTAAGTAGATTAGTGCTCCTTTTTGAAGCAATTGTACTTAAAAAATATGAGTACATAGAAATGCTCATTTTTAAGTAGATTAATTTTAACAATGTACTTATTTTTGAAACAATTGTACTTAAAAAAATACGAGTACATGGAAGTTCTCATTTTTAAGTAAATTATTTTTGAGAGTGTAAGCCCTCAATTCTGCGTCAATTGAACAATGCACTGTCCAAAGCGTCCGAAAGTGAACAAAATCTGACGACGCCAAGCCTGGAGAGTATGGGGAATGAAAAAAGTAAATGGTGTCGAAAATGCTTAATTTCTATGACATTTTATTTTAATGATCTAATAATACACCAAAATCAATTAAATAAAAAATCAAAACACAGTCTCTTGTAGAGCAAAAAATGCTCTTTAAAATAATATAAAAGATTTTGCCAATGCATTTTATTTCTGCATGCATTTTTAAATTAAAAGAAAACCCCTTAAGAAACCCAATAAATTATTGTATATGAAAATATATATATTAATCTTTCGAAAATATGTCCTAATGCATGTTTTGAAACTAAAGTTAATGTAAGACCCAGTCTTATTTTTGATAAAACACTGTAGCTTTATCTAGAATACTGTCATATGAGGTAAGAAATACATGCACATGGTGCATGCTCAGATTAGATATTTTGTTCAAATTATGGGAACTCACACTATAAAACTTCGCGATACTCGCTTCGATAAGCTCACCAGTAAAAGAGTATTTATTATATTTAATACTACAACTTTCAAATATTAGAATGCCTCATACTAACAGTGTTTGGTTTTGTTCAAAGCTTTCTCGACCGATCAATTTTACTGCTCGTATGTCACTACGCTCTTATAAAGGCAATGTTGCTTTATAAAATACCAGAAATAAATTTATTACTGCACTATCACACACAGACCAGTGTTGTCAGCCCGCTGCTTTTTTTAAAAAAATTCGGATTTCTTGACTGCTCCCTCATTTTAAAAATAGTATAATCGGCCATTAAATAAGGAGAATATTTCTATTTAAAAAAGTTTTGTCAATCAAACAATCTTTATTATTTAAAAAAGAGCGAACTTAGCAGCACTGAGACAGACGCAACCAAGCGACGTAAATAATTCGCTGTTCTTTTACCAATATTAAACTTTTATTTAACGTTTTAGCGGGCGGTGCCCACAAAAAAAGGACACCAAATGTTAATTCCAAAACTGACAAACGGTACCAAGAATATTTAATCAAAATTTTTCTTAGTACGGAAAAATAAGCAAGTTTTTATTTTCTAATAAATTCGTTTGTAAATTCTGGTATCAGTCTATTATTTCATCCTTTTACAAACAGAATTACTCCGAGCCGGAAAGGGTTAAAACGGAAAAATATTAATCCGTTGAACAACTTTTGTTATGTATTGTTAAAACAGACGTTCAGAACCAAAATGAATCAAAATACTTTTTTCGTTGAAACGAGTTTGAGACGAGGTCTTGTTTTACGGATAATAATTTGTTCGATGCTGTAAAAATAAAGCCCTGGGTTGAAAACAAGAGCAACAGATCGCGGTAGTATCCTATGATTATGGATGAAATTTAGCTTAACCCATAATTTTTTCCTCCTAATATATCTGGATAAAGTTGCATAGATTTGATCTGCTTTAATTCTGAACGTCTCAAATAATGAGTCCGCCTAAAAAACTCAAATACTAATTTGTTTTAGAATGATTAATTGAAAATGCATTCCATGTTACATTATTAACTTATAGAACATGCTTTTATATTACGTTTAAAGGCACTTCTATACGTACTTGCTCCAAATGGGAAAGAAAAATGTCATTTTTTCATTGTAATTGTATATAGAAATTTTCTTTCACATTGAGTCATCAAAACTCTTTGTGAAAAACAATTATTTAAAAATCTAAATGAAGATGATGTAGTCATTTGTAATATATTTGCGTATATTAAAGTTTTGACATTAACACTAGAAAACCTGCGAGCAGTTATTTTGACTGCTACCAAATGAATATATCTCGGTTCGAACCAGAAATTTTTTTATAAAACTAGTTTAAAAGATACAAAGGAGAAAAAAAAAATAGTTAAATGGATAAGTTAATAATTTAAAATAAAAAATCTCGTGTGAAATAATTTTCTAAAATTTGAGTAAAATTCTCGGTCTTTCTAGTGTTAAATACTGTTTTAAAAAAGGAGGCAGAAAGAAAATTTTTATTATTTTGATTACAATTAGCGTCAGATTTGTTCGTCTTCAACAGTTAATTTTACAAATGTGACCAATTTTCCAAACATCTGATTTTTTTCTATAGATTAACAATCAATTGCAGCTTTCGGCGATTTCAGTAAATGGCTTGTATGATTTTAAAGTGTTCTATCAGACTTTTCGTTTCTTAATAGTTTATGACATGTGCCGCAGACAATAAAAAAGCAATGGAGATCTGTCAAAAAAACGTTTGACAACTGCCAAAATTTGATATTATGGGTAGTATTTAAAGAGTCAATAATCTACTTATCCCCAAGGTTTTTAGTTTTTTTCACTTGGTTTTGAGTATCTCGTAAGAAAGTTTTCTTTGTTCTATTTCAGGCTATAATTAATTCATGACGCATGGTAAGATAATTGATTGCAAGAGTCGATTTGACTGTCCAATATTTGCTAAAGCTTCGGTCACCCGTGGTGAGCTCTCAAAGAAAAGTTTTTTCACTTATTTTTACTTCAAAAAAGAAAGGAGAATTTCAATTCGACCCGTTTATTTTTAGTGCTCTTTTCTGTAGTATTATGACTTTTCCGTTTCGTTTATGGCTTTTCCGGTTTTCTTATAGTTTTACGGAGGTTAGTAAAAAATCGCATTTTTCAAGTGATTTTATGAAAATAAAATCAAGATCTACTGATTGCCTCCGATGTTATATCACAATGACTGTCTGGTATCATCCTAGAAATTGACACGTTTTTTAGACTAGTTTTTACCAATTTTTATTAATCCTTATTGTAGCAAATTTTGGGAATATATTGCTTGTAGAGCAATATCCGGTCAATGTTACTTGTACTGCTATACCTTAGCCAATATTGGTAAGAAATATTTTACCAACATTAAGATTATATTGCGATTATATTTCGTCGATGATGCATTATTTTTATCACGAAATATTACGTCATTTTCGATATTTTCAGTGTAAAGCCTTTAGGACTACAGCATTTAAGTTTCATAGCAAACTTTAAAAATATAAATCAAAATTTCTGCAACATTTTTGTTTACTCATGGAGCATCCACACTGTAAAAAAAAAAAAAATATCTGTCAAATTGACAGGAAAGAACTGTCAATTTTGTTGCCAGTGGAAAACCGTTTAATTTACAAAAAAAAAAAAAAAAAAAAAAAAAAAAAAAAAAAAAAAAACTGTAATGTTTCATTAAAACAGTTTTTTTTCTGTAAAAAATACAGATTTGCTCGGCAAAAATTACGATATTCAGCTTCTTTTACAGAAAAAACTGTTTTCTTCAAAACAGTTTTTTTTCTGTAAAATATACAATTCTTTTCTGTAAAAATTACAATTTTTTTTACAGTGCAGTGAATGATTGTCCTATTACCCTCTTTTTAACTCTTTCCAACATAGCTGAAACGTGTTTATGACTTCGGTTTCTCTGTCTGTCCGTGCTCTAACTCACTTAAATGTACTCGGATTGACATACAATTAATGTACGTTATTGAGGTTTGACAGGGCATGTTCGATATTGAAAATGGAGTGTGTAGCCTTCATAGTTCATTTACAGGGGTACTCAAAAGTAATCCGTTACATTATGGTCTATGGAGAAAAATCATTTGCAGTGTATTTAAATCATGTTGCATAATTTTAAACATAATGCAATTTATATAATTTAGGTGCATTAGAAGATATTTACTATGTAATATTTTATGTGTACCTACGTACAGGGGAACTCAAAAGTTTTCCGTTATATTACTGCATGTGAAGAAAAATCGTTTACGGCGCATTTTAATGCTGTTACTCTGTTAAAAATATACTGAAATTTCTATGAATTTCTGAGGTATATTAAAACATGTTTTCGATAGAATATGGGGTGCAAAACATTTAGCTTTCGTTTACAGGATCACACAAAAGAGTTTGGTTACATAACCCTTTACGGGGAAAAACTGTTCGCATCGCATTTTAATTTTATTACACTATTTCAAACATAAGGAAATTGATATACTGCATTTCTAAGATTTACTACAAGATGCTTGCAAAAGAATATGATGTGCAACGCATTTATCGTTCATTTATAGAGACACATAAAAGATTTCAGATACAATACTGTATCCGAAGTGTTACTATCGCGATAATTTCTGAAAATGCGTTTTGAATTAAGCTACGCGTTTTAAGTCTAACTAAATTTTTGCATATTATGTAGTGTGTATAAATTCTATGGACTATACACATGGCTACATAAAAGAATTTGAGAGTATTACTGAGAATGAGAGTAAATTGCTTAAAGGTGTTTTTCAATTTGAGTTATGTATTTTCAAGCT
The DNA here is from genome assembly GCA_963932465.1 of Maratus speciosus. Lineage (NCBI taxonomy): Eukaryota > Metazoa > Arthropoda > Arachnida > Araneae > Salticidae > Maratus > Maratus speciosus. The sequence continues at coordinate 343,011,039 of OZ010800.1, forward strand.
CAACAACACTTAACATACTGAAAAGATGTTTTTAGCATATAAATAAAATCATTCACGGTGTTATGCAAAAAACTTGATACATGGCCACCTATGGATACTAATTCTATTCCTGCAAGTATGATTTCAGTAGTTTTAAGCGTGTTTTGTTCAATTAAATATCAGCTTAATATGTGGCGTGTATTTAAATCTCTGTGTAATATACAAGGCAGTCCAAATAATTTTACGTACGTTTCCGTCTATTGGTAGAAATTGCTAAAGGCAAATTTTCAATTGCGTTATACGTTTTGTGACTAAACTTAATTTTAGCATACTATGTAGAATCTGTTCAAATCTATAAATCATATACAGAGCTACACAAAAGAATTGGAGCAGCTATTCGACTTATGTGCAGTAATTGCTGAAATCTGGTTTTCATTTGTGTTATACGTTTTCTAGAGTGTTTACTCAGGTGTATTCTTTAACTTATAAACGACGAGCTTTTGTTAAAGTATTCTGAAAGTGTTGGAAAGCGTTTTATAATCTACGTTTGATTCGGGATTTTCCTTTCTTGTTTCCTTTATTATTGAAATTGTACTTGGAAAATATTTTGCGACTGAGAATAGTTTTCATTTAATAAATAACTCTAAATCCTAATTAGAGATCAACCTTGGTAAAATTGAGATAAAAGTATCATAATGGAAACACTTTTTTTTTCAAATATTATTATCAAATAGGGTATAACTAATCTAAAATCTATTGAAACAGCACGACATGCTCTGGAAGTGATATATTTAAGTACATTTCTGCTTTTTATAAGCTATTGTCTTTGTAATGACTATTAAATATTATTTATCTTATTTTATTTATATTGTTACTATATTTGAAATGATTTGACAAGTTTTTCCACAATTTGACTTTATACTAATTACTCTATTTATAAGAGATAATTCAAGAATTTGGATTTTGATTATATTAAAGATACCACAGTGTAAAATTTAACAGTTGTGAAATTCGTGAGGGAATTATAACTGTGCCAGTAATAAAACTGCTGCTGAAATTATAATAATCTCGAAATCCTATTTTGCGTATTTGTAAATCTAGTATATTGTATGCACTTTTTTTAATATTTTTTTAAAGGACAATTGAACTAATAGAAGAAGAGACTTTTTATATGTACTATGAATTACTATAAATTTTCATTACAATAGTTGTTTAATTTGCCCATTAGATGTCCTATACATTATTTTTCTTGTTTATTTATACTATATTTGACTTGACACGTTTCCCCACAAGTTCTATTTCAACTAATTATCCTATATATAAGAGATATATCGAGACTTGATTGTATGAAAGATACAACTGTGCAAAATTCCCCAGTTGTAAAATTAGTGAAGGAATTACGATTGTGCCAGTAATGAAATTGTGGAAATTACAATAATCTCGAAATTCTATAATGCGTAGGGGAGAGTAGACAAATTAGGACCACTTCACTTATTTTCAGGTGTAACTCACTTCATTTTTGGAATATCTGTAAAATATCACTGCACGAGGTCAATCTATCCTGCTACTAACTAAATAAATCTTTATAACAATTTCTTCTTGAAAATCTTAGGTTTTATTTTAATTTGAAAAATTTGTCAAAAGTGGTCCAAATTCAGCAACTTGTCGCCTAAGGCAAGACACCAGGTCTCCTAAATTGGATCAAACAACACTAATCTCTTTTAATGAATAGGGAATATAACTAATTTTATTAAAAGCAAAGTTTGCGATTCATGAAACAATCAAACAAAACAACAGCAATGAAATATAATGAAATCAAATGTCTGAAAGTAAGTGTAATTGTTTTAAATCAAACTGTATTCAAAATATAAATCAAAGTTATAAGTTATTAAGAATATAAATTATACAATTAATTGTCAGTTACTTGAATATCATGTAACAAGTTATGCAAGGCTCACACATGAATTTCTTTTGTTCAATTTTTATTCCAGCGTACACAACATGGAATCACATTTGGAAATCTGAACACTGAATCATTTCTGCTATATTCTGCAGTGTAAATAAAATACTACGAAGGAATGAAGAATTCAAAGAAAATAAATACAAATACATACAAGTAAAAGAAATTACAAGCAAAATGTATTCCATAAACATGTAAAAAACTTTTTTTATGTTTATATAGGCTTAAACTATATAAAGAAATTAATCCAGATTAAAAAAAAATAATTAAAATATTCAAAAATTTACATGGAGATAGTAATCCATTATAGAATATAAAAAAAAGTGTCCAAACTGTACAGCCCTCGAAATTCAATAAATACTTTTCAAATTTATGATCGTATATCTGGTTCAATTTAAGCAACTCAAATTAGTCCAATTAAGGCAACTGCGCCCTCTTTTAAAACAGATAGGTCTCATGACTAAAAACAAAAACAAAAACAAACAAATCCAGGTGAAAAATACACGCAATAAACAGATGAATTTAGATATGCATGTGGAAATATAACAGCTTACCTTAGTTTTAAATTATTCTCTTACGTTTAGAAGAAAAACAAGTACCTCAAAACAGCAAATTTTAGGTTTTATAAAATTGTCTAAAAATAGCACGTCGAAGGCGGGGGCTTCTTTTGATCATAAAGGTTTTTGGCAGTCGATAGCGTCTCTCTCTGTAATTAATGGCATAACTGCAACGGTCCATTTAAAACCGCGGTCCAAAATGGCTACTCCCCCCCCATTTCCTTATAAATCTGCTACCTTGTACGTACTTTTGTTAATATATTTTTTAAAGAAACAACTGAACTAATAGAAGAAGAGACTTATTATATGTATTAAAGAATAATAATAAATTTTCATTACAATAATTGTTGTTTAAATCATCTACTACATCCTCATAAAAAATTATGTACAACAGTTTTCACCAGCATTGACAGTCCGCTACTTTTATAAAATTCAGATTGCTTGACTTCCACCACTTTTATGACGTAGAAATATTCGGCTTATTTAGTGACAGATTAAATATGGCGAATTAAAATATTTAAAAAAAGTGGTGGCAATCAAACAATCCGGATAAAAAAAAATGTAGGTACTGCCAATGGGGGTGGAAACACTTGTTTTTACTCAGACTACATGTGTAATTATATTTACAAAAAACAAAAACAAAAACAAAACAAAAAAAGCATACTGTTTTTTTTCATGTTTCCCTACACTTTATTTCTTTCGCACTTTTGCTATTTCACATTTGTAGCATAAAAAACAGCGAAATATTTATGTTAGAACATAACTGTCCTCTAAAGACAAGATGTCCATAAAAACGGAGACTAATATATGACGACTGCTGTTATTTCTAGGCAGACACAATCAAGTAAAGTCGGGGTCAGGAAATTGTCCCATTTGGCAAGCAGGCCTCGGTGTTCAAATGTACGCTAAGCAATCACACATTTTGGAACTCATGGTCGTTCATCACCAGTCTGAAGTTCCCTCTAAAGTTATGAAGTATTTTACCGCAGTTTTTCACTAATTTTAGTAACTAGGTTAAAAAGGTATATTTGTTGAACTGTAGAGATCGAGTCGGGCACTACCCTATGCGAATTCGAAAATTCCTTTTGAAGCCAATCCTAAACCTCTTCCGGATACGAAACAGCTATACCCGAAATCCGGAAATAAAGAAAAATTAATCTATATTTTAATGCAATTATGGAAAATAGTCTATAATTATATCTCTAATATCAATTTTATATTGTGTGCAGAAAAAGGAACACGCGCAAATACATGCACATACATTTATATATATATATATTATATATAGATATGTATAAACCCATTTAAATTCAAATATATATTTCATTTAAAACAATATATTCTGGAAGAATTGCATTAACTCGAGACCTACACGAACCTGAAAAAATAAGGGTCACCCCGGTCGTGTTGGTGTTCGGGTGAAATCGGGTTACCTGACCCCATGTAGGACTCTAAACCCTTGAAGTGTTTTAGTTTCCTGTAAATGTTTACCTCTCAATAAAATTTGGAAAAGTTTAATTAAGTCACGCATTCTAAAACGCTCCCTATGATTTGCAGAAACGTTTGCGTGTCGTGCTCAGTGTAACCTCATGCTTATTCTCGATTACAGTAATAAATCGATTTCATTTATCTTCCTACAAGAATTAGTAGAAAAATATAGGTAGAAATATCGAAGATACGTAAGTTTTTGAAAAACTGAAATATTGGATCCAAAATAAAAATCTAATTCGTTTCCCGAAAATTTTGGAAAATTTAACATTTCCAAATTTACGAGAAGAAAAGTAGCCTTTTTATTTCAGAAAATCATCCTTAATCTAAATATGCAGGGCTGCCACAGGCGACTATTTTTTAATTCTAAACGGCACCACTTTTACAAAATATAAATCTTTAACACACACTTTAACAAAATTTGCAAGAGAAATAAACTTCAAAATTTATATTAGAAAAATACTGGTGCGAAATTAATATAAAAATAGACACCTGTGGCACCCCTGAAAATGCTATTGCTTTTATGGGATTTCTGAATGGCTCTTCTCTTAAAGGTTTTGAAGACAGGAAAAAGATTTCCAGTGGATTCCATTTCTAGTGGATAGCTAGAAAGTTACGCTGAATTTTCGTAAATATTTCTATTCTACCATCAAGTGTTTCAATAAATTTTTAGAACGTTCTATAAATATAAAAAAGAGTCTGTCATTAATGTCATTTAAACTTTAATGGTACTTTTATAGGATTCAAAATTTCTTACTAAATTTAGTTTAGGAGCTGTTTTTCTCTTACATAAATTTTTAAAAATCAAAACTGTTATAGCTTTAAAAGAACATATAAAATATTTAAATTTGAAATAAAAATTATTGAAATAAACTTCTCATAATTTTAAAAACAGTATGTTTAAAATGTCTTAATATGCATTTAAAATAGCATATGCATATAATATGGATTACAAAACATAGTAGTGATATAAAATATATTTAAAACATCCCTAACAACAGGTATAATCATCCCTAATCATAATAATTTTTATGATGTACCTGAGCATCTTGAATTAGTCTATCTCTTCTGCAGTAAAAACATACACGAAGCGAGAGACAAAGCATGTTAGGACGTTGATGTAAGAGGAATTGTAGTGGTGCTAATTTAGCAGGGTTTTTTTTCTTATTCATATATATGCCACCTTACTACCTGTTTCTACCTGTTCGCTTTAATTCACATGCTGTTAAATAAAGTAAATATTACTATTCGGAAATAGTGTTCTTTACCCGAACAAAAAGTAGCTAAATTGCCAACATTGGAGTAGAGAGAAGAAAATTGCATCTTGATATAATAATTCGTGTCTTAAGCGTGATTTTTTGCCTAGGACAGAAAACATATCACGTATTAAGCGGGATCGCGTAATAACCGTTCGCGTACTACACGTGATGTTTTTGTATTAGCTTTAAAGGCAATGTTCAAAGGATCCGAGAAAATCAGCGTATTAAGCCGGATAGCGTATTAACTGTGAGCATCTTAACAGAGTCCAATTGTAATTTAGTTGCCATATTTATGAAAACTTCGTTAAAAGTTACAAAAAAATCAATTTTTCGGAAACTATAATCCAAATTTTAAAATTCTGAGGGATTATTTGACATCCTCAGATATATGGAGATAACTTGTGTTATCATAGCCCTGTGTTCCAAATTCTAGTGGAAAGAGTTGAGAAATACAAATGCATAGTTAGATTTTAATATAACAGATTCTTTTCTGCAATAAAAAATTATGAAAAGTATGCAAAAAGAGTTGTTTATTCAAAAGATATATTAGAATTTTAAAATGTCTAAAATTTATAAACTTATAAAATCATAAGACGAAACACAATATTTCAAATTTTAAAATTCTGAGCGCTTATTTGACATCCTCAGATCTATGGAGATAACTTGTGTTATCATAGCCCTGTGTTCCAAATTCTAGTAGGAAGAGTTGAGAAATACAAATACATAGTCAGATTTTAATATAACAGATTCTTTTCTGCAATCAAAAATTATAAAAAGTATGCAAAGAGAGTTGTTTATTCATAAGATATATTAGAATTTTAAAATGTCTAAAATTTAAAAACCTATAAAATCATAAGACGAAACACAATATTTCCAATTTTAAAATTATGTGAGCTTATTTGACATCCTCAGATCTATGGAGATAACTTGTGTTATCATAGCCCTGTGTTCCAAATTCTAGTAGGAAGAGTTGAGAAATACAAATGCATAGTCAGATTTTAATATAACAGATTCTTTTCTGCAATCAAAAATTATAAAAAGTATGCAAAGAGAGTTGTTTATTCAAAAGATATATTAGAATTTTAAAATGTCTAAAATTTAAAAACCTATAAAATCATAAGACGAAACACAATATTTCCAATTTTAAAATTATGAGAGCTTATTTGACATCCTCAGATCTATGGAGATAACTTGTGTTATCATAGCCCTGTGTTCCAAATTCTAGTAGGAAGAGTTGAGAAATACAAATACATAGTCAGATTTTAATATAACAGATTCTTTTCTGCAATCAAAAATTATAAAAAGTATGCAAAGAGAGTTGTTTATTCAAAAGATATATTAGAATTTTAAAATGTCTAAAATTTAAAAACCTATAAAATCATAAGACGAAACACAATATTTCACTTTGATTCAAACATAAAATGTGTAATATGAACTTTATACTTAAAAGGCGACTAAAATAATAAAAGAGATGTTATAAATTGAAAATATGCATTTTATTTAAAAACTTCTTAGTACTTTCGTGCTTTCCCAAGCCCTTCACTAGAGAATACTGTAATAACTAATTGCTGTTTATTTATGCAAATACGTCACTTCGTTTTGAAAATGAGATCCAATAATTATTAGAGTTGAAAATAGAAGTAGCAATTTCTTGGATTGAACTTAATTAGAGAAAATGTACATTATTATTAACTGCAGCTCCATTTATTTTATTACATTACTCTGTTTTCACACGTCACTTTAATTCTAAACTATTAAAGTTTGTGGTACAGAGTTAAATATTTCTTCTACACAAGTTTAATCTGAAACACTGCTACTTTGACTGTTCAACTACACATTTAAAATGAAAGTCACGTATGAGAACAGAGCAATGTAATAAAATAAATGTAACTGCAGATAACAATAATATGTATTTTCTCTAACTAAGTTCAATCCAAGAAATTGCTACTTCTACTTTCAACTCTAATATTTATTGGCTCTCTTTTGGAAAACGAAGTGACATATTTGTATAAATAAACAGCAATTAGTTATAATATTCTTTGATGAAAGGCTTGGAAAACTCCGAAAATACTAAGAAGTTTTTAAGTAAGATGTATATTTTTAACTTGTAACATATCTTTTATTATTTTAATCGCCTTTTAAGTAAAAAAAATGAACTTTTTAAAGTTCATATTACATATTTTAAAAATTTATTTTTTATTTAATTAATTGTTTTAAAGATTCCATATATGAAAAAAAATGTGCATAGAAACGGAAGTTTCAAGAAAAAAAATATCAAATACACTTATAAAAGATATATATACAATTTTGTGTCCCGGATTTTAAAACGAAAATCATAAGTCCCCTTGCGGTAAAGAACTCATGCTTAACTGCAACACTTCCGTACCGTTGAAGAAGCTCACCGTGGACAATTAAGTGTATCAAATTTCATCCAACAGGACACTCGAACTTAAAAAGCTGGAGCCGTGTCTTCACAAAGGCCTCACACAGCGATAAAATCGGCATTCAAATACAAAGTTTCAACAAGACCACTTGTTGATTGTCCATAATCGTTGCCCAAGGTCGGAACGAATCTCAAAAATAACAAAGCTACCATTTGTTTATATTCGCCTAGGTCAAAGACTCTGACATCTTATTCTTTGTTTCTGTTTTAAATACGAACCTCCGTAGTAGTTGTTGTTGTTGTTGTTGTAATAAAATTAAAAATAGTGCAACGTTATTTGTGCATCTTATTGTGAAAGTGAACGGGAAACCCTTTTGCAAGTTTTGAAAGTATTAACATATTTCTTGATAAATTACTTGCTAAATTCTTAACATGAATATTGTACTGCTCAATATGAAATAAATAAATGCAAAACTTTTCTAAATACAGATGCACAGACTTAAAAACCTTTTTTTTTTAAATTGAAAACACTAACAGAATTTTTACATTTAATATATTCCTTTTAGACTGCCCACCCAGTAAAACTCAAAAATCATCTTTTTTTAATGAAAAATATCAATTATGTATTCAAATAATGTTTTAAAATTTATAAAATGATCTGTTTGTATTATCCGCAAGTCAGGAGTTAATAACCGAAGAAATCGCAACATATTTCTCTAATTATTTCTCTGTTTTATTCTTATTATTTGAGATTGTCAGATCTGTTCGATTACATGTCTGTTAAATGTGTGTTTTATTTATATTATTTTATTTATTTATTGATAAAGTTTTAATTTCGTTCTGGAATGTTAGCCGGAAACAAATGCTGAAAACTTACAATATTTTAAGTCCAAACGTGTTAATCTTCCTTAATTGAATTACACACAGATTTAAAAATGTTCATACTTGAAAATTATTTTTTAAATCATATAAATGAGTAAATTGAGATACAGTTTTTAAACAAATTCCATTTGATAGTACATTTTTTTTTCTATTCGACAGTGTGAAAATTTTAATTGTGCGATGTTTAGCATTAAAAAAATCGCAGTAAAAACTAAATACAGCGATCAGGTGTTGCCACCATTGATATGCTCTAAGCGTTACTCATACACATGTTTTTGCTTTATTATATAGATACGAGGGTCATGTCATAAGTCACAACAACCGTGTAATGGCAGCAAGGAAATTGAAATGCAGGATTATCGTATTTTTCAAGCATAGGCGACTGTGTGTGTTAAATGACTCTTGATCAATAGCGCAGCAATTTAAAAATTATGGGGGGAAGGGTCTCAAATAGTTTCTAACTCAGTATGCTCAAAATAACTCGAAACTGAGAAAAATCGATTAATGATAAAGCATCTCATTAATAAGTAATTATGTATATTTTTTATTCCCAAATAAAAATGTGTATGCCCATTATTTCAAAGTAAACACTAAGGAATAAATATCTACCAATTCGAATGCTACGGATTTTGAAAAAAATTCCATTTTTGCTGAACTTGTCTACGCATCGAGAATATTCGATTAATCACAGTAGATGGAAGGTGAACAGAGACAGAGCGTATTTTTGTAGGAACTTCAGAATTTCTTGCATTGGTTCCCACTAAAAATTCCCCCTAATACTAGTCTATTCTAAATTTCTGGTAAGATTCCAAGGATTCTTCAAGCGATCAGTTACTTGCTTTTCGCATGAAAAATTGCGACAATGAGACGGATTCGAAAAAGATAGTAACTTCGTTACAAAAGAAAACCTACTCTAAATAATTTTTCCATGGTTTTTAAATATTTTTTTTCACATACTAGGAAACTCGTTACACTCTGCTCGTTACACTCACCAACCCGCGCGTAATCCTTCGCGATTCCGTTCGGTATCGCGAATCCCTATTTTCTAGCAATCCCTATTTTCTAGTCATCCTCAACCGTAATTGTTTCGCGTTTCCATTCTGGATCGCGTTACGTACATACATATATACAGAACCTGCGGGCGTAATAATAATTAAATAATCCACATACCCTCCCTCATAAAAAATAGCAGAAGGCTATCGAAACACAGATGACCCCCCCCCCCCTCCCCCGCCCTTTCTCATTAGTTAATGGAAAATATCTTCTTTCTGTAAAAATCACTTTTGCCATCGACCACTGAAAAAAAACCCAAAAAACACAAGTCTATCGAAATGCAGAAAATTCTTTCCTTTAACCACCCATCTTAACTAAATTCTCTACTTTCATGGTTTTAGCCACTTACAGTTCCCGCTAAGAAAAGTCAGAAAGCTTTGACTAATGAGACGGTAACCACGCAGATTTTCATTGGTGAATTTCCAAATACAGTAGACGCTCGTTTTTACGAACCTGTTTTTCCCGAACACTTGCGATTTTACGAACTATAGAGTGGTCCCGAATACACTCCCATAGAAACAATGTAATTTTTCGCTCCCATTTATGAACTACGGATTATGAAAATCTCTTGTTTGCGAACTCAGTTTTGATACTTCTGCATTTTTTTTTTTTTTTTTTTTTTTTTTTTTTTTTTTTTGAAATATCGGAACGCAGTGTCACGTCAATTAAACTCTCAACAAGTACAATGAGACATCAGATGGATTCCAAGAATGTGTTGTTTTCCCCAATCTCTTTCGGAGGGAGGGGCATAGCAACAATTTCAAGTAGTGGTTGTAAGGACTAAGGCACTTTTTTGAAGGGAGCAATAACTGTGAAAAGTTTTCAAGCATAGATAAAATGGAAATATATATTTTCGAAAATGTAATTTAAAAAAAAAGGTAAATGATTATTTCCATTCCTAATTTTTTATTTATGTTTTCATCTATGTATTTTCACCTGTTAAGTACTAATCCAGTCTGTATTTTCATATGTAATGTTTTTAAGGCGTAAGTAACGCATGTTTCTGTGTACTAAAATTATTTTTTGTGCATAAATTTGCATTTATTTCTTGTATATTTAAAAATACACGTATAAATTTATTAAATAATAAATAATCTTGAAATACTGCTTCATTAGTGAAGAGGGGGCAGTTTGATAAAAATAGACAAAAATAATGTACGTATTCATATCATTTTTGGTGTTTTCTATTTTACGAACTATTTTAGTGTTCCCTACGAGTTCGTAAAAACGAGCGTCGACTGTAGTTACTATAGGAGGATTCTATAGTAACCATCTTGTGGTGTACCTCAATAATGTATATAAATTTCTATATGTTTGTAGTGTAACACCATTCAAATACATCGCAATTGCTTTCCCCACATAGACCATAATGTAACGCAATACTTCTGAGTGCCCTTGTAAATCAACTAAAAATACTATACATTTCATTTTTAGCACCGAACATGCAATGGCAAACTTCAGTAACCTATATCAATTATACGACAATCCATGCATATTTACGCGACTTAGAGCACGGGCAGAGAAACCGAATTCATAAACACCTTTCAACTGCGTTCGAAATCATATTGAAATAAAAAATAACTTTAAATTGCTCAGTTAGTAAATTTTAACTCTGAACATTGAATCTGAAGCTATTCGGGCAAGAAGTTTAAGATTCATGAAGATTTAAAGAAATTGCAAATGATTTTAAACATTTTAATGCATATGCCGTGTAATATATTTTTTTTCATTTATGATATTAGTATTAACTATCCCAAATATAATTATGGTATTTTCATACGTTTTTTAAAATGTCTATATATGAGATTAGAGGCGCTCCGCCCCCCTGCTGGTATGCTCACCAACTCCCCGCGTAATCGCTTCACGATATTGATTGGTATCGCGAAGCAATTCCTATTTTCTAGTCAACCCCACACTTGTTTCGCGTTTCCATTCTGGATAACTTCGTGCTCCCTTATTTTCTATGCGTTCAATTTTTAGATCCCACTTGGTAAAAACGCGCTCCTCTACTCCCTCCAATTTTTGACTCGCCCCCATTTTTTAAATTTGCTAAATTTATTAAAGTTATTTGGATTTTTTCCCCTTATCTTTGTAACGAAGTCGCTAATATTTGTAGTTACAGTGAATAATCTTATCATATAAATTTCCTCTCCTCTGAAATTTTCACTTCGTCGCCTTTTCTCCGCCAACATGTATGTGAAAAATTATATATATAGTGTTACAAATATTGGAAAAAGTTAGTGTTTGTGCCTAAAAATAATGTAAATAGTTCAATTAAACTCTATTCATAAGCTAATATTAGTTTTTGTTGCATTGAAATATCCCAATTTGTTGATTTTTTGCATGCAAGTAAAACCTATTGTATTTAAATGGAAGTCTATGGAAGTTTGGCGAAATACCGGAAATAGTGCCAAGGTGGCGACAAACTTTGCGACTTTGTCAGAGCCAGGTCCCCCCTCCCTTTGAACCCCCTTATAGCGTCAGAAAGCTCTGACCAATCAGATGCATTTCGAGGTAATCTACGCAGATTTTCATTGGTCCATTTCCAAAGTGTTATTATTTTTTTTTTAATATAGAAGTAAAGCTAATGTTCCAACAAATTATGGGTACTTTTCCATTACAAAGGCTTTAGGGTTTTTATTTTATTTATTTTGTAGCATTCCCGCCCGGTGTTGACCAGAGTCATGAGAAAAACATTAAATGAACCTCAAATTTGTATGATTTGACAAAAAAAGGGAGAGAGGGGTGTGTGTCGTTCGGTATTTTAAATGTTTAATAAAATAGTCCAAATTATCGTCCAAACTCTAAAAAATTTTTGGATGTTAAAAACAGAAGTTAATGTTTTTGTAGCCTATGTGAAACAATCGAGAAAAAATATCGATATTTAGTGGTAAAATGGCTCGTAAGACGGCTTTTTCTTTTTACTTGATCTACTTCAGTAGTTAAAAAATATATATAGTTCTTGTTGTCCGAACTCTGAGATTTTCAGCGGTTATAAATATGATGCTTGTGTACCTCGTCAGAAAAAATCATCAAAAAATATCGATGTTTAGTTGAAAAAAAAAAAAAAATGTTTTCTTCTCGCATTTTTTCTTGCTTTCAGTTCCGTTCTGTTAGCATAACAACAAGAAAAAAATAGTTCTTATCATCCGAATTTTCTCAAATTTTAATAGGTTATAAATATAATTGTATCCGAGCATTCTTTAAAATTTCGTGGGAAAATATGCATAAGTGAAAAGTTGAGCCGAAAGCGTGCGAAATCGCTCTGAAACATCCCATTTTTTAGTGTTTTCGTCGAAATTTTCACACATTTTATTTTGTAAAAATGCTTCTACTTGTTCTAATGTTTCGAAATTTTTTATAGATGATGAAAATTCGGTGTACAGAGATGCTCTGAAATGATTGTGTCGAAATACGTACGAAACCTTTAGTCTTTTATACCGTAAAAAAAAGATCGTCTCCGTAATGCGCAAAGTGACCCACGGTCACGAATTTTTTTAAAGCGTTGAAATTCGCATTTTTGAAAACCTATTGCACTGTCGAAGAGAAGAAGATCCCAGCTTTACATACTTATTTTTTGTTAATCGGTACCTCTGAAATTGTGCCCTAGGAAAGTGATTCCATATTGGAGAAAAAAGAGCTGCGAAAACGACCTTTTTTGAATTTATTTTTTCAAAGGGATGACAACGAGGATTTTAAAAACTGATTACGGCATTTAAGACATAAAAGCACGATCTTTCAGAATATGTCTTTCTTTCCTAACTGTACTTACTGGGTTGGCCGATGAACGTTAAAAAAAAGATGATGTGCCCTCAAAAATACCTGCATTCGGTTCTTAATTTCTTTCCGCTCTGTAAATCGGGTTCTGAGCATGAACGAGCGCTTTTGACGAATCGGAATGAAAGAGGTGATTATTTTTTATGAGAGTTCGGTGTGACATTTAATTAATATCTCGGCTAATTATCAAAAAATTAAAAATCTAAGCCTCGGGATCATCAAGGCCTGTTTTGGTAACTGTAATTTATCAGAATATCCTCACTGAAATTTTCAGACTTCTAGGCGCGATAGATTTCCCTAGCCATCGCAGACAGACAGACAGACACACACACACACATACACACGAAGACCGAAAATTTCTTTTATTAATATAGATTCATTTATTTTTAAATTTAAGAAATTCGGGCTTCAGAAAATGAGATTTATTGTCAAACGGCATAACCAGGTATGAAAAGAAACCTAATGAACTTTTATTCTTGTTTATATATATAAAAACGAGAGTTTAAAAATCGCCTTATCCCAAAACAAAAAAATCGTGTTATCTCTATTCGTCTATTCTGTTATTAAACTTGTATTGGAAAAACACCACAATCTCGTTTATAAGCGATTTTGGGTCACGTGACGGCTGGATTTTCTCATTTCTTGCGTTGAAAATTCGAAAATTCAGTTCAAAACGCCAACTTTGCCTATTTTCTGAACGATTCTTTGCGTTTACCAAAAAATGCAAAACATCTTTCGATTAAATAGTTTCCAAATAATAACATCTGCCAATTCCATGAGTTTCCGAAAAAAAATGAATTAAAGAATATATCAAAAATACTTTGGATTTGAGAAGAGGCTTAACACACACACACACAAAAAAAAAAAAAAAAAAAAAAAAAAAAAAAAGATTAAAGCAACTTAACAATGCAAACAATATTTGTTCAATAGACTGTTTTGCCAAATTTTAAGTTTCTAGCCGTAACAGTTCGAAATAAATCGTAATTTAGAACTTTTTCAGCTCATTTCATATTTTCTTTCACAGTTTTTTAACGGCGATGTTACGTTAAAGTATTCTGGAAGTGTTGAAAAGTGTTTGATAATTTATGCTTGAGGAATGATTTTTTTTTTTTTTTTATGTTTGGGTACAAAGAAAAATTGTTACGCAGTAAATTTTTATACCTGTTGATATATTACAATACATTACATAGGAGTGATTACTCGCCAATTTAGAAAAAAAAAATTCATGTTAACGTTTCAAATCACAACAGTTTGATACTCTTTAACAAGTGCTTCTTTAACACCGCGATAAACTGTATACCAGTTCATAAAGAGACTTTGTCACACTGATCAACTTTGTCACATACAAGCGTTTGACAAGTAGTTTTCATGATTTAGCCATGTTTTACCCATCATGCAGATCTGAATGTCACTCTGTATGAATGGTCCTCATTGTTACATGGGTTGCACTTATCCGAAAAAATCCACTTCTATACTCAACTAATGATATTCGATGTCCAAAAATAAATGTGTAGTACCGACTAAAAAAGATTACAAGAGCCATTTAAATTGGAGTTACCGACTTTATAGATAAATAATTGAAGTTGGATTGTTATGTAACCTTAAAGAAAGAAAAGAGTTTCGGTATATACAAGGTATATAATGAAGGAACGCCTAATTTTAAAATCCAGTAATTCATACTCTATAACAAATAAAAATAAGTATGAAAGCAAAAATAGTTTTTTTAATACACTCTTTTAAAAGCATACAATGTTTTTCATGATAATCATGCCTAATTTCATCACTGCAATTCAGGATTAAAAAAAAGAAAAAAAAAATGTTACAATTAGCTTTTCCAGGTGTCCCGCGTAAATTAGAGCTCCAAATGACAGGACACCACTAGTTTCTTACAGTTTATTTCGTTCTCTTTAATCGCAGTTTATTCTGTCACTAGATAAGGTGAAGAAAATTACTTTAAAATACTGGGGTACCGAACATTTGGAGCTCCGATTTCCGCATGACATCTGGTAACATACATCAATTTGGCGTAGACACCGAAGCCAACCCGATTAGGGAAAATCCCCGCTCTTTTTTTTCTCTCTCCCCCTTTAGTAGAAAGCGTTCGCTAACGCATTTATTAAAAAATATATATTATTTTAACTTTGTTTCTATAATATGGCAGCAGGAAAGAAAAAGAAAACATTATTTGAGGACTTGAGTTTCAAAGTTCGCCGCATCCAGAAAATCAAATTGTGGGAAATCGCGAAAAAACTCTGATTGCGTCCATTGGTTTTCATTGTAAACCAAGATTTTACTATGGCAGAAATGGGCCATTCTCACAATCTTTTGACTTTTCAGGAATAAAAATCTGGAGAAATTAAACTTACTAAAATAACATTTTAAACTTATAGACGAATGCCTTGATGACTCAAAATAAAGAAAAATGGTCAGCAGCGAAATTTTTTTAACTGAAGTTTAAGCTAAACTTGCGAGTTTAATTTAAGAAATAATAACAATGTAGTAATTTTAGTACAAAATTTTGGTATAACATTGCCTTAAAGGAATGTTATGGAAGGCACTGTAAGGGAAAAAAGGGACGATAAGGAAAATTACAACCTATTTTTAGGCAATCCATGTTAAAACTTAGCATCAGTTATTTACATTGGATTAAATTAAAAAAAATAATTAATTTACCTTGAGAAGTGAATGAATAACCCTTGGGGACGGTAAGACTTACCAATAAAGCCACGATGCTTGAAATTGATATTTAAATGCTTATTTAAATTCTGCAGTAAATTTCCTGTCAAAAAATTTAGCCATTCTTTCTCTAGCATACTTCTGCACGAAAAAAAAGTTTAAAAAAAATCTGTGGCTGCATCTGATGTGATTTTCTGTATAAGTTTAGCAGGATGGTAAGGAATCTAAAACCCAGGGACAGAGTTTAAAAAAATAATAACAACCCTAAAAATGTATGCCAGTTAATTTTTTGCTACATGTATATATAATAGTCCCAGATTCGGAGAAAAAATACATCGAATTACTTTTATCGAAACAATTTTATACAGGACACGGGACCGTATAGGAATTTCGTGGTATATTTGAACTCCCAACATCGTCCAAAATTTATTTATCTTGTTAATATTGTTATGCAGTCATGCAATGGGATGTTTTCCAGTATAAGAAATAAAAAACCTCCAAGAATATGTACTAAAATAAAAATTATTATTCAGGGACAGAAAAATATAGAAAAGTCAAAAAATTTTGAGAGTGCCTCAAACGCGCGATAAAACTAGTTTTTTTGCAGATTGTAGTATTTGTTTCGATGCAGGTTCACCAATAGAATAGATTGATAGAAAAAACTCGATTTTTAAAATTTTTGGATAAGTTAAATTTTGAAACTCACGTCCTTGTTTATACTATCCAATCAGGATTTTTAAATTGATTTCTCAACATACAATTCTAACTCAATTAATATGAAATTATCAGTTGATTAAAGCGTATTTTTAAAAAAATATATATTACACTCGTTATTTTTTATTTATATTTTCTACTTTATGCTGTTTAAAATATTAAATTGTTACAGCTTCACAGCCAGTTGGTCTTTTTTGGTGTGTGTTGTTTGGGGCATCTTTAAATCCATTGTTGCTGTAACTCGTATACAATTGTAACCAAAAAAAAAATATTTGGCAATTGATCACCTGCGGCCAGATAACAGAGAAATGCCTTAAAATGAATTTATTAATTTATAATTAAGTTCTAAAAATATTGAAATGTTATATTTTCAGCGGAAACACATCTGTGTGCATAATGCTTATAATCCTAGCAAAAAGTGAGTTAAAAATCAATTACAAAATTCCAACTTTACGTACAAAAACCAAGTTGAGTTAAGGGGTCTCGGGACTTTTAAAATTAGGAAGAATGAAAAAAAAGACCATTTTCAATATTTAATATCTTAAATGTATTTGATTTTATGACACTATTTTAATTGGGATGAAAGATATAAGTATAAGTATGTTCTTTCATTTCAAATATTTAAAAAATTGCAAGATGCAGAATTAGTATTTACAGGGGTCTCCAAACTGTCAAACATTTAACGAGCAGAAAATCAGCATATCAGATTACGCGCAGGATTACAAAATAAATTTTGTAACTAGAATGAAAATTTGGTGCCTATTTATATTGAAGAGTAGTCATTTTTGGACCGCCGCTTTAATTGGACCGTTAAAATTCTGCCATTAATTACGGGAAGAGATGCCATCTACCACTGAAATCCTACTCAACAGAAAGACATCATTTATTATTAGAAGGAGCACCCGCTAACACGTGCTGTTTTCAGACAATTTTTAAAAACCTAAAGCTAGCTGTTTTTATGTAATTTTTTCATACTAAACGTAAGTGAATACTTTAAAACTAAGGTAAGTTGTTATGTTTTCATATGCATATCTAAATTCATCTGTTTATTGCGCATATTTTTCATGCGGATTTGTTTGATTTCGTGTTTGTTCTTAGTCTTGAGATTATCTGTTTTAAAAAATGGCGCAGTTGCCTTAATTGGGCCAATTTAAGTTGTTTAAATTGGACCAGATATACAATCATAAAATTGAAAAGTAAGTAATAAATTTCGAGAGCGGTACGCTTTGTACACTATTTTTTTTTTTATATAATGGATTACTATCTCCATGCAAAGTTTTTTTTTTTTTTTTTTTTTTTTTTAAATATCTGGATCAATTTCTTTATACAGCTTGTGCCCAAAATATTTTTACATGTTTATGCAATAAATTTTGTTTGGAATTTCTTCTATCTTGTATGTATTTATATTTATTTGCTTTGAAATCTTTATTCCTACGGCGTATTTGGTTTACAGAGTTAAATTCATACATTTTCCCCCTAGAGGATATTTGCGATTCCGTGAGGGGAGGGGGAATGCAGACTTTTTACAGTTGTGGAGAGTGGAATTATACTTTTTTGCCATTAAAACGCATAAAATCTCAAACCTTCCGGTGGGAGTGGTTATTTCAAGGCTCCGGGGGGGGGGGGGGGGCACCTGAATTCAACACTATTTAAATATATAATGTTTGCGTTTGATTTATCGTAGCGTATTTTTTTTTTTCAATAGAGCATATTTTTTAAACATTTTTTTAATATAATGTTGAAAATGTTGAAAACGACACAGACAAACTGTCTGGAAGAAAAACACCCGTGACAGCAAAAGCTGTTAAAGGTATAGGAAAGAACAGGAGAGCGTAAGTTGTAAAGAAATTGACCTGTAAGAAGGCTGCAGCTACAAATCCCCGCCCCCCCCCCCCAAAAAAAAGTCAAAAACTCATTAGAAATGTTATCTCCCTAGCTAAATTCAGTTAAATCAAAGTAAAGAGGGAGCCAAAAAACAGTTGTGTTAACATCTTCGCCATATAAAGTAAACTTTGAAATAAAAATAAATAAATAAATAAATAAAAACTGGCAAAAAAGAATTTATTTTGTTTGATTGTTTCATTAATCGTAAACTTTGCTTTTAATAAAATTAGTTATAGTCCCTAGTCAACCCCCTGTATTCCCTAAAACAACCTGATATCGTTTGGTTCAATTTAGTAGAATGGGAGTCCAACTTAGGGGACCAGTTGCTGAATTTGGACCACTTTTGCCAAATTTTTCAAATTAAAATAAAATTTAGGATTTTCAAAAAGAAATTGATCTAAAGATTTATTTAGTTAGTAGATGAATAGATTGACACCGTGTAGTGATGTTTTGCAGATATTCCGAAAATTAAGTGACTTATAGCTGAAAATAAGTGAAGTGGTCAAATTCGGCTACTCTCCCCTACTTCACATTATAATAATTACACTGAACATAAATAAATTTGTATTTAAAGCATTTTTATATTTTTAATACAAAGTTGTATTTAGCTAATACAAAATTTGGGAAATTTCAACAGTATAATCACCTAAAAAATTATTTTTTTGAACAATAAAAACGAAATTTTAAGTTCAGTTTATACAGACTAACTTGAAAAATTCATGAAAAAAGATTAAAAAATCTTTGAGACACCGTGCGTGTTATGTCCAAAAATGTCATTTGGAGAAAATTGAATTCAAAGTTTCGGAAACGCTACTTCAACTATTGAGCGGGTATATTTCTAAAAGCCATAACTTTTGTTCTAATGGGAATTTTAAGGAAACAATTAGATCAAAATGTAAAGTGCAACAAGTAAAAATTAAATTTAAAAAATCAAAAAACCCGACTGCGTAAAAAGCGAACTAATTAATTATTTCTCATCAATGTTAAACAATTTTTTATATTACTTCCCTATTTGTTTATTTACTTGTAATGATGACTTTTCAGTTGTGTTTAATTGTTAGTTCCTATCTATAAACACTGTTTTGATGAGACTTATAGATGTCTATGAAAGTTAGAGTTGAAGTAAATCTGGAGATCCTACCTACACAACTTCTAGGTTGTGTATTATTTAAACGGAGCTTCTGACTGTAAAATAGTCAATGAAACATCGTCTTCATTTTGAAAGACCTATCCAATGATATGCCACTCAATAGGGTGCGTAAAAAAAATTTTCGTCTCTACCGCCATTTTTTATTTTATGGCCGCCATTTTGAATTTATAAAAAAGAAACCTAGCCCATAACCATCGAACGGTTAAGACGAATTGATAGAGACCTCATTCATTAAAATCCATCCAGCCGTTAGGATGTTTCGAGGGTATAAAGCAATCCACATACCCAGATACGCGTGAAACACATAACCCTTCTTGGCAGTCGGGTAATAAGAAGAACCATCTAAGTTGGTGTTAACGACTTTATAGATGAATGAACGGAGTCCGGATTTTTATGTATCCTTAAAGAAAGAAAAGCGTATCAGTCCGGCCGGTATATAAAAGGTGTTTCAAAAAGTAATCCCTACTTTTAAAATTCAATAATTCATACTTTATAATAAACTAGCAAAACCCGCGACTTTCCTCGCGTAATAGTTGAAATATGCCAAGTGATATTTGTATGTCTAATTTTTAATAGATGAAATTATACTTTTAGGAACAATTCAAAAATTACCAATTAAGCCACAGTTTGACGAAACTTTATTATTACACCGCATTAAGCATAAATGAGACTAATTAATAAGAAGAACTAAAACTAATTCTAAATTAATGATAATTTAGAAAGTATTTTGAAGCTTTTATGCCCATTTCATACGCTCTTTTCAGTATTCATTTGAAGTTTTGAATTTTTTAGAAACCGTTTTTAGTACATATTTACGTCTTAAAATTAACCATCATGTCAAATTCTAAGCTTCTTGTCTAAAGGTCTACCATCTCTCTGGTGGTAGAGGCACCAACATAAAATGTCTATGTTGAAACAGGGACTGTCGCCATTAATTTGCCAAGATTAATTTTGAAATCGGTTTGGTGTTTCCTAATATTCCATAGAAAACGTAATTTAGAAAATTTTTAAAAGCGTTTCAAGAACGTTTATTGTTCCTGCCAACTCCAGGTGGTAGTGACACCGGCATAAAATATAGCCTGTGTAGAATCAGGAACTGTCACGATTGATTCTCAACTATTGCTTTTGTAATCGTTTTATTAATTCCTGAGATTGCATAGAAATCGTAATTTAGGACTTTTTTTTAAAGCTTTTCACTCCTTCCTTTAGCTTCATCCCTTTTAAATTTGGAATTTACTTTCGAATGTTCTTAGAGGGCATTTATATTTCATAAGTAACTACCATGCTATATTTCAAGTTTCTAGTCTCTTCAGTATCACAAAAACGTAATTTAGAGCGTTTTTTGCTCCTGCAACCCTCTGGTAGTAGTGGCACCAACATAAAATACAGCTTATGTTTTAGCAGGTTCTATCACCACCATTTTGAAACCATTATTTTTTAAATCGGTTTGGTATTTCATAAGATTGTACAAAATTCGTAATTTAGAACGTGCGTCCAAGTGTCTCTTTGGTACCATCGAAGAGTGTATGAAGTTATGTATAGAATTGAGCCAATTGTTTGCTCCTGAAACACACATGCCTCCTCTCCTCCCCCCCCCCCTTAGTTTCGGTCCTGATTTTTAGAACGCTTTTCGCGCATTTTTACCCTTTTTTAATTTCGAATTTTTTAGAAACAATTCGTAGGGAGCATTTACATCTTATCTTATAAGTAATTACCATGCCAAATTTCAAGTTGCTATCCCCTGCAGTATCACAATAATCACAAGTTAGAACGTTTTTTACTTCTGAAACCCCCTGGTGGTAGTGGCACCGACATAAAATAGAACCTATGTTGGAGCAAGGGTCCAAGATAGGCTGTCATAAGCCATTAGGCCAACATAGGCACCTTTAGGGCTGCCACCATCAATTTCAAACCATTACTTTTGAAATTGGTTTGCTACTTCCTGAGATTGCGTTGAAACCGCAATTTAGAACGTTTTTAGAACGCTTTTCACCCCTTTTAAATTGAGAATTTTTTAGGAAGTGTTCTTAGAGTTAATTTATATCTTATGTAACTATCATGACTGATTTCATGTTGCTAGCCCCGTAGTATAACAAAAAAATCACAATTTAGAACGATTTTTGCTTCTGCAACCCCCAGGTGGTAGTGACACCGACATAAAATAGAACCTATGTTGGAGCAAGTGTCCAAGATAGGCTGTCATAGGCCATTAGGCCAACATAGGCACCTTTAGGGCTGCCACCATCAATTTCAAACCATTACTTTTGAAATTGGTTTGCTACTTCCTGAGATCGCGTAGAAATCGCAATTTAGAACGTTTTTAGAACGCTTTTCACCCCTTTTAAATTGTGAATTTTTTAGGAAATGTTCTTAGAGTGCCGACTTTCACTTTGAAACATATGGTCCCGGAAACGTGGGAAAATAGGGTGTAGCCTACCTGAAATGACACGAGTGAGTCAGAAATAGAGAGAACCAGGCCCGTAGCCAGAATTTCCGTTCGGAGGGGGCTCAATCTTTTTTCTGATCTGCCAGTATTAATTTACATAATTTAAAGCGTAATGAAAAAAGTAAACAAGGCGTAACCTAAGATATGTTCCTGCATAGGATACGTGATGTCCAAGTCAAAAATTGTTAGTTCGTATTTTTTAGAGTTCTGCTATAATTTATGGTTTTCAAGAGCTCTTTCAGTTTCCAAACAATTTCCGAGACTTATACTTGGCCATGAGGCTGAGTACCTTATTAGGATCTACTGTAAAGCCCCAATGAATGCAAATAATTGCAAGACTACTCAGTCTCTCATTGGCCATAATGCTTCGAGGAAAAAATTTAATTCATTTTATTGTCTAAAAACACCTTTCAGCACTTTCTGTTATTACTAGGCTTGCAGCCAAGACTATCAGCAAATTTTGATCATATTGTAATACGTTACATTAAAGTACTCTCTGTCATGACCTCTACGTTTGTGTTTACATTAGCAATTCTTTTGCGCCATAATTCATATTCAGATTTCATTTCCGACATTATCACTTTATCATCAAAATATTGAGAGAGATTCTCTAATTTGATTGCCTTTTCCGGAGGAGAAAATTCTGGAAGAAGTACACGGAAATCTGATTCAATATCTTAATTTGAAATGAATCTATAATTTAAATTTTGAATAAGACTTTCTACACAGGGCATAAAGACCATGATCCTGTAATACTCTTTAGTGGATGTAATTTGAGGGTTTGCATGTGTTGTCTATCTAAATGTTAATCAGAATATTTATTTCAGTTTAGAGGACGTCTTCCCCAACTTTGGATGCAGAATTAAATAGCTCGCGAAAGATTTCCCGTACATTTTCCGTATGATAATTAGGAAATCTTCAGCATGAGTTACAGATGATATCATATCACAAGATTTTTCTTGAATAAGAATTTATAATGGCTTTGTCAGATTGAAAAGATTGTCCCAAACAAACAGGCCTACGTGAAAATCCCTAATCTCCATGACTGCCAGGAAATCTGTTGCTGTTGAAGCAATCTTCCGTGTGTTTTCCAAAATATTTTCTAAGCTAATGCAAATGCATTTAAACAGCTTAACAAAGATTAATACGTTATATGCCTCTCAATAAATCTTGTGCCGCAAAGGCGGAGAAGTCATTCTCTTATGTTTTCTGGAGCATATGGTAAATTGCTTCTTTAAGGGCTAAATTTCCCTTGGGGTGATTTCTAAAAAAATTGTCACTTCATCAACAGTTCCAAGAGAGTTTCGGATGGCAAGAATTAGCATACAATTGGAAAATGCAAGAATTAACCGATGGCTTTCAAAATTGGACGTATCTAATTTTGGAATACTTCTGACGAATTCAAGACTAGACCCCACTAACATAACCAGCCATATTAGCCGCTACGTCATACGCCTGTGTAATGCATCTGGGCCATTCCATGAAAAACAGACAAAATGTTCTGCACGTGACACTTACATAAATGCCTATATCTATTGACTTATAAGTTGTTAGAATAGAAACTATACATTAAAAATAACAAAAACCGCTAGATTTTCATGTTAGCATAGTTGTTTTAATTTGAGGATACAATAGTATTGTTTAAACAGAAGTAATATGTAGAAAAACTGTCCCACACGTGATATGGAATGGCTTTTTAATAGGTTTTAAAATCCCCACATTTTAAACCCTAGACCTTAGTAAGCTGACCGTGCTTAATAGGTTTAAAAATCTTCACATTTTAAATCATAGACTTAAGTAATCTACCAGTGTCAGGGCCATTCCATGAAAAATGGACAAAATGTCCTACGCGTGATACTTATATAAATACCTATATCTATTAACTTATAAATTGTAAAAATATAACCTATAGATTGAAAATAACAAAAACCCCTAGATTTTCATATTAGCATAGTTGTTTTAATTTAAGGATACAATAGCGTTGTTAAAACAGCAGTAATATGAAGAAAAGCTGTCCCACACTTGGCATGGAATTGCCCATTTAGACATATCAATACGCAGTTCATCAGAACGTTGTACTATTTTTCTGTTATATTTTCGGCGGACAAGTCATTTACTTGCATGAAACTAAAATATCTTCCCGAATTATTGCGGTTTCTGAATTTTATAAATAGTCCACACATCTAACTCAAAGGGCAAGCTGTTCTGTGCTTGAAATGTCCATAGTTTCATCAGCAATCGACCTAAAACAGATCGCGTTAATTATTTTGGTAATCAGTTTTTCGATAACTATATCCGAGCATATTTGAATGATTGGGCTGAAGTAAGTATAGTATTTCTACGGCTGTTTATCACGTTTCAATTCGTCATCTCCAAACTTTGCTCCAAATCTTAAAAGAGCTGTTAGCTTATCGTCTTTTTTATAGGTTCTCTAACGTCATGATCACTTCTAAGTAGCATTTCTTGCTCTGCACAAAATAAGATTGTTAGAATGTTGGATGCTGCTTTCTGGAAAACTCTTTACAGGGCACTATGAAAAATTGCCAAACAATCCTTGCGCAGGGCATCCCTGAAGTTGATAATTCTATAAAAGACAAAGAAAGTTTCCCACTTAAACATACAGCACACATTTTTTCTTCTGTTAAAGAATCACATGCAAACAATTTAAAGCAAAGTTATGCAATGAAGAAGCGGGAGACGCCGGACGCCATGGTAATTTTGAAAGTTTGTCTATGCCCCTATCATCTTTCTTCGCACCATTTCTTTTCAGAATTTTCTGCTACTAGTTTCTTTTTTTTTTTTAGTGAAAAGACTTTTACAGTTATAACACCATTTTCAAATATACTTTCTTAAAAAACATTATTTTTCACATAATTTTACGTTACAAGAGGCTACTAAAGTTTTTGGCTCCTTTCTCAACAAAACATTTTAACACTGACCACTATAAGTTTTCATTATATCGTGCTATAATGAGGATAGAAGAAATTAAGGAAGATCATAACATGCAAGTAAATGTTCTACATTTGAATTCTAAAGTTAAATTATAAGCCATACTCGTTTTAAACTTACTTTTTCTTAGTCAAATTAATGATATGGAACTACATGTATCGAATTTTACTGGGTATAAAATTAAAATGGCGGTTTAAGAAGAACTGATATTTTAGTGGTAGATACGAATAAAGAACAATATATTTTTACAACTAAAACTATACGTAGTTCTAATGTAATGGAAGATAAAAACAAGAAAAACATTATCAATTTTTATTATCATTAGAGGTAACTGTGTAAAATCTTTTTTTAACTTTCGGGAGGGGCTACAGCCCCCTTAGCCACCTCCCTGGCTACGTGCCTGGAGAGAAACGGGATTGGCTGAACCCCCGACGTCCAAGAGAGACAATTTTGAACTTAGAAGGAAGTTCTTAATGAGTAGGGCGTCAATGACATGAAGGCGAGATAGCAAGTTGGGCTTGCAGATTTCCGCCGAGGTTTTTTTTTTTTTTTTACGGAGAAATAGATTCTCCGGGTTCCATTAAGCCTCTCACCCTGAGAGCACCGCGCAGACCGGGTCTGCAGTCTACACGTTCTTTTGTGAACAGGGATGACGGGGATGACCGCCCCGGGAACCCAGCTTTCGCTTTAGAGTATAAGTGCAATCCCGAGGGGGGGGGGGGGGGGGCTCAAATCCACTGCATATGGTAAGATACATTAACAATGAGTTGTCTTTACAATATTTTTAAAACAGTTAATAACATACAGAAAAATAAATTCAGTTTGCTGTTTTTGACTCTGAAACTCACAAGAAATGTCAACAGTACATACATTGTCAGCAATTGCACTATGTTGTATACATGCATAAACAATTACAAGACATATATTTTGAATATTAGAGCTCAAAAACTTTAAGTGAAATGCATATGCTGATAAATATAATGAAAAAACTAGCTTCCTGACAAACAAAAGGTACTACGGTTAAACCGGTAGTACGCCGCATTTCATTACCAACGGGAGATTAGATCTTCCAGCCGGGACGATATTCTACCGTAGATCAACGAAGATCGAATCAACTAAGTGGTCTGATTGGACAGTCTATTAATGAACTATAGTGAACTCTGTTTAAGGCTGCCACCTTCAACTTAAGACTTTCTCAAATTTGAACGCAAACAATTATTGTTGCGTAGGAGTATTCAAGAACAACTCAAATCACGAGAATTTTTTATTGTCATTTCAAATTAATAAATTTCATTTTTATTCTTCATCAATTGAGTTATAATCTGAATTACTCCCCTTCGAAACATGCCTTAACCCGCTCGCTACCACGTTTCCGAAGTTCGCACACATCATTTATATGACATGAAAACTATCATTCTATGATCTCAGTAATAATGTGCTTGTTTATTAACGAATTAGCTTGTTGCATGTGTACTAGACTAGAGGTCTGCACAGGGCGGAATTTCCAAGCCCGGGCCCGTTGCGGCACGAACAAAAGCTACCTTGGGCCGGCTCGGTGTAAAAATCAAAAGTTCGAATCGGGCTCGGTCCGGCGTGTTTGTATTTTCACAGTTCACGGCCATACACGTACAAAAATCAGCGATGACAAGCCCGGCCCGGCCCATGCAAAAATCAATTAAATCAGGCGCGGTCCAGACCATCTCAATTTATACAAAAAATTTCGATTTTCCTCAACATTACAATTAAGATACTTTTATAAAATACTGCATACGTATTTTTGGAAAATGTTTACCGTATACTGTGAAACCTCTCTGAAGGGCCACCTGCTGTTCCATTGAAAATTGGCCCTTAAATAGGGGTGGCCAAATTTTTCATTTCTCTTTCTTTTTATCCCGTGATTTTTAAAATCTGCTTATTTTTTCAGTAAGTTCTCTTTGTTTTTAACAATATTGTTTATTTGATTCTTGCTGCAATTAAACTGTGAAGCTAACTTTCTTGCAAATGTTCCTTGATCATGACAATTAAGAACTTTGATTTTGTCTTTCAAATCCAAATGTACACTTTATCTTGATTTAAGTGCCGTAATTTTAAATTTTACATAAGCCTGAGCATAAAATTTCTAGTGTAAAAATTGTGCTTCAATATGCATTCACAGTTTTAGTAAATGTGGAATCAGTTTTTCTAGATAACCTGTTATCCTTTGTGTGCCCACAACAATGTGTCAAGTTTCCCCTTCAACCCAATCCCTACAGGTAGAAAGGTCAGACAAATTGTGAGGAACACCTGTTTGTCCACTTGTGGAAACATTTGTGGTCCTTCATTGTGTTACTAAATCCTCCCACCTCCTACTGCTTTCTTTGTTGCAAGTGCAGTTGTTTGCTGAACTCTTATCTTTTGATTCAGGAATTAAATACACCTGTTTAGGATTTAAGGCACATGTGAAAAAAAATGGCCTTTATGACGGGTAGGTGCGGCCAAAGGGGCTATTAGGAGTAAATTTAACATTATGTCTACGGGAAAAACTTTCGTTCCTAAAACTATTGGCCCTTAATAGAGGTGACCCTCGAATAGGGGTAGCCTTTAAAAGAAGTTTCACGGTATTTTAGATTGTTATATGTTCGCAAGACAGAAAATGCATGATATCAACATTAATTATTAGTTACACTATT
This sequence comes from Maratus speciosus, assembly GCA_963932465.1. Classification (NCBI taxonomy): domain Eukaryota; kingdom Metazoa; phylum Arthropoda; class Arachnida; order Araneae; family Salticidae; genus Maratus; species Maratus speciosus. The sequence goes on from OZ010800.1 coordinate 343,038,865, forward strand.
AGACTTTTCATCATTCAAATAAAGATACATTAGAAAAATTAATGTTGTTTAGAATAAAGAAAAAAAAAGACGATTAAAAACATCATAACATTTGAAGCTGCATTATAAAAAATAGATTTCTGAAAACATTCTCTGTAATTCATTAAGGCAGTTCTTAAATCTAAAGAGGAGCTACTTTCTAACACATTTCTGAATTCATTTTTGTTCGAAAACGCATAAAATTGGCAGTGCAGAATTTATCTAAACAAATGGCATTTTCCATTTTTTGATAACGGCAAAAGATCTTTCAGAAAATACTGTCAAATTTCTCATTTTGAATCGAATTTTTGGACACGATAGCGCGATAAATGAGAAAAACTTGTCGTCACGTCACGTAGAAACAATGGTTTGTAACTCAATAAGTAATTTAGTTATCAAAAAGTAAGAAACGCTATTCGATTCTACAATAGTCTGGTTTGTCAATTTTATGCCTTTTCATACTTAAAAATGAGTCAAAAAATTTCGTGTTGTTGAGTAATGAATTTGAGAAAAATATTATGGTATATTTCCAATGATTTTGTTAGCAAAACTCCATTACCGCTATTACTGTTTTAAAAAAACAACTTGCCTGTCCGACACATACTGGAAACTATTAAGTTTAGTTTCGACTATGTAGAAAAGGAATGTAAGCCTGATCCCATCCCGAACTGAGTCTGCTGAAAAAATTAAGCTCGGTGTAAGGCACGATGTAATTGTCCGATGCCGACGTCTACAATGGATATGTTACATTTCTGTAATGATGTTGTCCAACTAGCATCGGCTCGTGCACCACATTTATACTCATTCTCGCGAAAGTCATAGCCATTGAAAATGGTTCATATTTTATCGGCTTCATTTAAATTTTTATATCGGGCTGATCGACCCGCTTAATTTTTACTGACCCGCTGGTACATTTTATTTTATTTTTTGTCGGCCCGGCTCGACCCGTTTGAAAGTTTGTGCTCATTTTGCTAGGCCAGGTACGAGCCTCGGTCCAAGCCCAGGCCCGTGCTGGCTTCTAGTGTGCACTCAACTTAACGTAGGAAAAGCTGCGAGCTAAATTGATCGTAAGTGTCATGTAGTTATAATACATCATATTATGTATAAGGAAATAATCCATCGTGCATTACTAGCTCTGCGAAAATTGTTACTTTCCACCTACACTGTATTGAAATGTTCTTCTTTACTTGAGTGCTGTTGTTTTGTGATGTCACATGTGCATTATCTATTCGAATGGATACTCGTTTCCATTTCGTTTCAGTCACAGTTAATAAAATAATACAGTTAATCTCACAATTTGTGAATCACAACTAATACATTTTTCTGTCTATGGAGGTAAGAGAAAGCTGGAAGACTCAACAACATCTATATCAAAAATTTAGCATCCTTTATTTGCCTTTCAAATGGATTATTCTATTGTGTCATTTTCGTTTCAGTGTATAATGAAATTTTAAAATTGTTCGAATTCCTAATATAAAACCATTATGGCATAAAAGGAAATGTTCTATTTTTTTTTTTTTTTTGAACGAATGAACCAAATTAAACAAAAAACTATACAGCTAATTCCTGACAGCTATTTCTACTTATTATCGACACAAACATGCTTTTTGCGAAAGTTGACGCGGAACAGATATGAGGCATTCTCACAAAATTTTAACTTTCAGGAATAAAAATCTGGTGAAATTAAACTTAATAAAATAACATTTTAAACTTATAGACGAATGCCTTAATGATTCAAAATAAAGAAAAAATGGTCAGCAGTGACGATTTTTTTATTTAACTGAGGTTTAAGTTAAACTTGCGAGTTTAATTTTCCTTACCGTTTTACCTCTGTAACTTTTTATTTTCTTCTAAATTTTTACTTATAATGAATTTGCATAGTACCCACAGAACATTCAAATAAGAAATAATAACACTGTATTATTTTTAATATAAAATTTTGGTATAACATTGTCTTATAGAAGAGTTAAAAAAGGGACGGTAAGGAAAAAATAGGGGACGGTAAGGTAAAATTGGGGGACGGTAAGGTAAAATTAGGGGACGGTAAGGTAAAAAAAGGGTCGGTAAGGAAAATTACCAACTATTTTTAGGCAAATCATGTTAAAACTAAAAAATAGCTAGCCACAGTGCCCATTGATTTTTAGAAACAGTTATTTACATTGAATTTAATTTAAAAAACAATAATCATTTACCTCGAAAAGTGCAGAAATAACCCTTGGGGACGGTAAGACTATCAATAAAATCACGATGCTTGAAAGTGATATTTAAATGCTGATTTAAATTCTGCAGTAAATTTTCTGTCAAAGAATTTTAGCCATTCTTTCTAGCATACTTCTGCATGAAAAAAAAGTTGAAAATAATTCTGTGGCTGCATCTGAAGTGATTTTCTGTATAATTTTAGCAAAAAGGGCGGTAAGGAATCTAAAATCCAGGGACAGAATTAAAAAAATAATAACAACCGTAAAAATGTGTGCAGGTTAATTTTTTATTATATATTTATTTAAAACAATAGTTCCAATTTCGGAAAAAAATTACATGGGATTACTTTTATTGAAACAATTTTACACAGACAGCTTTAAACTTAAAAATCAACTTCAGGGACACCGGACGATAAGGAATTTCGGGGTATATTTGGAGCCCCAACATCGTCCACAACTTATTTATCTTGCTAATATTGTTATACACAGTCATGCAATGGGAGGTTTTCCAGTATAAGAAAAAAAAAACCCAAGAATACGTACTAAAGTAAAAATTATTATTCAGGGACTTAAAGGTCAAAATAATGTGAGAATGCCTCATATACAGACAATACTAACAGACAAATAGACAGACTAAAAAAATTCCTATTTTGGCAATTACCCTTAACTGACGTCTCAGCAAATGTCTAAATATGTGGCACTTCCACATTTTATGCAACAAATCTAAAAGTTAATTTATAAATTTTCTTTTAGTGACGCTTCTCTTTTATAACTTTTCTGTTCCATTTTAAACAAGCAGATTTTTAAGTAACTTTGCAAAATTGCCTGATGTCGTTTGTCACTCTCCCAAAAATTTATTCTTTATACCTTCATTTTTAAATGCCAAATTTTAAATGATACTTAATATATCCCAAACATTTCCTTTTTTAATGATTTATTAGAAAGTATTTTTCTGCTACTTGATAAGCAGCAAAAGAAACTAAAATGTAAAAACAATATTTATTATTTTAAATGTACAATGAAATTTTGTTCATAATCTGTATTGCTTATTTAAAAATGTTTATTACATAATATGTCAGTTTGTAGAGAAGCCGTAATATTTTATTAGTCGTAAAAGCACTTTCTATTTGTCGAGATATCAGGGTTTGAATCCATTGTTTTCAAAAATTGACAGCAGTAAGGGGCTACAGGGGTAAGTAGGCGTAGTCCTCATAATTTGTCTGTTTATGGATAGATGACGCATCAAGTCACAGAGTACCTTTCTTTTTGCTTTCTACAATCCCCATTGTAGTTTTGCAGCGTTACCCATGTGCAGTGGACATTTATTACGAGTTTTCTTCTTTTTTGCCCTCATAAGTAATTTTTTGTTGCTTCATGCTTTTTCTAATTTCTAATACTTATCTTAATAATTGCGATTTAACTTTTGTAGTTTTTCATAGTGTATCATTAACTCTACCTATTCCATATGTGATTTAATTGGATTTTTTATGTATAGAGGGTTACATCTCCAATTTTGTGAAGAAATTTGTTATGGGGCTAGTAGGCGCATTGAACACGAGGCAAGTTGACTTGGTGTGCCAACTAACCACGTTACACTGTTTCGTAATATTTTCTACTATTTATCCCGTTTAATAAATTAATTACTTTTTTTAACAAAAAAACATACTTAATTACCAAAGATAAACTGAACAGGTTAACACACCGAAGAATTCTTAAATATCCTTGATGTGTTTAACACGATCTTTAGGCTTAATCATATTAAAAGAATAAACAAAACACAACTTTGTACATAGGGACATAACTTTATTCTGAATACTCATGCTGGCTGTACGGCCATCTAGCGGATCTATACGTAAACATTGGTACAATATGTAAGAAAAAGATTCGGTATCACCTTTTTGGTTTTATCTCCAGCAGTCACTGGCGCTCCTCTGATTTCGGCTTAGGATGTTGGATAATTATATTCTGAGGATGTTAGGCCAATACAAAAGACAGAATCAAAAAAGCAAATGGGGGAAACAGGCGTAGGTAAAAGGCAGCCACATGAATATTGACATATTCACCAAATCTGAAGGCATTGAAAGATTAAAAGTAACCTTTAGAGAGAAAAAATGATGAAATACAAAAAGGAAGAAAATAAAGGCAACAGAAAAAATTGGCAAAAGGTAAACAGATAATAAGGAAAACTTTGTTTCCACCTATAATAAAAGGGAACTTGGTATAGAGAAAAGCACGAATCTTGACAATATCGCAGATGACGAGGAAGATTAATATCTGGTGTGTGTTGGTAATTTAGAAACAGCAAACACCGATAAAAATGTGTGCGATGCAGTGTTTAATCACATGTGACCTGCACTACACTCGATTTTACATTTGTGATAACTGTAACTCTGATGATGATATCGAGTACGATAGAAGCTACTCAATGTTAATGTTTTATTCATTATTTTTATGTCTGTATAATTTAGAATCTACATTGTAGAGTGTTAATTCCTTTGTTTAAACTTTCTGATAATAAATAAAATTGATTTCGCTTAACTACGTGTCTTATTTGAGCAAATTTTAAATTAACTTTTTTATGAAGCGTGAGCCAACTTACCCCACAGGAATAGGCAATTTACCCCGCGGCGAGGTAGGTTGGCACACAGTTTTTCTTTTACTTCAGGCTTCCTCTAAACATAAACTGCAAAAAGCTACAAACATAGAACTCCGTGTATTTATAGCCAAATGTCTGTGCTTTAAAATTACAGTTAAATCTTGTTAAAAAACTTAAACTAAAAATTAATATTAATGTTGTGAATTATCACATTGCTATCAAACCGTAAACCAACTTAGTGAAAAATGTCCAAGCCGGGAATCGAACCCGGGTCCCTGGAATAGATCTCCAGTGTTCTACCACTAAACCACAAGGACGATGCCCAGCCTGGCATTTCTCACTTATATAACTCGGTAAGTCTGCAACCGCAGCACAAGATGGAGAAGTCTTCGTGAGCACACATTCCTAGCGGCGTAACATGAGACGCAAACAAACCCAGCATCGGTGAATATACAATTTTTTAATTAATTTTCCAACTACATTTCAGCAGTGAAATTCTATCCAACTACATTTCAACTACATTTCAGCATCAAAAGCTGCGCTTACTAGCCCCGGTCTCCCCTACCCTCAAATCAATCAATCAACCAAATTACAGAGGCAAAAGGGCAAACTGGACAGTGCGCTGGCTACAAAAATCACATTGTCAGGCCCTGTGTTTGTGAATAATAGAAATGCACTTCCAAGGAGTTCGTATGTTGCTCTGAAAAAATAAGATGGTTTGTAATATCCATCAATATGAAGTTTGTCTGTATTAAAAATAAGGGTCATTATTCACTCACTCCTTCTAATATTAATGCAGAATGTCTCTACTAAAATTTCAAAGTACAAAAAATACCAATAGCACTAAAAATACAGGCTGTCTCCCTTCAGACAGAACCCGAAATTTCGTTCACAACTTTACCAGTAAGGAAGATAACAAGTAACTCAGTAACTCAAGCACGCTGGAACCGACTACTACTGAGTGTTTTATGATTTAAAAGCCCGTTTTTTATTATTTTGAGTATAAACAATTCCATGGCAGCTAATCCGCATGATTAGATGGCATTTGTAAACATATACTGCTTAAATAATTACAGATCATATATATTATATACATTGTACATATATATATATATATATATATGTCACCAGATCTTCATAAAGTAGATTTTACAGAGCTTAACAGCTAAATGATATTTATGATTTTGAAAAATAAAGTATTTTATACAGAATAAATAATATAATAATGAATACATACAATAAATAAAAATACAAAATACAAAACTGCAAACTAAAAACTAAACTTTAAGGAATGAAATTACAAAATACAAAATTGAAATGGAAAAAAAATTCCAAATACAAAAAGTATGAGTTTAATAAGAAAATCTTCATTGTTAAGAGAGACTACAAAAGACAAAGAGTTTGATTGATTTTCAGAAATATACTGATTACATACTAAAAACTTCATACAGCTAATGCTGACAAAAAAAGTTTTTGCTAATGATGTCTTAATTATATAATAATATTTGCACCAGATTTGCTTTTCGAGAGAAATGTCTTCAATGTCACATTTTCGTCTAAACATTACAAAGCTTCATGTTTCAGAATGTAGCTACCAGTACATACGCCGTCATTGATCAAATTAAAGCGCAGCATTTATCGTGCTGCCATCCCATTTCACAGAAAGTTAATTTATGGAATATTTCACTAACAAGGAGAGGGCCAACCTTGTTAATCACATATTTTGATTATTTTAATATATGTTGTAGGGTAGAGACCCCTTAGTGTCAGGTTCAACGGATTTTATCCAACGCTCCTTAGTTCTTGAGAAACCGGGGGGGTCTAATAATAGTACACAACTTAAACACTTACTTTGCAAACGAAGTGATATGTTGGTCGTAGCTCAGTTGGTATGGCGTTTGCCGGCTGATTCGAGGGCCCGGGTTCGATACCTGAATGCGCTACATCTGTTTTTCTCATTTTTTGTTTTATAAATATACTTGTAAGTATAATTAATAATCTCATTGTCAATTAAAATTTATAATATTGTACATCAATTATAATTTTAACGTATTTAATTTTTTACTTTTAACTAAATAGTTATATAAAACATCATAAAACTGTTAATTTTTTAAAAATCACTTTTAAAATGTACTTCATATATTCTTTATCGATGCAATGATATTGAGAAATTGTGTCAAATCGTGATTTTAAAGAAACATCATTACACATTGTTTTAACAAAGGCAGTTAATGCGATAATACTATTGTTCTGTTTTTAAAGTAACAAGCATAATTATATTAAAAAATAGGATCGGAATTAAATTACAACCGATTTTTTGCATATTAAAGATTTTTAAATTTGTAATACGTATGCTTGCGCTTTCAATTATTTTGCTTTCACCTTTATCTTCTTTCTGCTTTTATTTTTATTTTATTTGAATGTTCTTTTATTTTATCCTAACTAGATGGCACCACAAGAGATTTTGTCACGATTTTGGAATTTTTATCATTCAATAATAGATCCAATTTCTTTTTAAACCTCTTTAAAGGATGAGAAATAATAGTTTAAAAATAAAAAATGATAAATTTAAGTTTATTAACATTATAATTAATGTATGATATTAAAATTTGTAATTGAAATTATTAAATTATAATTACAAGTATATTTATAAAACAAAAGTAGCGCGTTCGGGTACCGAACCCGGGCCCGCAGATCAGCCAGCAAACGCCGTACCAACTGAGCTACGACCAATCTATCATTGCGGTTGCAATGTAAGTATTTAAGTTGTGTACTATTATTAGACCCCCCGGTTCCTCAAGAACTAAGGAGCGTTGGATAAAATCCGTTGAACCTGACACTAAGGGGTCTCTACCCTACAACATAAATTAAAATAATCAAAATCTGTGATTAACAAGGTTGGCCCTCTCCTTGTAAGATATATTCAATATCGTTAAAGTTATCTATGGAAATCCGTTTTCGATTTAGAGTGAGACACCCTGTATTTTGACTGAATAAGAGACGTGCGACGCTGGTTTCCAACACAAAAAATATTCATCTTGATGAGTATTGCCGCCTCTTTTATTTTGTTATAATAGCTTAAGAACACTCCGGCATGATTGAACAAACTACATATATCACAATCAATTTTCTATATGCAATCTAACTTTTCCTATATCTAATCTAACTGATGAAGAAATAACTTAGGGCATTAATCTCTGTAGAAGAGTTCTCGCATTAATCAAGTTTATAAAAGATGTGTTAATGAAAATTATTGCGTGATAATTCTTGCAGTGGTATTATAACGTTTCTACCGAACAGTATTTCTCCAACTGAATGAAAAAAGGTGCAGGCTGGGAGTCGAACCCAAGACCTTTGACTTAAATTGGCAACGGGTTATCTACTGAGCCAACAACCGGCTGTCATATTTAACACATAACCTTATTGGCATCAGATAACTTTATAACTCCATTAACAAAGAATTTTTAATGGAGTTCCATTACCGGCTGTATATTCTGTTGCGCTGTTTACAAGGCAGACCAGCCAATGCCAGACCCTGCTGTTATCAATAAGGTTATCTGATTAAAAAGCAGAAAAACAACGTTTAAAAATGCACAAATAATATGTAAAAAGCTGCAAACAGCTGTTTCGAATCTAATAGCGAGATTCTCCTTTAGTGCAAGATAGAGCAAGGCATAGCGTGCTAGAAAAAGCAAGGCTAGGCCAATAATTTTCTAGCACGCTGTACCTTGCTGTATCTTGCACTGAAGAAGAATCTCGCTAGTAGATTCGAAACAGCTGTTTGCAGCTTTTTACATATTATTTGTGCATTTTTAAACATTGTTTTTATGCTTTTTAATATTTTTGCACAAAGGCTATATTTTCTATTTTTAGAGTTATCTGAGTTAAAATGTGTCCGTCAGTTGTCGTCCCAGGTAGCTCAATAGGTAGAGCATTGGCAATTTAAGTCAAAGGTCTTGGGTTAGACTCCAGGCCTACGTATTTTTTCACTCAGTTGTAAAAATTTAGTTCGTATGATATTTTTGTCAATCAGAATGACTGAGTTAAAAATAATATAATATAACTTTTCTAAATTGGAAATGTTATTTAAATTAATGCATTTTTATAACTTTTCAGTACTGAATTTACAAATGGAAAAATTCGGGCTAGAAAAACAATCAAAAGAATCACGCTTAGTAAACGGAAGGTAAATATACAAGTTACCACGCTTGGTAGCGTAAAACGAAAATCTTATTACTATGGGATATAACCGAAGAGTACCAAAGTCTAGCATGTATAAATAGCAAAGAAAAATAATCTTTCGTGTATTTTAAATTTCAGAAAAATCTTTGTATTTCAAAAATTAAATCTTGTGATAAATAATATGTATGCGTCAGTATTAACTATTAAGTTAATTAACATTTATTGAAAAGGAAAAAGTTTAGCGAAGAAAATTAAAGGAAAAATTCTATGCTTTATTCATGCAATCTATTGAATTGTCATTTCCACTTACATTACATTTTTTATTTATTGCATTTCGTAATTTTTTTAATGTAGATTTGTTATTTATTTACAGTTTAACAAGAATCGAAACGAAATACAACTGATTTCGCTTCAGGCACTTCCATTAATATTAAAAACATATAGAACACATTCAAAAAACAGTGCTTTTAAGATTAGAAACAAAATTTGTATAAATAATTTTCCAAGTAATTACGTCATTCTCCCGGAAACGTACATTTTCAGTGAAAAAAAAAATCCCTAAAACAATATTTTCAAATTAATAGCGTAAAAAAATTTTTATATATTGCTTTGCTAATATCATGATACCAATTATCTAGATCACAAAAGAGATTTTTTTTAACCACTTTGCTCCAAGCGATTCCTATGTGCGACGCCTTAAATGTTTCTCCTGTGCCCATGGAATGCTTCTTATTAGAGATCGACCGAAAATTCGGTTTCCTTTTCGTTTTTGGCCCAAAATCAGAGTTTCGATGAAAATTCGTTTTCGGTGAAAATGCTGCCTAAAATTCAGTCGGACCGAAACTATCTGTATTTTAAAAATCTCATTTCTTCCATCGGGAATTTTCAACATTACTCATTCATTTGAGGTGTATCGGCTCAAATGAGACACTCTTTATTTTTTCCTATGAACTTCACTGTTTATAATGATCATATATGAGTGACTCAAGACGTGAGTGCAAATTATAAAACAAGAAATACATATATCACTAAAGTTTGAAGACTCTTTTCACGTGCTCATTAAAATCTGCAAACTTGAAAGTAATAGAAAAAATTTAGATTGAAACCGTAGAAGTGTTTCGAATACTCTCTGCGAAAGTTCTAGTATAACAGATGATTAAATACAAAAATCATTATAGAAGATAAATCGAGGTATGTATATCTAAAACATTTTTTAATTAGATTAAATTCGAATAATTAGAAAATCATTTTGAGCCGTCGATGAATTAATTACATTTTATTTTATATGGAAATAAACCAATTTGAGCTACACTTATAATTAATTAATAATTATGTATGTTTATGTATGCATTAATTACTTAAAAAAATGTTTTTGCATATTTTCATTTTCGTTTTCGGCTGAAAATAAGAATAATACCGAAATTCGGTTTCGGTCTTAAAAGCCTGTTTCGGTCGATCCTTACATCTTATAAACGGGCGACAATACAATTATATGACTCGTGTTTAACTTTTTAGCTCTTATAACGAGAAATAAAAGATCATGCGCTAAAAGTAAAGTATTTTAGTGGAAACTCGATTTTATTTTACTTTTTTTTCATGCAAATATGTAACAAAATCGAACACCCAGAAATAATACATTAATTGCTATAAGGTGTTAAATAAAAACCATAAAACCAGTAAAAATGTATAAACTGCCTTCGATAACTCAATCTATAATTTTGGTAAGTTTAAAAATTCAATATGTCACGATACAGCATCATTTACCTTACCAAAATTGTGTGTTAAGTTATTCCATGGTTACGAGTATGGAAGTAAACCTCAAAGTAAAAATAACATAAAGTAAACTGAGTAATCAGAGACAGATCGTGAAAAACGTGAATGATGGCGTTTCAAATCATCGCCCTATAGAACTCATCATGCAACGGTAGGAATTTTTCATTTGTCTTGAAAAAGGCTTCGGTGAAACCGAAGCATGTAGAAGTTTTGTATATAACTATCTTTTATACTAGTTTTATGGTTTTTGTTTAATACCTTTTAGTAATTAATGAAGTATAATTTTTTCTTGCATTAAGCTAAATACTATTTAAAAACGCTCGGGTATACAATGTACTACGGTCCTGATCAGCGCTGGATCCAATTAAACATTTTACTTTCGCTGCAATTGTTGCAAAAAGGATGTAACTACATTACTTTATTACAAGATGTTCGTAACCAAGACATGCAAGGAAATTTTATTCACAGATCTTACTTTTTATATATAAATTATTAAAATACCCTAAATATTAGACTGAATTGAATAATGCTGCTGAATTACATTTTGTGCAACTAAAATTACTTAAATTTACTAATTGTTAATCTTTTCCACTCTTTTTCTTGACCACAGAACTGAAGGTGTTGACTTAGCTTGTGATTTTATTTTAGTTATTTCAAGAAAAAAATATTTTTTTTTACGCAGAACTGGTTTGCAGCTTACAAAGTAGCTAACAGGCTTCTTTTTGACACTGGAGTGTGCAATCTTATCTAGAGTTTTTTAGCGATTATTAATTTTCTGCACATGGATACGACTCAGTTTATTGTGACATTAACCATTTATCAAATAAAACTATAAATATTTAATGCTACCTTCATAATTTAATTTGAAATTTGTTTTAAATAGCACTGAATTAAAAAAGAAATTATATATATCACAAAAAAATAAATCGATTTTGTAGGCTCAATAATATTGTATAAACTAGACCTGTGTTAGTCTACAGATTTGATTTTTCACGCCCTTTATACACATTGTTTTTATGGAAGTTTAATATGATTTAATGCGCATATTGCATGGTTAGGTGTGCTATACCAGATTATCATTACTACATCTTTCCAATTGCAATTATAATATATATTTCGTGGCATTATTTCGTACGTTTCTAAGAGAATCCCCAATTGTAACAAATATAACAATGAGAAAGAACTTCAGGAGCATTGTGCAATAGGATAAATAAATTTTGATAAGTTCATTTACTGGAAATGTAGGCAAAAATTTGCAAGGCACAAACAGCAAAAGTCGCAACACTGTTCGTCATTCTTTTCTCGACTGTTTCTGAAATAGAAGTATAAAAAAAGCAATAAATTTCATAACTGAAAAAAACAGAAAATATCGCTTATAATAATCAATACAATAGTAATAATTAATGCAATAATATGACAAAATCCTATGTCGACACAGCAGTTTTCTGACTATTTATCACAGGCCTGATTATGACTTATGATTATGCCTGATTAGGCTCAATAGATTCGTACTAGAGCCCCTCACTTCATTCTTTGGGAGAAGGGCGAAGTCATTAGAGAGTTTAAATCTAAAAACTTTAACTATTGGGTCGTTTGAAAGGTCGTTTCCGTTTGGGAAAATCAATTCGTACCAGGAAATTCTGCCGTTAATTATTAGACATTAAATATCGGAAGTAATGTCTAATAATTAAATGATAGAATTTTGTGGCACGAATTAATTTTCCCAAACTGAAACGACTTTCCAAATGACCCAATACATATTTATCTATAAAGTGTGATTCATAAAAATCGAAACAATAGGCTATTTCCTTAAATATTGACCCTAGACCCATACTTCTCGTTGCAAAAGATTCATAAAAAAGGGTGTAAAACATGATGACGTAAGTTGCAACTCCATGAGGAGTCTAAAAAAGTACGAAAATTAAATTTTTATACGACCCCCATAGGCTAAAAATTCCAATTAGGAAAAATTTCCTTAAATTAAACACATCTTGATATCTGCAAAATTCACAGAGGTATGACCATTTAAACAAGTCCTCCAGATTTTATGGGATTAGACACTAATTGAAATGCGTGTAATTCACGAAACAATATTACTTTAAAGGATCCAAGAAAAAGTTTTTAAAGTTTTTAAAAAATTAAAATGATTATTATTTTTTTAAAAGTGGGAAAATTTAATATCGTTATAATTCGAAATATTATTTGTCAAATTTCAATTTTTTTTTTCATTTAATTAAAGGGGAAAATATAATTTTAATTTTGTTTCCGGATTTTTTAAATATTAATTTTAAAAATATTTAAAACATTAATTTGAAAAACGATGTAACTTATTTCAAATGAAAAACAACTTCAAAGTAATTGCTTAAGAGGCACAAAGGCCAACATAGTGAAAAAGATTCCACACTGGGGCTCGAACCCGGGCCATCAGTAAAGCACACTGACGTTCTATCGACTAAACCACATGGAGCGATACCCAGCCTGCAGAATTTCTCACTATTATATGATGGCAAGGCTACAAACGCAGCACAAGATAGAATATTTATCGTGAGCCACCGACATGGAGCAAAAACGAAACTTAATTAAATCCAGCATCGATAGAAACTAACTCTCTCTGCAATAATAACTCTCTCTAAACTCTCTCTGGAATAATTTCCATGTATTACCGATGTAACTTATTTAAGAAAAAATCATATTTTAAAAATTAAATGTTTTTTCACGTTTGCCGAAACAAAATTAATATAAAATAATGAAAAAAGACATGTTCGAAGTTTGCACCTTTTTCCTTTAACAATTCTTGACATAATAATTTAAAGACGCGAAATGATGAAAAAAAAAACTTCATCCAGTAAAACGCATTTATAGTTTTAAACAAAGAATGGCTCCTAATAAAATGTTTAAATACTTTTTTTAAAAAATGCAGGTGAGTAACTCCTTCCTGTAACTTAAACTTTCGATTCAGTTTAACTTTTGTCCTTCTTTCTATACTATTTAAATTTCCGTTAGTTGATTTAAAGCAAGGCCTTTTTCTAAAATACCGATTTCGAGTTTTTCATGCCCTCATAACTTCAGATTTTATATCGTCCCAGCGAGGCCGTTAAAAGTCTGTATTCTGTCGTCCCAGCTCTTTTGAAAGTTTGACTTCGTTTTGCTGGCCCAGCCCACGGGCCGAGCTCGGGCTTGTTTTCTTTCAAGACACTCAGGCCGGGATGTACTGGGTCTGGACTTCACTCTTTTCGGTCCAGACCGGGACCTAAATTTCTTCTAAAGGCTCGGCCTGGCCTGGTCTAACGTATTTTTTTCATCCCGAACCAGGGCTGGCTCCCGTCATCCTACGTCTAAACGTGGCAAAATTTTCAGTCCCGGTCTCGACTCAACCCGTATTTAAATCATTCTCTCTGAGTAATCTGACCCGTGCAAAAATCAGTAAAATTTGGCTCAACCAAAAATTTTTGTAATAATACCTCAATAAACTTTTTTACCAAAAATAAAACCGACTTCAAAAACTACTACAAAGTAAAAAATAATTTTTTTACATAATATAGTTAATAAAAAATTAAATTAAGAGCATTGTATTTACCATGCCTATTATTATATTTATGTACATTAATTTGATTTTTTGGAGTCGGTGCCAGCCAAACGAAGTTAAGTATAATTATTCAACAGACACACATCCAAATATCTACGAGTTTTTTTACGGTTTGTTATTTAGTTAAAAAATTTGAATTTTACCATTTTTTAAACATTTCATCTGATTTTATAAACGTGTATTTTCAAGTGAGATTAGTTGTAATTATGTGTGCTAAATTAAGGGTTATTGTAAAATTAATGCGTTTATACAGGCTATTATGTAAAAAAATCGTAGCCAAACACAGATTTTCAAATGCAGGATGGTTTCAGAGTTGATTGAGAATGGAATTTTTTTTCTAAACGGTTTTGCTGAATCTTGTTACGATTTGTATTGGATAAGCAATTTTTAACTTTGCTTGGCTGGCACCGACTCCAAAAAATCAAATTAATGTACATAAATATAATAATAGGCATGGTAAATACAATGCTCTTAATTTAATTTTTTATTAACTATATTATGTAAAAAAATTATTTTTTACTTTGTAGTAGTTTTTGAAGTCGGTTTTATTTTTGGTAAAAAAGTTTATTTTTCACTTTTTAGTTTTTTTTTTTTTTTTTTTTTTGAGTTACAATTTTTGCATGATTCTTTTGGAGGAAATTACGGACTTTTAAAGAAACTTTTAAAGATGTTATTTTGATAAGTAAATACTTTTGTCCAGATTTGTGTGTACATTAATAACACAGGTTTTTTGTGAAAATTCTTTATATATATATTACATTTATTCTTCTTCAGATTTAATAGCTTTATTTTTTAATTAAATATTTTTGTTTCTCTATTTGGACATGGGTAGAACGACAAGAGATGCTGCTTGCATGAAAAAATATCGAACTTTGGAAACTGACAATAAAAAGATCTTCGGCTTACTAAAAATGCTCTATGAAATAGAGAAGAGAGACCCAATGACTTATTTTTCATACTTTCTAACCGATGACCAGGCCCTTATCTTCCGGGTTGCCCTAGATGAACGGGTTTGATACCTGTCATCGGCGTAGGAGGCCACCTAATTTCCACGTAGAACATCATAAACATGATGAACGCCTTTTAAAGAAACTTAATTATGAACTCTTTTATGCCAGTTACTTAACATTTATATCTTGTTGGTGAGCACCTGCGCATTGCTACTCATTTTGACTCGTAATTTAGAAGCTTAATCAGATGACGAGACCTTCATCTGGCAAGGCACCTCAGAGGTATAATTCATAGGTAAATTCGAGGTCTTCGCACCTATCGACGGAGTTTATACATGCACCAGGAGCCATTAGGGTGCATGAAAACCGAATAACTTATCAAAAAATGACCGTGAACAGACTACAGGCCGAAAGTCTTAAATGGCGTTCCCTCAAATAGCTGGTCATAGATGAAATTTCTATGGTGTCAAAAGAAAATTTATATATAATTCATTTGAGGTTTCAAGGTTTAAAAGTAAATATTTAAGATAAAAGGTAATTGCAGCATAGCACTATTTTTTTTTTCAATATAAAAATAGTGCTATGCTGCAATTACCTTTTATCTTAAATATTTACTTTTAATATACTGTTCTCTTGGGCTCGCCCTGACATTTTGTTATACTGTTTATTAGTCGTCCTGTTTGTTTTGTCATTTTAATAATTTTCATTAAACAGGGTCTTCCAACCTGCTGGGACTTCTGGGCTCGTTCGCGGGTACTGGGGTTTCAGCGGGAAGGGGGATAATGTGTTTTCCCCTCGTGGCCTAATCAGCTCCTATACCGAAAGTTTGGCTGTCCACGAGTGGGTGATTAGTGATTAGTGATTAGTGAGGTTTCAAGAATTTAAAAACAATTTATTTTTTGGTGGTATTAATGTTTTCTTACATGGAGATATTATGCAAGTGCCAATATGTAATGTATAATGTATACGTAATGCCAATGTGCTTAAATGTATGCTAAGCATTTCAGCATGGTACTTTTATTCATAATTTAAATTATTTGCTTAATCTTTCGCCAAATCTAATGATTTTGATAGAGAAATTGAGAACTCATTGCATCATGACGGCATTTTGTTTATTTTTGTTTGTAATCTTTCTCGACAAAATCAGCTTAACTCACATAGGCATTTATGCTTCTTATTGCATCATCATTTGCAATACGTTGGGCAGTGGAGATTTTAAAACTATGAAGTAATCTACCGTTATTGCGTCCACTGCCAATTGTAGTTTCTGAGCTAATATGATTTAGTGCATTGAAGCGTTTTGCGAATTAAATATTTTATGATACCCACATTTACATTAATCCAATTGCTGCTGATATTTTTTTTTTGTTTCACGCTAGCCTTAACTGTGGGCTCGATTTCGGAAGATTATAAATTCATCGTCATGCTCATTTAATAGTCTTGGTTAAAGTGTCATTGCTCTGCATAGTAACTGACGTATTTTAGTGAGTACAGTACTGCAAAACATATGGAACATATAGAACTTTCGGAAGCATTTTATGATATTCGCATTTCCTTTAAACTATGTTTGCTGTTAGTATCGCACACTTTTTGCTTTTATTGGGCAATCTGATTCAAATTTACTTGCTCTCATTTCTTGATACAATTCAAATGTTTTCATGACTGCGTAACTCACTGACTTGCTTTCGCCATTATGCTTATGCCTACTGATGTTTAAGTTCTGTGCCATGTAAATACACCGCACCATAACAATGCTGCCTGTAATACTAATTAGAGTAACTCCTTTTATTTCTTTCTATGTTGTTTATCTTGTACTTTAACAGCATAGGGATCTTGGCTCAACTTCTGTTTGCATATAAAAGTAGACAAATGGTTGTTTACAATAAATAAATTTATAAATACTGAAAAACTTGCTTGTGTATATATGACAGTTGTAATACTTAGTTATCCCGTCGACCAAAAATCTATCGCCAAACTATAACATTAAATGCCAATAATGGTTGATCGTAAATGTTACATTCACTTGACTTTAAGCAAGATACATGTGTTTACGTCATCAAGTGATTTTTATTTCGACGTTTTATTTGTATATTTATTAATGTTATACTAATTTATTTGTTTTTTCGTTATTTAAAATAAAAATTATGTCAATTTGTATAATTTGGCGAGTGGTTTGGCGTTTTATATACTCTGGCGAAAATGGTCGACGGGATAACTAGGTAGTACCGAGACAGATAATAGGTTATCAGAAAATATGCGTGAAATTTTCATTTTCTGTCCAAGGCCCCTATACAGGAAAGTTATCATTAATGTTGTTTAGCGGAAATATTAAAGGCAATCAAAAAGCATTCATAGATATAACTGTTTAATATAATATAATATAGGTATGTATATAATATTATGGTACTTCTTAGTTATCTCATCGACCAATTTCGCCAAATTATATAAATCGCCATACCACTCGCCAAATTATACAAATTGACATAATTTTTATTTTAAATAACGAAAGAACAAATAAATTAGTAAAACATTAATAAAAATACAAATAAAACGTCGAATTAATGATTTTATTGGCCATTATTGGCATTTAATCATACAATTAATTAATTAATGGCAAACCATTATTGGCATTTAATCTTATAATATGGCGACAGTAATTTGGTCAACGGGATAACTAAGAAGTACATATTATATATATATATATATATATATATATATATATATATATATATATATATATATTATGTGCCGCCTGTCTGATGTTATGTGTTTAATTAAACTAAACTATTGTATACTAAATTACTGCTTTGTATTAAGTTAGTTTGCTTCTGTATTATTTAGCATTTGAAATAATGGTGTATCTTTAATTAATGTATATTAAATTACTATTTTGAATGCGATTGCCAATTGAGAATTTTAAATATGACTGTCGATTAGAAAATGCGAAAAAACATATTGGGGAAGATCCATTACTGAATTTGAATGGGAATATCGCCAAATTAGTCAGTTAGAGCCAAGTTGGCTTCATTTATGGCGACTTATTTTGGTCGCCAAATCTGGCGATAATTCACGTAACTGCGCCAAGTTTTGCGACAACTTGGCGCTAACGTATATGAATACATAGTTTTATGCTTTTGATTGAGAAACCGGTTACAACAATGAAAAATAATTTGGGTGAAATCCTTCATTTTATTGCTTTTTGTTGAATTACTAAAAAACTACTCAACCAATTTCGATGAAACGGAAGTGGTACCAATTCGAGAGTATCCTCTTTCAATTAAAACAAAAATCACATAAATCGAACAAAAAGTTCCGGAGAAATCGGTGAACATACATAAAAAAAAAAAAACATACATACGCGTCGAATTGATAACCTCCTCCTTTTTGAAGTCGGTAAAAAGAATAGAATACATTTACACCTTCTAACAAAGGACTTTATCTTTAACGCATTCTTTTTCTTTCCTATGTGATTCCGTCTCAGACGATTTTACTGTATAGCTTTTTTCAAAGTCTCCAATACATGGAATATGGGCTAACGATATTAATCATAAGTGAAACATTTACATACAAAAAGAGATTCATGAAAAAAATAGATATCACAGTCTAGGGCGCTTCATTGAAAATGAAGAATTATAAATATAAAAAATAAAGGCAAAAAATAAGTATTTTTGGGTAGAATTCCTTGTGCAGTATGGGTCTAGGGGCAATATTTAAGGAAATAACCTATTGCTTCGATCTTTATGAATTACACTGTACACAAGACATAACACCGTACGTTCTGATGAGCTAAAGGGCAGAGTCGTTAACACAACAGTGAAAATATAGGTGAGGCGAACACACGACAGTAACAATAGTCAAAAACATACTTAACAAAGTAGGGTTTTACACATGTTATGCCCAATAACTATTGAATTGGAGGACGAATCAGCAGTTGGAAGAATCCAATTACAATGGAAAGTGATAGAAAGACTTTAATTAGACAGCAGATGTAATAAAAATACATACGAGGTCTGCCTGATAACTATACGACTTTGATTTTTTCCGCTCTTAGTAGTGATTCTAAGGCGGTGCCACTGTTCACATTGGAAGCAGACAGCTTAAAGCGCATGCCTGAATTTTTCCTTGCGTCCTAGTGAGCCAGCCGTTGCCTGCTGGCCGCCGAGTGTGGTACTGCCTTACGTTTTCGTCGGATTTTGATTCCTTTCAAGATGACTGAACGAGTTGAGCAAAAGTACTGCATCAAATTTTGTCAAAACTTAGCGATTCTCAAAGAGAAACAGTTTGTACGATTCATCAGGTGTAGCAAGATTCATCAATGTTCCAGCTCATTCATCACACCTGATTCAGACTTTCTTGGTGAAACATGGAAATCCAGTCGTTCACTAACCTCCCTACTCTCTAGACATGGCTCCTTGTGACTTCTGTTTTTTTTTTTCCTAAATTGAAGGCACCATTCAAAGTATCCCATTTTGAGAGTTAAGATAAGATATACAGAATGCGCCTGCCATTCAACACTATTAAAAAAAATCCTTTCAGAAGTGTTTTCGGCAGTGAAAGGAACGATGGGCTAAGTGTGTAGAGGCGCAAAGAGCCTACTTTGAAGGGGATTAGGGTCTCATTCCCGTCAGGTAACTTAATATAGATTTGTTTTGGCCAAACGTCGGATACTTTTCAGACAGGTCACGTAATCTAACTGACCCTTAAACTAACTCCTCTTACCTTCCCCACAAAGTTGGCGCATTCACTTGAAGATCAACTTTGTGTCTTCGAGACCTAGTATTTTAAAACACTTATATTGCTTAGCAGATGGTAAGGCTTTAGTTAAAATATCAGCCACATATTTTCCCTTGATATGAAATCAACACCAATTTGCCCGTTTTTCAGAGCATCTCTTATAAAGTGTTGTTTACTGTATATACGTTTTGTGATTTTTGGAAAAACAGAATTTTCAGTTAATATTTTTTACTGCATTTTTTTTTAAGTCTACTAAGACATCCGACTACTACCATATATATTATCTAGCGAGGAATGACTTAGTGTCTGCGTTTATATTACTGAAATTATAACTGAAATAAAACAAAATTAGTTACCTCTTCAAGCTGTTATCTGATTTTGCTTGCCAGCTATTTTGAAATTTCTGCTTTCTTCCTCGGGAGTTACTTCCGGAACTGCCAAAGTATGACATAATAAATAAATAAATAAATAGATTTTCATGCATGATTATCCTTTAAAAATAGATTGTACGGTAAAAAAAAAAAAAGACAAGAATTTTTAATATAGGAAAATATAATATAACCACAAACGAAAACATAAAATACCTCTTCCAAGTTTTCCATGAATCCGAAAACCGCTCTTTTTCTATAGAAACTCAGAAAATAATATATTTTCGAAAATTAAAGAAGAATTTATAATAAATATAAATGTAATTTTTTAAAGCATGCTTTCATTAAAATTTTTAAAAAAATGTAGAATATATATATGTTTTGTTAAATGCACTAAAAATTAAACTAGTTGGATGTGCCAAACCCAGGTTGAATCCCAACTAGTTGAATCCTAAAACTTTTTTCTATCTCATATATTTTTATATTTCAATATGTTGTTACAGATGTCAATATTTCATTTTTATTAGTTCAATATTATATCAACTTAAATTTCTGCTTCAGTCAATTAATCGGAGTAAAAACGAGTTCATCTCGATCATGATATTTATTAAAATCACGAATAGTCGGCTTATCAGGATGGCAAGTTCCCGTCTATTCACGAGCCACTGAGTGTACAATAGAACTACGAAAAATTAAGTTGATTACACAAAAATCGTTATTACAGCGCCTTTTTCCGGCGAAATTTTTCCACATTCAGGGAGAACCTTCTTGCCATGGCCAAAAACAAACACAAAAAATTTGGTTCAATTCTATGTATAACTTCATACACTTTTCGATGGTACAATATTAAAAAGGGCTCAAAAATCGCAGAAAAATCGCTATTACAGTGCTTCCTACCGGCGGATTTTTTCCAAATTAAGGAAGAACCTGCTTGCCATAGCCAAGAACTTAAAAAAAATTTGGGTTCAATTATATGCATAACTTCATGCCCTTGTCGATGGTACAATATTAAAAATGGCACAAAAATCGCAGAAAAATCACTATTACAGCGCCCCCTTCTGCCCGATTTTTTCCAAATTAAGGGAGGATCTGCTTGCTATAGCCAAAAACGTAAAAAAAAATTTTTGGTTCAATTCTATGCATAACTTCATACACTTTTCCATGATACAATATTCAAAATCGCACAAAAATCGCTATTACATCGCCCCTTCCGGCGGATTTTTACCAAATAAAGGAAGAACCTGTTTGCAATAGCCAAAAACTTTAAAAAAATTCGGTTCAATTCTATGCATAACTTCATACACTTTTTGATGGTAGAATGGCGACAGATACACGGACAGATAGACATTTTCTATAAACATGTTTTTTGGGATCTCTGATCCCTAAAACATGGAAAACCGGAAGTCGAAAAAAATTTCAATTACAATACTTTCTCCTATTGAAGATAGAAGAAAGTAAAAAATCTTGAAAAAAAAAATCCTTAAATGCACAGAGTTTAAAGTAAATTGCGGTGAGCTCGATTATGGAAGATTTAAACGGGAATTTTTCCAAATTAGCCAGCTATCACCAAATTGGCTTCCTATATGGCAACATATTTTTGTCTAAAAATTTGGTGATATTTCGTGATTTTGGTGATAAGCAAAATTTTGTAGCGCGCTGGTTGAAATTAAATAAACACAAACTCGTCAATAACTCACAACACTTAATAAATAACAAAGTGAACTGTATCACACGTTTAATTATAAACCCTCTTGGTTTCACACTCTTAGAATAGAATAAATTACATGTCAACAAAAAAGAACGTTGCCATTTTTTAGAAATTAAACTTACACACAAATGCTCGCACTGAGCGTTGGCAGACGATAAATAAATTTCGAACATACACCCCCGGCCTTGAAATCTTCAAGGGGTACAAATAAAAGAGTTATATATGTTAATGAAAGGGCAAAGGACAGAGTTTATGAACCGCTCGTTTAAAATTTCCGGCAGCAGTTCTTACTATGGCGACTCTCACACGACCGTCATGTCCCGGAAATGTCTGAATAATTCTTCCTAACTTCCACTGAAGAGGGGGAAGAAGTTCATTTTTAATTAGCACTAAGTCACCAACATTTAAATTTGCTGTCGCACGCAACCACTTGGGACGTTGCTGGAGTTGAGACAAATACTCACCACTCCATCGCTTCCAGAAGTGCTGAAATACTCTCTGGGTTAATTGCCAACGGCGAAGTCTATTAGGGGGAATTTCAGAAACGTCAAGTTCTGGAATAGCCGTCAAGGCAGCACCAGTCAAAAAATGAGCTGGTGTCAGGACTTGTAGATCACTTGGATCGTTCGACAGAGGACATAAAGGTCTAGAGTTCAAACAGGCTTCAATTTGTGACAATAATGTAGAGAATTCTTCAATTGTAAATAGTGAATTTCCCATTGTTCTACGTAGATGATATTTCACAGATTTTATGTTAGCTTCCCACAGCCCACCAAAATGTGGAGCAGACGGGGGATTAAAGTTCCAGATGATAACCTTCATTAGCCACATAATTCTGTAATGTTTGATCCTTACTAATGGAGGATACGGAATTGTATAACTCACGCAGTTCCCTACTTGTACCCTTGAAATTTCCTGCGCAATCACTAACCAACTCAGCTGGTTTACCTCTACGGGCAACAAATCTTTTTAGAGCAGCCAAAAATGTGGAAGCTGTCAAATCCGAAACCAATTCAAGATGAATAGCACGAGTTGAAAAACAAATAAAAATAGCAATATAACTCTTAAACGACTTGATATTTCTACGATTTCTCTCCTTGCACATAAATGGGCCGGCATAATCAATTCCAGTCTTTGAGAATGGACGACTTGGCCTAACACGTATGGCTGGAAGATCCCCCATTATTTGAGTGCCAACAGATGGTGAAGCATGAAAACATTTTAAGCAACTCCTCACTATTTTTCTTACTGCATCTCGACCACTTAAAATCCAGAAATTGTTTCGAAGAACAGCTAAAAGAAGCTGTGGACCAGCATGTAAATAAGTTATATGATAATGTTTGATAATTAATGCAGTTATATGATGTGTCTTAGGCAATAATATTGGGTGTTTCTGATCTTCTGAGACATTAGCATGTCTCAATCTTCCACCAACACACAAAATACAATTATGATCCAGGAATGGGTTTAAAGACAAAAGTTTACTTGAAGATTTTAAATATTTGTGATGGCTTAAATCAGATATTTCATCACGGAAACACTCGTTTTGAACTATTTTCAGAATTTTCGTTGTGGAATTTGAAAGCTCTAAGACTGAGAGAAAACCATTTACTCGATTTGATAACGACTTTCTTGCATTGTCTACAAATCTTAAGCACCACGCGACGATTAGTACTAGTCTATTCCAAGAAGAATATCTGAAAATCAGATGATCATCATTAAGTTTAGAAATATTTACAACACAATTCCTCTTTTCTTCCTTTAGGATAATTTCTTGTACATCCTTGCCTTCAAATGATTCATTAAACGGTTTATCCCATGGCTCTCTTAACCATTTAGGACCATGAAACCATAGCTCACAATTCACTAATTCCGATGGTAGCATACCTCTTGTTCCCCAGTCAGCTGAATTTTCAAGCCCGCGAACATGATTCCACGAAATATTAGGCAGTGTTTCTTGGATTTTAGCAACACGGTTTGCTACAAAGGTTTGCCATCTATGAGGCTCTGAAGAAAGCCATGCCAACGCAACTTTAGAATCAGTCCACGCAAACACTTCACTCTCCTTGAGACTTAAGTGATCCAAAACAACCTTTAGCAAATTTGTCAAAAGAAGAGCTGAACAAAGTTCCAACCTTGGGATTGACTGAGTCTTAATGGGTGCGACCTTAGTTTTAGATGTCAAAAGATTTACGGTGATTGTCTCATTCTGAGAAACTGAACGCATATATATTGCTGCACAATATGCTTTTTCAGACGCATCACAAAAGGCGTGAATTTGAAGGTTTATCTTATCTGCAGATAATACAAATCGAGGAATTTTCAACTTAGAAATTACCTTTAAATCATTCCGAAAAGATGTCCACCGTTTACTATGTTCTTCACTAATTGGCTTGTCCCAGGTAAGTGAAAACTTCCATAAGTCTTGCAGCAGTATCTTCATGAAAACAACACAGGGGGAAAGCAAGCCTAGCGGATCAAACACCTTTGCAACTTCTGACAAAATATCTCTTTTAGAATATCTGTCCTTTTTCTCATGGTCTAAAGCAGTGAAACAGAAGAAATCACCCGTTAAATTCCATTGAATTCCTAAAATTTTTATCCCGCCATCATTAGTCAAGAGCAATGACTCTGTACTTTCCTTACATTCTTCAGAAATATTCCTCAGTACTCCAGGTACATTTGAAATCCATTTTCGTAAATTAAAGCCTCCTCGTTTCATTAATAATGCCAATTGACTAATTAGTTCCACAACTTCTTCCTCATTCTGGCCGCCAGAGAGAAAATCATCTACATAAAAATCTTTCAACACAGCTGCAGATGCCAAAGGAAAATCGTTTTTCTCATCTAAGGCAAGCTGATGAAGAGCTCTTGTAGACAGAAATGGGGCAGATGCTGTACCATAAGTGACCGTTGTTAAACGATATTCCTCTAACGGATCCTGGGAATTCTCTCTCCAAAAAATTCTTAAAAAATCTCTATCTTCTGGATTAATCAAGATTTGTCTAAACATCTTCTCTATATCTGCTCGTACAACAATAGGCAAAACTCTAAATCTTAAAAGAATTGGAAAAAGTTCCTGTTCTATACGGGGTCCGACCATTAGAATATCATTCAAGGACACACCAGAGGTAGATTTAGCAGAGGCATCAAAAACAACTCTTAATTTTGTCGTCGTACTTGATTCACGAATTACCGCATGATGAGGTAAATAAAAAAACAAATGTAGGGACTCTTTCCGATTTGGATATTCGTTCCATATGACCCAAATCCGAATATTCCTTCATAAACTCTCGATAGTTTTTATAAATAGACTGTTGTTTTGAAAGCTTACGTTCCAAAGAATGAAATCGGTGTATGGCTAATTCCTTAGTATCACCTAATTGCGATGGAGAATCTTTAAATGGAAGTTTCACAACAAATCTTCCAGAATTATTTCGAAAATAATTGCTCTTAAAATGGTCTTCACATTCTTGTTCTTCCTTAGAAATTCGAACTAGCTCAGGAATGGAATCTAAAGACCAAAACTTTTGAACTAAATCATCTAGTTGAAATTGAATATTATTAACAGAAAATGTTCGTTGACTTGTATCAAAAGAGGTAGTTCCCGTAATTATCCAACCAAGTTTAGAACATACGGCGAAGGGTAGAGTTTCTTCTCTTTTTATAACTTCCCCTTTAAGCAATGTAAAGAAAACGTTAACACCTAACAAGATATCTACTGGTCTTGATTCAAAGAATATTGGGTCTGCTAGAAATAAATCATTGAAATTATTCACAATATTTGAAGGAATAGAACTATACGGCACATTTGATGTGATTCTTTTTATCACAAATGCTCTAGTGGCAAATCTCACTTCAGAATTAAAATGGGGAGTAAAATTTAAATTTACCTCTTCATTAGATTCAGCATTATAAGAATCTAAACATGTAATCTGTACTTTAGTAGATTGCCTTGGCAAACATAATTTACGCATACAATTTTCACTTATGAAAGAGGCTTCACTGCCACTATCCAGCAAAGCGCGACAGTTTACAAGATTACCCAGTGAGTCACGAACCTTAATCATTGCTGTACAAAGTAGAGTTTGCTTATTTTGAAATGAATGTAATCCCGACACAGAGTTGTTTGGAAATTCAAAGATGCTAGTACAAGAAGTTTGATTTAATGACTCAGTTGGTCTCGGCTGAAATTCTGGTGCGTTCGGAGACAGAGGGCCAGTCGGCGTTTCATTTACACTATCTGAATAAGATTTCGGGTCCCTTGGAAGATGTAAAATTGTATGGTGAGGCTTATGACACACTTT
Source organism: Maratus speciosus (assembly GCA_963932465.1). Lineage (NCBI taxonomy): Eukaryota > Metazoa > Arthropoda > Arachnida > Araneae > Salticidae > Maratus > Maratus speciosus. Next base: position 343,065,285 of record OZ010800.1, read on the forward strand.
ACATTTACTTAAACTCTTACAGATTTTTGCATGGTGTTTATCTAAAAGACAATTGTAACACAAGTTGTTTCTTCTAATCAATTCTATTCTTTTATGTGCACTAAACTGCAAGAACTTAGGACATTTATACAACGGATGTGATTCCTTGCATACACAACAACTATTATTAGAAGACAACAATGTCGTTACTTTACCTTTCTTTATTTCCCTTAGTGAGGATTTGCTGTTTTGAAGGGTTCTAGCGTGATCCTTCAAGAAAGATAATAAGTTATCAAGAGTTCCCACCTCCTCCTTTTTTAATGTTCTTTCCCACCAATATCTCGTATTTTTATCTAATTTATCTGTAATTACATAAACTATCATTACTTCCGAAAATCCACTAACGTCTTGTTCAAGTACGCTTAAAGAACGCACACATTCGTTTATAACATCTACACTCTCTAAAATAGACTGTGCATTATCCGATATACAAGGCATTCCAATTAATTTCTTAATTAATGCATTAATTAACTCACGTTTATTTGAATATCGCTCCTTTAATAATTCTAAAGCTGTTAGGTAGATTTCGTATGAATTAGGTAGATTTCGTATGAAATACTACCTATTGGGATCGTTCCTATGTTGGAATTTCTGAAAAATTTTTGCAGATCTACACCGATCATGACCCCTAGAACCCAAAACCACCCTCAGTAAAAAACTTTATATATATATATATATCTATCTATCTCTCTATCTATCTATCTATCTATCTATCTATATATATATATATATATCACTTTCTTCTGGACACGATAATTTTCGTAATTCTGCACCAATCTCTTCCAAACTGATACATAAAATCAATGGGCATAAAATCTCGGTCAAGTTCGTTAATGGGCAAAATCGGACCAAGGGGAGGGAAATAGGGAGGGGTTTTGTGAAAACAGAAACCCCCCATAACTTCTTAATTTTTGTACATATCAAATCAGTTTAAAGTTTTTATTACTTCTAAAAATAGAGCCAAAAATTTATGTATCACAGATTTTTGATAAAGTTAAAAATGGGCTCAAGGGGCGCAAAAAATAGGGTTTTTGGGAGAAAAAAATTCATAACTTCGTCAATTCTCAAGATATCAAATTCAATTAATTTTATTATAACATTATCTAAAACTTTTATATTCACAAGTAGGAGCAATTCGTACCGCAAAAAAAATTAAAAACGAAAACAAAAAGGGCGTTTGAAGAAGAAAAAAATCCATAACTTCGTCAATTCTCAAGATATCAAATCCAATTAATTTTATCATGAATCTCCTTAACATTATCTACAACTTTTATATTCACAAGGTTTTGATAGGACCAATTCGTACCGCAAAAAAAATTTAAAACGAAAAGAAAAAGGGGGTTTGAAGAAGAAAAAAATCCATAACTCCGTCAATTCAAAAGATATAAAATCCCCATGAATTTATCATATATCTTCTTAATATTGTCTACAACATCTATATAGACAAGTTTTGGATAGGACCAATTCTTATAGCAAAAACAAATTAAAAATACATACCGGTTGAAGTAAAAAATGATCTTAGTAAGGGTGTATTCAAATCCAAACTGCTTATTTTCTGACTCATTTTACAATTCATTTTTGCTCTCAAAGGCTTCCAATTGGTACGTTTTCTTACTCAGAAACTATATAATGTACCGTAATGGTCGATTTTCTGATAGGGGCAGAATATATTTTTTTAAATGCTGTTAAAAAGGGCATTTTGAACCGAATTTATCGAAGCGGATTGTGTTGGAAAAATCATTGTATTAAGGATGCGCTTAAATCCAAACTGCTTATTTTCTGACTGGTTTTTAAATTCATTTTTGCTCTCAAACGCATTTAATTGGTAGATTCGCTTATTCAGAAACTATATAATGTACCGTAATAATCGATTTTTAGATAGAGGCAGAATATATTTCAAAAAATGATGTTAAAGTGGGCATTTTGAACGGAATTTCCCGAAGCGATTGTGTTAGAAACGAAAAATATTGTCCTTCTGAGAAAATAATTGTTTATATATCAAGTTTTAATTAATTGAACAAAAAATAAAAACACAGGTCGCTTATAAATCTCTTCAAAAATCACGTCAGCAAGTTTCATATTTTTTTTTAAATTAAAAATGAATCTGAAATTATGCCAGAAAATTTCGAGTTGTTGAGCATGGAAAAGTATTTTTTTGAATACCGCCCTAACATGATTCTGATAAAACCAACTATTATATGAAAATGAAATAAAAACTCGTCAAGAGCGGCCAGATAAAATTGTTAAAGCGGATTTACCTATAATCATGATTTAGTTTTTGTTTGTTAAATTAGTATATTTGACTTCGAAATCTACCTCTGCCTGTAGGCCGGGCCGGCAGGGATTTTTTTATAGTTTGAATCAGATATTGGAAGACTCTGAATAATTTTAAGTGCGCTGTTTTTGCATGCCGATTTCAAATACGGCAATTTTTGACAGTCTGATAAACTCTCATTATTATCCACACTAGCTTTAAATAAATCATAAAATGATATCCATTCTTCTAAATTACCACTAAACGAAGGAAGCGTCAATTTTGGAAGCTTTACTTCTGGTATTTGAGATTTAGAAAGGCTATTATTTTGATTCGATTCATTTAAAGTAAATTTTGAGTTTTTCCGGTTAACACTTAACCAAAGATTGTCAAGTTTATCCTGTACGGATTGTTGCTCATCAACAAAATTATCTACATCTTCTTCTTTGCATTGTGAAAAAATTGCATTAAAAATTTCATGTAATTCCTCATTTAATTTTTCGATTTTATTTTCGAATAAAGCAAGCTGACTAGAATCAGCATCATCTATCGAACTAATAATATTATTTTCGAGTTTAGTTACAGTAGCTTTTAATACTCGTTTTCTAACTAAAATATCTTTAAATTCTGCCATAATGAGATAATATTAACAAAAAAGACTCACCGAATAGTATAGATGTTTAAATGACGCATCTTCTTTATTTACTTATTGCATCATAACTTCAGAACGATGACATGATTACACTTGAAAACGAAACTCCTCTTACCGTTCGTTCTATCACTCAATTCAACAACAACAAAAATATCAAATCTCCGGTAGACGTAACCAAAAATTATGTAGCCCGCTGGTTGAAATTAAATAAACACAAACTCGTCAATAACTCACAACACTTAATAAATAACAAAGTGAACTGTATCACACGTTTAATTATAAACCCTCTTGGTTTCACACTCTTAGAATAGAATAAATTACATGTCAACAAAAAAGAACGTTGCCATTTTTTAGAAATTAAACTTACACACAAATGCTCGCACTGAGCGTTGGCAGACGATAAATAAATTTCGAACAACTTTCTCCTATTGAAGATAGAAGAAAGTAAAAAATCTTGAAAAAAAAATCCTTAAATGCACAGAGTTTAAAGTAAATTGCGGTGAGCTCGATTATGGAAGATTTAAACGGGAATTTTTCCAAATTAGCCAGCTATCACCAAATTGGCTTCCTATATGGCAACATATTTTTGTCCAAAAATTTGGTGATATTTCTCCAAGTTAGCTAAAATTTGGTGCCATTGTGCTAATCCTATCATTAGTACTTTTCAACAAACACTCATTGTTGAAGCTGATGCTGATTTCTCCATAGGAAATCAAACGTTAAAAAATGCCCCCCCCCCCCCCAAACCCCCGTTGCCCCACTTAGGGATCGAATTTTAAAAAATCAATGTCCAATTCATGTATTGCCCTCAGGAATACAAATATATATTCCAAATTTTAAAGCCCTATGTTAACAGAACGTAGGTGAAAAATGAGTCACAAGATTTTACTGCCACTGTAAGCTAAAAGAAAGCATGTAATAAAAACAAAGTTTCTTTTCCTACCACTTGTCAGAAACTTTCCTGAGTAGTTTTTATAGTGCATTAATAATTTTTCTTAAAGCAGAATGTGTGTTTTTCGGATGCTATAAATACTGAATTAAACATTTTCCTATTCAGTAAACATGTTTTACAGACAGACATTATAAATTAACAGAATTAACCCTCTAATGCCTATGGTAGCAAATATGCTACCAACAATGTTTTGAATTCAGTGCATTTTTTAATTCGGATATTCCAAATTCACACCGGAAATTCCAAATAGCAATATTGGCTTTATTTAATAACTGACATTCCGTATATAAGTAAAGTCAAATTTATTATTAAAATTTTCTGGTGTAAAAGCAGACTCTCGGAATTTCTACGGAACTACTAGAACTGCGGAATTTCTAGAATGTATTCTACTGTGGGAATTAGAGGGTTAACGTTATCACAAAAAATAACATTATTCTGTTACTCTTGCATACATAAATTTATTACGCATACGTAAATTTATTACACATACATAAATTTATGAAAATGTTGAACTAAGAATTGATAGCATCTTAAACATTGATTTCCGGTTTCAGAAAACTGATTAACATACTATAAAACTACTCGTAAACGTTTCGAAAAGCAAAATTGACACTCACACGCGCCAAAATAGCTTCGTGAACAATTTTCAGCTTACTGGAACTGCTATTGATTTCTAGTGATGGTCAAGGGAGATATTTATTATTGTTTGTTAAAAGTATCAGTGCAAATGACATTCAATGAATTTGTTTTAATTGGGATAGAAAACTGTGGTACTTTAAAGTACCGTCGGAACATAAAGGGTTAACTGTTCAGTAATAAGTTATTACCTACATCTTTCATATTTTAAAAAGCTATTAAACACTTGCTTTCTTATATTAATTCTTGCTTTCTACTATGTAATCTCTTTTATGATCCCTTTTATTCTATTTTCACGAACTGATGTCAGTTTGCCTTAAAAAACTGTCAGTTTGTTTCCCTGGTAGGCACAATAAGGCGGAAACGAAGGGCGTTACTACCGCCAGAGTAAACTGCTACCAGTAAAAATTAAAAGCTGTTTCTACCATTATTTATAACTGAATTTTTCAATAGTAAGGGGTTTAAATAAGGAGAAAAATTCTATATAAATTTACTGGTGGAAGTTTCCACGGGCGGAAAACAACACTTACCATAGCGGTTACAGTTGAAGCTTCACTATTTTAAAGATATACCAGTTCCTCTATATTAATAGTTCCATGTGATGCACCAATAACATCTAGTCGTATATACATCATAAACATATATATACTACATTTATCCATGATGTCATATTAAAATAATAAGAAAAAATTGGATATAGTTTTTTTCTAAGACTCGATTTTTGCCCAAGCGTTATGAATCAACGGTACTTTGAAGTACCACATCAAGTAATTAACAAAAAAAAATAATCTTTTATTTTTAGTGCATGCTTCTAATGTATCATAGTAATGCCAGGATAAAAAGTTCGAGAAGATGGTTTTTTTATATCATAATTTGGGGTATAAACGGTTAAAAGATACAATCTCTCTATTCTAAAACAAGTTGGAAATTTACTCGTCAAACGCTACAAATGAGGTGCGTTCGTACTATAACTAGTTTTATAATTATTTTTTGCACCCCATATTGTACTGAATGTGTATTTATTTGCAATTCATAAGTGCATAGTCTGTAACATCATTAAAATGCACTTGCAATAATTTTTTCCCATTCCCCTTAATGTAACGGAAAACTTTTGACTGTCCCTGTAATTAAGCTATACATCCAATTTTCATGAAATTTGAAATGGCTCGACAAAATTTTACAACAATCATATATTTAAAATTTCAGACCATTCGGTTGGGTAGTTTTTGCTCTATTATATGCGGACGGACAGACAGACGGACTGAACGACGACTATAGGTGCTACGTGTTTATATAATTACGAACGCACCTAAAAAAGTAACTACCGCCGTCACCGCCGCCGCCGCCGGTTTTGAATTTTTTGTGACCGGAGTTCTTTCTTCGTTAATGTTAAGAAAAATAATGCATACAAAAATATGAAAATCAGTAGTGTTATACAGAAATGTTTGATAAACACACTGATGCAGACAGTTTTCAAATCGAAGAATTATTTTAAGAGATATTTAATGCTAAAGTTGGACAAAATCGTTCCACTAAAAAAGTTTTATAGTAGCAAAAACTATACATCGGAATTTAATAATTTTTAGTTCATTTTATACGTTATAATTTCCCGGTGTGCAGAATTGATTTATTTTTTTAATTTGACTCATTTTTCGAGGTTTTATATCTATTTTAAATTCAAATTTTCAGCATTTCGAGAGATATTTTTTACAGATTTTAGAAAGTGATATTAATTTAAACTGTTGCCAACTGTATAAACAGCGGAAACAATAATGTTTGCTTAAAAAATATATATATATATTTCTATGTGTAATAAGTTAAAAATTTATTTACACGTGACTATTATAAACAGAAAAAAACATTTCGAATTAGAATTAAATAATTATGTACAAAAAGCAGGAACTTATTAAAAATTATGTCATGAAAACTATAATTACACGTGAATTTTAAGAGAGAAAGGAATTTCTAAAATAATAAATTTATTAACATGCGTTAGAAGTCTTAAATAGGAGAAATTACGTCTTATTTACGTCACATTACAGTTATTACATAAAATGAACACAAAATAATATTGCAAAACGGTTTAAATTTAGAAATTGCGCTAGACATTTATTTGATATTTTGAGAGGATCTTTTCAACTATTTTTCTTAGGAAAGCGCAAATAATATTTTATTTCTAACGCAAGTATTTTCACGTGAATATTAAAAAGAGAAAGAATAGTTTGGTCAAAATTACGTCAGATTAAAAAACGATTAATTTAAAATGTCTCATTTAAAAGAACTTTCTTTTCGCTTTGTTAAAAAATACCGGGATACAAAGATTCTGTTTACTTAATTCCTTTTATATTAGCTTATTTTGAAATGTTGTTACACGTGTCTACGTCATCAAGTTATTTTTATTTCGACGTTTTATTTGTATTTTTATTAATGTTGCACTAATTTATTTGTCCTTTCGTTATTTAAAATAAAAATTATGTCAATTTGTATAATTTGGCGAGTGGTTTGGCGATTTATATAATTTGGCGAAATTAGTCGACGGGATAATCAAGTAGTACCGCAGCGGATTTGGCGTTAAAATTTCCCCAATCAAAGAGAAATGAATAGAAATCCGTTTATAGAGAGATCGCCACTGTTTTTTAAATTATAATTCAATCTTTCGAAATCTTTTTAAAGCCGATCACATTAGCGTGCATTTAGAGTCTGCGGTGTCTGGACGGGGTTTGGCGAGCGTAGCTCGTAGAGGGAAGAGGCCCCTAGTATTAATTAAAAAAGTAATTAGAAAGAATAACAAAAGAGATATATATGTATATTATATATTATTATTATATAGTTAATAATTTAAAGGGCTTATGTATGAGGCCATGTATGAAGAAGCATAATGTAAAATGTAGTATGATAAATGATTGTGTTAAATGCATAAAAACCAGTTTTTCTTTACTTACCTTTTTACCTGATAAAGAGAATGCCATTCAAAATGCCGAAATATAAAATAGGTTAAAAAAGTAGAATAACCTTCATAATAGCACTCACATCAGTAGCAATGTTATTAGAATGCAAAAATTATTAAAATGAAATCACTTGTGTGAAAATCAAAGGAAAAGATTATGTAAAAATTAAACACAATAAAATCAGAATGCAAAAAAGAGAAACTATGAATATCTTGTGGATTCGTCAGAGGAGCTTCATAAGTATAATTGATATCATCAAAATGTTATTTCGTCGAATATTGTCAGCATTAAGCCTAAAAATGACAATACTAAACTCATTATAATATATCAAGAAAAATGAAAATAATTAGAGATTAAAAAAAGAAATTAAGATCTTTATGTAGGGTTACGTGAGGCAACTGGGCCATGATTTTACAATTTGACTCTGGAGATTCTGGTAATTCAGCTTCAAAAAGCTAATTTTCATTCGAATTAAAACATGAAATTTTGTAAATGTGTTCAGTTAGGTTCCCTCTATCAGACAGAAATGTTCAAAATTACATTTTAATATCTAATATATATATATATATATATATATATATATATATATATATGTATTTCATATTTATCCTCATGGGTCCAGTCGCCCCATAAAAATTGTGCAAGTGGACCAGGTGGGTCTATGTTCCAAATGCGCGTATTTTTTTTTTAATATGGGGTATCAGGCCCTGCTTGAAAAAGTGCAAACAACTTTAAAAAACTTAAACCAGGCAATCATGAAAATTATATATGAAATAAAGAGCGTTGTAAGGGAAACCTTTGCTTTTAATGTGTCTAAAAAAAGCACTAAAAGTGAAAATATTAAATTTATTTACACAAAAAAACATGAAAATTAAGTACGTTCTTATGTACTTTAGTGTAGGCAGTAAGTATAAAAGTTACACGGATGTTTTAAGGAAAAAATAACAATAAAAAAACGGCTACGTCAGTGCTTAAGTATCTCATTCTCTTTTTTATTTACCACAATGAAAGTTCGATATGTCCAATAAATCTGTGGAGAATGTAACCATATTGTTATATCGAACAGAGCTATTTTTTATTCGTTTCGATAATTTCTAATATCACTTTGCCTTATGTACGCCTCTTCATCTGTATCGTAAAATTTCGAGCTATCATGGAAGACGGTAGTATTTCGAGTGACGCAGCCTTAAGCCTAAAATCGTATCGTATCGTATCGTATCATAGAATTCGTAGATGGCGGAACTCATATATACAGCTAACTCGACATCAAAGAAAACGCGAAAAGCCGCCTTTTAATAACTCAGCAGATATATGTCTTATTGTTCTGAATTTTCTAGAACAGTCTTATATCTGCAGTCTAATCGTATACTGAAATTTTTGCATTTCTACGTGCAGTATATTTTGAGATCTAAATAGCCATTTTTAAAGTGAAAACGTTGGTATAATATCGAGGAAGTTCCTAATTTGAAAATCTCGAAAACGGTTCTAACGATTATTTTTAAATTGATATATAATATAAATGTGATTAAGGCGAGGTGAATAACACTTTTCTTTTTTCTGGGAAAACTCTCGTTCGTTAAATAATTCGATTTTTTTTCTCTCGAAAATGACACGGGCGATTTTTTAAAAATCAAATAAATATGTTTCAGATGAACCAAATAACAATTTACTTGTTTCCAGCAAGACTCTTGTTCGTTTTATAATGCGCATGAAAAATCGGACTATATTTCTTCGCCATTCTATGGAAATTTCACTGAAAATGCATGACACTGTATTCATACACACGCTTTCTTTTTAACCACTTTTGGGGAGAAAAATTTTGTCTTCCCACTGGCTGAGTGGCTAAGGGCCATCGTTTACTGACCTTAAAATAGGCAGTTCGATACTCCCTTGTACGTGTTTTCACATGTGAATGTTTTTTTTTTAAGTCTGCTAGTTGACCATTATTCTCAGTTCCTTTGTAATTTTTTTAATTGCTATTAAGTTAAATAAAATTACAATTATAATGACGCCAATTTGATGATGATTATTTCTTGGCAATTTTTCAACAATAAAAATATTACCATAAATTTTATAAATATATTTAATTTCAATCACTTTACAAAAAATATACATTAATAATTATTATTTGAATATAAATCACACGATCAGAAACGTAAAAAATAATTCATTTCAGCTCTTCTTTTTATAATATCATTTTTTATTATTATGACGGTCAATCAATATATAATCACTGACATCCATAATAATATTATTATTATAATTATTATTTTCCTTGCATAAAAGCTATTGTGATGTAATAATTCTTTTATAATAAATAATTTAGTTGAAATGTTTTATTTATAAATATCAATGAAGTTTGATAACCCCGAGACAATTCTTTGCAATATTTACAGTTTACATAATAAGCATATCAAAATTCTGGTGTCGCCATCTTTTGACGCAATTGCGTAGTATTATAGAGAAATGTTTGATAAAAATGTTGAAGTAGACAGTTTTTAAATCGAAGAATTATTTTAAGAGATATTTAATGTTAAATCTGGATAAAATTGTCTCATTAAAAAAGTTTCATAGGAAAAAAAAATATACATGGGAATTTAATCATTTTCATTCAATTTAATCATTCAATAGAAACTCGAAGTTTGCAGAGTGCATTTATTATTCTTAACTTGCCTAATTTTTTGACGGATTATTTCAATTTTAAATTAAAATTTTCAGAATTTCCAGAGATATTTTTTACATATTTTAGAAAAGGTTCTTTTAAATTGTTGCCAAATGTTAAAACAGCGCAAAGAATAATATATCCTTTAAATTAAAAATTTATTCACACGTGACTATTATAAACAGAAAAAAATCCTTTTAAATTAGAATTAAATGATAACGTGTTAAAAGCAGGAAAATATTAAACATTACGTCATAAAAATTGTTTTTACACATGCTTACTTAAAATGAAAGAAAATTATAAAATAATCAATTATTTTCAAATTAGAATTAAATGATTACGCATTAAAAGAAGGAAAACATTGAAAATTACATCATAAAAACTACATTTACACGTGAATATTAAAAGAAAAAGAAAATGTTTAAATAATAAATTCATTGATATGTGTTAAAAGTCGTAAATGGAGGAAATTACGTCATATTGGCCAAAGTGGCCAAAACAGTTTACAAAACACATTGCAAAACATATTGCAAAACAGTGTAAATTAAAAAATATATTTATATGAGAGATTTATTTCAAATTTCGAGATGATATTTTTAACTATAGTTGCTAATTTTAAGGTAGCGCAAATAATAATATTATCTTTCTAATAATAATAATATTTTCAGTTGTATGTTACAAAGAGAAAGGAAAGTTTGGTGAAAATTATGTCAGATTTAAAACGTTACATTTAAAATCTCTTATTTAAAATCATTTTCTTATAGCGTTGTTAAAAAATACCATAAAGCAAAGACTCTGTTGACTTAGTTCCTTTTATATTTGGTAATTTTCAAATGTTTAACTAATCTTATTTAATCAAGCAGGGAAACAGCAACTAACATCAGCTGATTCGGTTTTGAAATCCCTCAGTAAAAGGGAAACCCGTTTACAGTAAGATCGCCATTGATTTTTTAATTATACAGAGCAGCCTCGATTATCCGAGCTAATTGGGACTGTTAGTAAATCGGAATCGGAAATCTCGGTTAATAGAAACTGTGTGTAAAAACTCGCCGTGCTTGCGAATTTAACATCTCTTTTAAAAAAATATATAGAACGTTTTTTAAATAATAAAAGTAAATATATGTAAAGTTCTGTTTCACAGCTTAACAAATTTAAAAAGAAAATCAACTACCAGTAGTAAATTTTAAAATGCAAATTGAAAAATTTACGAAAGTTCACACAGCCACTGGAAACAAAGCATTGTTCGCTATTGACTTCTCAGGGTCCAATGTTTCTTTGGAGTTGAGGGCTTTTGGGGGCAGAAGGGCCTGTATAGCTCGGACAGTGAGCTAAAGAGTGTGGTTATTTTTTAGGCTCATTCAAAAGGGAAAAAAAAAATCAGACTTTGTTATCGGCTCGGTTAACAGAAACCTCGATTAATCGAAACTCGGTTAATCCAGGTTCTACTATAATTCAATCTTCCGTAATCTTTTTAAAGCAGATCAAATTAATGGACATTAGCACAAAGTCACATAGCTGATAACTGCCATGCTTGTTGGCCACCTTTTTTTTCAAAAAGTTTGCTTCACCTTATTCAATTAATGAGATATCTCCGATAAAATAAGTCACATTTTCCCGTTCTAAAATACTGGTATCCAAAAATCGTAGCAAGTAACTGACACTACAAGTACTCATGGAACTAGACTATTTTAAGTCTGATTTTTATTATAGACTATATAAAATTATTAAAAATATATATTATGATAGGAACTAGCGGGCTTCGTCCGCTATTTACGTTACGGATATAAAAATCATGTTTTTTTTTTAGGGAAAAAGAAATAAAAACCTATTTGACGATAGGTTTATAAAGACACATTTTGTATTTGTTATATTTCCGGGGATGAGGAGGGGGGGGGGGGCTATTTTGATTAAATATCGCAATTAGTCTACATGGCAGATATAATTATGATAGACACTAGCGGGCTTCGCCCCTCTATGGCGCCTTATGGGTCCAGCTTCCATAACTCAGAAACTACCTTTCGGACATCAATGCAACAGATTCCAAACGTTATAATTAACTTAATAATCACCCTATATAGCATTAAAGTAAATTTATGAGTACTGCATACTATTTTTTTATCGTAATTTCTGAAGAGAAAAAATTATTTCGGTTCCATTCTTAGGTACTGGTCTGAAAAATTTTGAAAAAGGGGGGAAGGAGGGGACATGAGACTGCTGTTTGTCAAACAACACAACGGGATCTGGCTTATTCAACTTGGTTTTTGATGACTTCAATTGGAAGGTGGTTTGTTTAAAAGAGTGCGTTCCCTGCCCCATGAAAATTGGAACTATTGGTGCTACATCTATGTAAGGATTTAATAATTATAAATTAACATTTTGGATTTATTAATTTAAGGATAAAGTGTTTTTAAAGGAATATCAAATGAAACCCTCTGTGCGATCTGCGATTATACTTACCCAGTTGTTTTTATATACAAACTGCTATAAGGAAAATTGTAATAAAATAGTAAAAATTAAATCTGCATTAAATTCCATAAGTATCTTTTTTTTAATCATTTTATCACTAACCTCAAAAAAGTAATGATATCAATGCAAAAACCCTTGACGGGTTAAAAGTTTCTGACGCAGCACTTTATCTTATGCTCTAAGAATTTTAAATATGGAACTTAAAAATACTGATATCAAATTTTGAGTGACGTTATGCTATTTCTTAAAAAATATATTTGTATTTATTTCACCATTTTATTTTTGTTTTATTTATAATCGCATGTGCAGAAGTTATGTTCAACATGAAAAGCTGCATAAAATTTTATTCGCTGTTGCTTTATCATTTACATCTCTCATAAATTCAAAATATGTGTTTTAAAAGATATGATATAAAATTTAAGTGACGCCTTGATGTGACTTTAAAAGGTTTGTTTTTAAAATTCAATTTAAATTATTTTTGACTTGGTTAAAATATTTTTTTTACATCTACACAATACTTTTAATTTTCCAATTCACTGTTAAATATATCACTTTCATTGAATCTATACTATGCATTGAAATGTATTTATTTCAATAAATTGATTTATCTTTTGTGTCACGCTATTCAAAATTGTGAGTAAGATTTATGTAAATGGTTTCTTTGCGTCATTGTGTCCAAACTACATGAAATGTATGAAAAAGGATAGTTTGACGCAAATAAACCATTTACATAAATCTTACTCTCAATTTTGAATAGCGTGACACAAAAGATAAATCAATTTATTGAAATAAATACATTTCAATGCATAGTATAGATTCAATGAAAGTGATATATTTAACAGTGAATTGGAAAATTAAAAGTATTGTGTAGATGTAAAAAAAATATTTTAACCAAGTCAAAAATAATTTAAATTGAATTTTAAAAAACAAACCTTTTAAAGTCACATCAAGGCGTCACTTAAATTTTATATCATATCTTTTAAAACACATATTTTGAATTTATGAGAGATGTGAATGATAAAGCAACTGCGAATAAAATTTTATGCAGCTTTTCATGTTGAACATAACTTCTGCACATGCGATTATAAATAAAACAAAAATAAAATGGTGAAATAAATACAAATATATTTTTTAAGAAATAGCATAACGTCACTCAAAATTTGATATCAGTATTTTTAAGTTCCATATTTAAAATTCTTAGAGCATAAGATAAAGTGCTGCGTCAGAAACTTTTAACCCGTCAAGGGTTTTTGCATTGATAGCTACTACACTTAACCCTTTCATCGCGGCAATGGCGCGCCTTTGTCCCACCCTTTGCGCTAAGAGCCTGAGCCGCTTCTCGCAGCGCTAAAATTGAAACAAAACACAAATTCATTTAAAACTTGTTTATTTTACTTTGAAAAATAATAATCAATATCATTTTTCATTCTAATGATTTGTTTTTCCTTACAAACATAAAAAAATAATAAAATGTCATGTCCGTTTGCGAAAATCAATTCGCACCGGAAAATTCTGCCTGGTAATTATTAGACATTAGATATCGGAATCAATGTGTAATAATTAAATGACAGACTTTTCCGGTGCGAATTGATTTTCCATGATTGATAGCTAATATTCCTGGAAGACGAGTTATCTTGTCCCTCGCGATGAAAGTGTTAAGAAATTTGGTTTGATACCCCAACATGCTTTTTAAAATTTTTATTATGTAATTTTAATAAGATATTATATAATTTTCTTTATTGCAAGCAAAAAAAAAAAAAAAAAAAAAAAAAAAAAAATAGAAAAATTGATTTCCCGTTGTAAGAGAAACTCAAAAAAATATTTATAACTGTTGGGGTAACTGGATCCCAGATGTCCCAGTTACCCTTGATACATGTCCCAATTACCCCATTCTTGAAAACTTTATGGGTAACTGGAACATCGGCCTTACATTTGAAACATGAAGGAAATATGTATAAATATCCTAATAATATTAATGTATTTATGTGTCTAATCTTTGAAAAAATGATTGTTTAATGAAGTACTTACCGTATTTTAATAAAGAACTGAGGAAGTTATACCAAATCGACGTTGTTTTTAAAAAAAAGAAACCTACATTTTCGGCAACCTATCACAACAAAGACAGAGTTATGATTGAGTTGGCACACGTTGTTTTAAGAAGTAGAGATGGGAGTGCAATATTGACAAAAACTAAAACTTAAAAGACATCAGCGGTTTTTTATAAAACACTCTATGGCTCAGTTGCCTCGTGGGTCCAATTACTCCACCTTACCCTAATTGATAAAAAAACTTTAAAAAATATAAGACACAATTCACCAAGGAAGGAAATTTGCTAAAGATTATTAAGATGTAAAAATGTGAACAATGGCAGGCCAAAGCTGTAGGTAATGTTGAAGCTTGGGAGACAGATAAGAAGAAGAAGAAGAAAAAACAAAAAGAGAAGTGATAGAGATGCTATCATCTAGGATTAAATAAAAAATGAAATGCTAGAACAGCCATCTTTTAAAAAGGAAATTATAGGCATTAATTGAAGTTATTATTGTAAATTCAGATATAACTGGATATGAGGATTAATAAAAGGGATAATATGGGGGTATACAATAAGGAAGTAAGATGATAAATTAATATTAAGTAATTAATATGTTTAAAGGGTAGTATATAGGCATGTATTAAGAGTCTTGACGTAAAATGTAGTGTGAAAAAATTCTAAATTTGCGGTTTTTGTAATGGTGCTGGGGCTAGAAACTTGGAATTTGTTGCTTTGGTTATTTTAAAGGTTTTACTTGTAAAGGTTTTTTTTTTAAATTCAAAATTTAAAAAGGTCAAATGACAGGGAAACGTTCCAAAAACCTTCTAAACTGCGACTTATCTGAAAGTGTTACGGTAGACGCACTTGAAATTTAACATGGTTATTGGTTTAGGAACGTAAATGCATACACAGAAGAGTTTTCAAAATTTCAAAATTTTAAAGTATGCAGGAACAAAAAAGTTAAAATAGCGATTTCTGAAGATACAGTTGTTATAGAAGCTTGGATAGCTAGAAGATAGGAATTTGGCATGGCGGTCACTTTTAAGATGTAAATGCTCGCAAAGAACGGTTTTAAAAAAATTCAAATTTCAGTTGATAAGTGAAATGAGGCTAAAACCTTCAAAATACATTTTAAAAACGGTTTATTTGGAATTTATTTTAAATTTTCTATTTAATTTAAGTCTTATACTCGCTTAATGAAGTATAAGAATGAAATTTCTCAAAATGTGGCTTAATTAGTAATTTTTGAACCATCCATTGAAGTATAATTTCCTTTCATAAAATTATACTATTAAATTATCACTCAAATGCTCCTTAATAGGCCACAAATATTAAATAACTCTTAAAATAATTTTTCGAGCGTGTTTATCGAACCGATCTCTCTAAAACTACCAATTTTCGTATTTTTATATGCGTTAGATTTCTTAATATTAGCCGAGAAAGACTTCTGATCACGAAAAATCCATTTGCGCAGGTAGCGTTAGGTACTTTTTTCAATTCCTACTATTAGTTCACACTCTCCCTATATTTATTTATTTATTTAT
Organism: Maratus speciosus; assembly: GCA_963932465.1. Classification (NCBI taxonomy): domain Eukaryota; kingdom Metazoa; phylum Arthropoda; class Arachnida; order Araneae; family Salticidae; genus Maratus; species Maratus speciosus. The sequence goes on from OZ010800.1 coordinate 343,081,467, forward strand.
TTATTACAGTCGGACCTCTATTTAACGAACCTCTATTTTGCGAATTTCTCTATTTTGCGAACTTTTCCTCGGAACCAACAACATTTTGCGAATTTCTTCGTAAAATAACCTCCAAATAGCGAAGTGTATTCTCTTTTTAACGAACTTTTTCTTCTGATATAATTTTTTTTTCCTGTTTCTCAAAATATTTCCGGACACGTCAAACTTATTCTTTTTTTTACACGTTTTACAATGCTCAATAACCTTGAATTAGTTTTACCAGGTGCCTAACTCAACGGGAGCAGTAAAATCCCTGTCATTCTTTGCATTTCATCCAGGAAATACAAACTTTCAATATCCCCCTTTCACACTTAAAAGGGCTGTTCTGTAGTAAAAAGTTTCAGTAATTAAATTTAAGGACGCGTGTAGTAATAGAATGCTTACAATTACTTGTTATAATAAATACGATAATTTCATTAAAATTCATTAATTTTAATGTAAATATTTTCTTAAAACGGAAAATATAGTGTGTTTCCGGACAACATTTTTAAAAATTGTTGTTGTCCTTACAGATTTCTTTTTGATGGGTAAAATGAATAATAACAAAAAAATATATATGATTTACAAAAAAAAAGTGTGATTAGTTAAGTTTTTTAATAATGTTTTGTTTAGTTGTTATGAATTAAAAATCTGTTTTGTGTAGTTTAAAGTATTTAAAAATATTCATCTCTATTTAGCGAATTTTCCACATAACGAACATTTTTTTCGGGATTTAGCGACTTCGTTAAATAGAGGTCCAACTGTAATATATATATATATTGTTCAAATTTTCAATCGTTAATAAAATACTTATTATTCATCCTATCAAGTTGAAATAATTTTTTTTAAACTTATACTGGATGACACTTGATGTTAATACAGTTTTTTCAAATATTACTAGGTTGTGCAAAAAGTTCTGGGAAATTTGTGAAAGTTGCGTTGTTATGCGCAAATTAACAACAAAAGCAACAAGAACTATTTTTCAAAGTAGAGACCATCATTGTCCAGGATTTTCTGCCATCGTTCTGTCGGATTCCGGATTTGCTGGAAGTACCAAGGCGGCTCCTTGGAATCGAAAAACTCTGGTCATCTTCTTCAACTTCATTAAAGGATTCAAATCGACGGCCCTTGAAAAAGTGTTTGAATTGATCAAAAGAGGTCATAATCGGATGGAGCAACGTCCGGACTGTACCACTCCAATATACGATACAAATTCTGGTAACTATTAGATTAAAAATTTCCCAAAACTTTTTTCTCAACCTAATAATTCATTAATTAAATTTTAATTAATTAATTTTAGTTTTATATGGGAGACAAAATGGCGGCCATTGGTTATTCAACATCATTTAATGCATCTTCATATCTGTAAGAGGGGTTACCATAAGGGGGACACTGTTCTGTCACCAAATACCGCCAAGTTTATTGCCAACTTGGCAATATATCGCCAAATTTGGCGATCAAAATGAGTCGCCAAAAGTGTCGTCAACTTGGCGATATCTCTAATATTTCGCCAAATTCCCATAGACTTCCATTGTAAAACAATAGGGTTTACTTGCTTATAGAAAATCTGCAAATTGAGTATTTTAATAAAACAAAAACTAACGTTAGCCTAATGGATTATATTAAATTTTTCTTTGATGACCTAAGTAGGAATTGACTTAAAAATATTTTTTTTTATATTTCTTGTTTAGAATACGGAGAAAATTAAAAAAAAAAAAATCTTTTTTTTTATTTGCGAAAATATAATATAACACGAACGAAAATCTACAATGAAATCTTTCGAATTACCCATGATTCCGGAAAGCATTCTTCAGCTCTAATCTATTTTCGAGATTTAAATATTCATTTATAAAAAACAAAGTTTCTTTTCGGAAAGTTTACGAGCAGTTTACATAGAGTATTACTCCGTTTTCTCAAATCAGAATACCCGTTTACGGAATGCTCAACATTTTCAGTTAAATATTTTCAGATGCGTCCTTGAATTAATACATGCACCAGTAACAAAATAGTATTAATTTTAATGTGAATGTTAATTCTGTCGATTTATTCGCGTTTGTCCGTAAAATATGTTTGTTGAACACGAAAATTTTTAATACTTGAGAATGGATAGCATCCCAAAAAACTATATTCCGATTTGAAAAATCACATTAATGCATAGAAAAACTACTCGGAAAAATTTCTAAAAATCAGTGGAAACAAAAGAAACATTGTTTTTAGAAATGCTTCTTTAAATTTCGAAAATATATTGGTTTTTTGAGTTTTCCAAAGATAAAAAAATGTTTTTTGGAATCGTGGTTATCTCGGAAGAGGTTATCGTATATAATCTCTATGTAATAAAACGCAGTGTAACGCTGGGCGGGGCGAATCCATCAATCTTACCAGTCTCCCAGGAAGAGAATCAAGGGGGGAAAGGATCCATTCTCCCATTGGTTGACAAGAAACAAGAATCTCGCGATTATTTCTCAAGGTTAAAAGTCCTAATAATTGAGCAGTGGTAGACACTTTTTTCTAACAAATCAGTGAAAGGCACATCGCATTACACCACCAAAATAAATCGCCAAGTGTCACTTGAGATTATTTCAAGTATTAAGTTGCAATCATATTAAATTTTCTTTGCGACATGTAAGGAATTTTAATTTATTCCTCATATAAAGTGATTCACGGAAAACAATGATATGGTATTTTTAAAAATATCCTTTTTTTTCCTGCAAAAAATTGATCAAACTGACTTTCTTTTAAAAAAGTAATCAATTTAAATATTTTAGGCTTATTATTTTGTAACTTATTTTTAAATTACACATTACTTATATTTTCCTTTTCTATATACAGGTGTATGTAAATTTAAACTTTAACCCCTTGGGGACGAGCGACACGTATACGTGCCGGCAATAGGCCTAAGGATCCTCGTTTATCCTCACCAGCAAAATTTTACTGTAAAAATTGCCTTATTAAATCCGAGCATTTTCCGATTTGAATAGGCACAAACTTCTGTTTTTTAAAACCGGTAGCAAAGTAATAAACATTTCGTAAAAGGCTCCCGTCGCGAAGAGGTTAAAAAGAGAAAAAAAAACATATTTAATATTTTAAAAGTAAAAAATTAATATTTATACGAAAAGTAAAATTAATAATTTTTGATTTATAGCTTTGCATCAGGAGGACAGAAGCTTAGGGGATTAGACGGTTGGGATTCAACCCGAGATACTTATTTATTAATCAATATACATATTTTAAAAAGTTTGGAGGGGGGAGGAAGGGGGGGGGGGTAAACGATAAAATACAATTTCAAAGTGTTATTAAAAAAAAATAGTATTATTTCAATAGTTGCAGCAGACTGTTTTAATTACGCACTTTTATTGCATATTTATTAAATTTTTGTTTTATTAAGAAATCTTGATTTTGTTATAGTATATTAGCCGGAAAACCTGGTTTACGCAGAAATATTGTAAATGCTAATTGTGTGTTTATTAGAACATAAACTAGCCGAACTTTGCTCATCTAAACGCTTCCATATTGTCAATTATTTTTTATCAGTTTTTCAAATTTTAAGTGAAAAACACAATTTTTACCCACCGTCCTAGAACGGGCATTTACACTAGTTATTATATAGAGGATATCGTATATAGTTCAACAATTGCGCGACAAAAGGCGCGGTTTTACTTGTATGAAAAAAATCTCGATTGAAATGACGAAATTTTGAATAAAAAGTTTTAAAAAACCTTCAAAAATTAGTTTAATATAAAAAAATATTGAACAGTGCACACCACAAGCTTGTGGAGTATGTCCCTACAAAATATGATTAAATTCCTAAGCATAGTTTTTGTTTCTATAAAATTTCTTTAACGTAACTATTTTGATTGACTTCACATTAAATAGCTCTTAAAATAATTCTTCGATTTGAAAACTCTCTGTTTCAGCGTGTTTATCGAACAGTTCTCTATAAATTTACCAATTTTCATATTTTTATTTGCAATGGTTTTTATAAATATTAGCCGGGAAAGATCTCCGGTCACAAAAAATCCATTTATCCTTCCATTAGTCCACTCATCCAGCGTTAGTTACTTTTTTTTAGAATAAAGAGCAAATTTTACTTGTATACTTGATATTTTAATTTCTCGTACGATCTATGAAAACGCAAATGTTTCTTAATTTACCAAAATATAACACGAACGAAAATGTACCATGAACTCTTTTCAATTACCCTTGAAACCCGAGAAAGCAATCTACTTTCGAGATTTGAAGACTCATTTATAAAAAACAAAGTTTCTTTCCGGCCACTGATTTTCGGAAATTTTCTGAGCAGTTCATATAGAGCAGGGGTGTGAAACTGTGACCCGCCGGATACCACTAAAATTTTACAGTAATCATTGCCTTATCTAATTATCGAATCTCTGCGATTCAAGGAGTCAAATATTTCTTTAAAAAATTAATGGTATCCGGAGAGCCACTGTTTGATACCCCTGATAATAGAGTATTAATAAGTTTTCTCAAATCGGAATATCCGTTTTTAGAATGTTAAAGTTTCTCAATTAAACATTTTCAGATGTGTAGTTGAATTCATACAGGCAGAGTAACAAATATCAATTTTAATGTTAATCATACGAATCGAATTTTTCCAAATGAGCGAAAAGATGCCCAAGACGGGAACATTACCAATGCTTTACCGTTTAAGCCAACTGGGCTGACAACCAGCAAGCATATTTCGTTCAGATAACCTTATTGGTAAATAGCATCTGGTCTGCCATGTAGACAGCTAAACAGAATAAATAAAGCATGTAAAGGAACTCCATATAAAAGATGGATAGGTAGATATACTATTATTTTTAACGCAATCGTGATTGTGCATGGGCAGCATTGGTAATGCAAGCCAAGGATCTGGGTACGAGTTGTGGCTTGGGCATTTTTTCGCTCAGTTGGAAAAATACAACTCGTATGATAAATTTACCAATCAGTTTGAGTGTGTCAAAAATGATAATTAAAGTTAATGTTAATGTTGTCGATTTATCGTGTTTGCCTCTAAAATATGTTTATTGAACACGAAAATAAACTGAGGTTTCTAAAGATAAACAATTTTTTTCGGAATCGCGGTTATCTCGGAAGAGGTAATCGTACATTTTGGTTCGTAATTATACTTTCCTAGATTCAGAAAAATTTGTCTTTTTTTTTTTAGGGTTCCGTACTTAAAAAGTAAAAACGGTACCATTATAAAATCATTCCTGTGTCTTTCAACATATTTACAGATTATTAAACATTCACAAATATATTTAGGAAAAATGTAGAGGGAGTTAATTAAGTTACTTGAAAAAAAATCTTTTCTTTGTATATCGTGTGGGGTATCGTCTGAAAGCTTTCGTAACGCAGAACACAAAAATACATTTCTTTTAATTTTAGGCATTATATTTTCAGCGATATCATCGAAAATGTAGTGCAAAAATATGTCCCCCCCCCCCTCTATTTTCGAATCTACTGAAACTAAAATTATGAAAAAATTAGATGCAGTAGACGACTTGCAGGAAAACTATAGCGATTACCCTAGGTCACACAGGTTTTGAGAAAAGCGCATTTTTCTGTTACACACAAATTTTTATTTGCGGGCATTCAGCGAAGGTATTGAAAAACGCTGAAGTTACTTATCGTAGCAGAATTCTAAAAGCTTTGTTGATAATGATTTTCGAAAAAAATCGTCGGTAATTAGCCGTGATATTAACTCTTAAAGACACAGACGTTTCGACATACATAATGACAGGGGTGGCGTACTCTATATACCATAAGTTTTTAAAGCCCAGATACAAACTCTTAATGGTATATTTGTGTATGCAATGCCCAGTAGCAGTATAAAAGCAATAAACGAAACATTGTTAAAAACAGATTAATTTAATTAGAATTAATCACATAAATGGTATGGGATTCGCGACTAGTGTGCATTGGGTGGCTCTCTCAACACCCCACCCGTGTCTTTAAAGGTTAAGTAAAAACCTATCTGGAAAACGCTGCACGGAACAAGGCGGCGTTGCTACTTTGCGACCTCCTTTCAAAGCGCGCTTAGCACAATGCCAAGTTTAAATTTTGAACAAGGGTTTTGTTTAGCTACACTGTAAAATGAAAAGATTATTACTACGCTGAATGAAATGCCAGCATTACTACGCTGATGAATTTCAGACCGGCGGCATTAACACAAATTTTATTTGTTTTTTTTTTTTTTTTTTTTTTTTTTTTTTTTTTTTTTTTTTTTTTTAAATAGTCACGAAAATGCTCTAATTAAAGAAAGCAAAAATTTATTTTTCTTTTTCACTGACGTCCAGGACCAAAAGTAATTGTATATGCTCTTTTTGAAGGTACATATATGCATCCTTGGTCCCGAATGAGTTAAATATGCGCTACTTTTATGGTCATTACCGAATTAAGTTCATTATAAAAAGATTAGAATAAGATTAAAAAAAGAGTTGTAGAGAATAGCAATATTTGATATTATTTAGGCTTATTATTATCCTTTGAACTTTTATGCTATACCCATTCACTCTTTTCTAGTATATACAGCTATGCCTAACCCTACGTTAAATAGTTTTTTACAAACTCTTATTCTTTTAGCAACGGTTACTTTTTATAACACAGTTAATAATTCATATATTTATTGTACGGAAACCTCTGAGTGCGAGAATACTCGCACTAGACCGTTTATTTTTACAGCGTTGCATAGAGATTTGTATTCTAGAAACATACTTACGTAGTCCTTTTCTGTTTAGGAGGAACATTGTGATTTTCACCGGCCGATGAATTATGAACAGGTTGTTCAAGTGGTGCATATTGTCCAATAGTTGAAGGGCAATCCGTGGTATCGTCATTATTATTACACAATCTAGCAGTCGGAGGGCACACTACAGGTTCTTGAGTGATATCGTCTGGTTTCGTTATTAGGTTTGTATTCAATATATTCGCTGAACCAGTATGTGTCCCTTTTTCGTAGGGCATTTCGAGTAACTAAATAACAGCTTTATTTTAACATGTTTTCACAATTCAGAAAAAGAGAATCACTATGAATGATACCTCTCTTTCTATTTGACATTCGAAGAGGCACGCAGAAAAGACCAGTCATGCGCGTTGCAGCTGGAACTATTTGATCAATCTGTGAAAATGTGACGCATGGTTGTTGAGGCAACAGCTTTATTCGCACGATCATTGAAATAAGACATCCTCCCTTCAATTCTTTTGTTGTTAAGCGTCATTAAAACATACTTCCGTGTGTCAGCAAAATTTCCCTAGCGCATGCAGTTTATACTTCTACCTGGGCAAAATTGTTATAGAAGCTTTGTAAATTGTTTTTTAATCAGTAATCGTTACTGACCAACATATACAGAAATTGAAACACCGAAAATCCACAAAAAACGGAACCTCTCTCTATCGTAAATTTTTCTAAAACGGAAATTAGTTTACATAAAAATAAATAAATAATAAATGAATAAAACTAATTATTTGAGTATTAGTAATAGAAAAATTGATTTTTTGTAAAACAATGAAACCAGTTAAAATAAACCTCTCTATAACGGAATCCTACTTATAAAAGTTAAATAGAATAATCTAAAAATATAAAATGCAAATTCGTATTTTACTCCGAAACTTATAGCTATCATTCTACTAAACGGATTTTTTTGTGATTTACATTATCAATTAAGTTATTGTTTGGGGGAACACATCGTTCTACGATGCGTAGTTATAGACCTATGGTTGAAAGTTCTATAATTATGTGAACCGATTATGAAAGATTAGCTTTCAAAGAATCTAGTATACTTATATATAGAATGCAAATTCGTATTTCATCCGAATGTTTATGACTCACGTTCCGCTAAACGGTTCATATTTTAAGTTAGGTAATATTGGGGTGGAAAGTTTTAGTGTATAACAACTCATTCTACACACACACACGTCTTTTTAAAAATATTGTCATAAAAATACAATTTCACTAAATGCTACGCCATTCAGCTGCTTTTTTGCATCTTTTTAACACTTTCAAACATAGTTGAAAAGTGTTTATGAATTGGGTTTGTCTGTCCGTGCTCTAATTCGTGTAAATATACTCGAATTACCATGTAATTTATATACGTTATTGAGGTTCATAGTGGCATGTTCGGCATTCACAATGAATATGTATGTATCCTTCATAGTTCATTTACAGGGGCCCTCAAAAGTATTGCGTTACATTATGGTATATGGGGAAAATCATTTGCGGTGTATTTTAATAGTGTTACAATATTTTAAACACAGTGAAATTTATATATATTATTCAGGCGCACTAGAAAATGGTTACTATAGAACATGTTATGTGTAGCACTTAGAGTACGCGTAGAGGGGAACTCAGAAGTATTCCGTTATATTATAGTCCGTGAAGAAAAATCGTTTGCGGCGTCTTTAATTGATGTTTACGCTGTTCCAAACATAATGAAACTGGTGTGAACTACAGACAATCACTAATACATGCTTTCCATAAAATATGGCGTGCAAAGCATTTATCATACATTCACAGGGTCACACAAAAGATTTCAGTTATGTAATGGTCTGCCTGTAAAAACTGTCATTAGCCTATTGTTGAATGATTTCAAATCTGTTCAAATTGATGTACATTACTGAGATTTACACTTCAAATGCTTGCAGTAGTGTGTGATATACTATATGCATTGCATTTATCGTTCATTTCCAACGGCAGATAAAAGATTTCGGACACAATACAATATCCGAAATATTGTCTGTCAGGGATGTTTGCTCAAGGTGCGTTTTTAACACTTTCCAACATAGTTGAAAAATGTTTATGAATTCGGTTTATCTGTCCGTCTGTCCGTCCTCTACCTCGCGTAAATATAGTCCGATTGTCATGAAATAGATATATGTTGTTGGGGTTTACTATGGCATATTCGGTATTCGAAATGAATTATGTAACATTTTCGGTTCATTACAGAATTTCCTTACATTACGGTCTGTGGGATAAAACTGGTTTGGCGTGTATTTTAATGATATTACAGTATTTTAAACATATTGAAATTGATATACATCATTGAGGTGTAATACAAAGCTCTTACTATAGAATATAGCTCTTACTATAGCTCGTGTGCATAGAACTGTTTATTTACAAGGACACACAAAAGAATTTGGCTATATAAAAAAATGAGCAATAATTGAATCATTGAAGCCTATTGACAATAATTGCTGGAAGTGCGTTTTCAGTTGTGGTATGCGTTTTTAAATTTAACTATTTTTTAACTATTATTTCGTGTGTATAAATTCTATATACCATATATAGGGTCTCAAACGTTCTTAACAACATTCGTTCAATAGCTGGAATTGTTGAGTGGAAATTTTCTGTGCAACTGGGCTATGCGTTTAACTGAACTAACTTTTAGCGTACTATGTAGATCTTAAACATATCTGTAGATCATATACAGGGCTGCAAAGAAATCGCGCATTTTAACAACTATTCATGGAAATAAGAGAAATTGGGATTTCAAATGCGGTTTGCGTTTTCCAAATTGATCATTTAGGCGTCATCTTACACTTTAGTAAACTGTGAAATTTTGTTATAATGTTCTGAATGTGTTGGAGCTTCATAATCTATGCTGTACGCATGATTTTTCGTTTATTTATGGTATACGTTTTAGCTGAAATTTTACATACTACGTGGCGTGCATAAATTCTATAGAGGGGGTACAGAGGGTAGAGAGGGGATATTCTACAATAGGGTGGGTCGAAAAAAAGACATTTTTCGCTCTATTACATCGCATAGTCGGCAATAATAGTCGCATTTCGTTCTATTACTGGATCGACAACTTGTAGTAATTCGTAGGATAAATAGCATGATGTTTGAATTGCTTTAAATACATGTTTTGTCCCGTCAGTAAAATATTTGCTTATTTTATGGCAAATTACACAGACATGTATGATTTTATGATGATGCCAACTATTTCTTTTAAGTTTTCGGATGAATCTAACACAATCTAAGGACTCGGTTGGCCGCAGTTAGTCATCTGGAATCGGACAAAGTACCATGGTCCCAATTCCCCAAGTCTTCTGGACACTGTCCCAAGGTGATTGCATTCAAAATGTCCCAATAATACTGTTGTTCTTCGCTCAAAAACGTCCTGTCTGTATCAGGAATCGAACAATCTGCGGGTTCACAATAGACCACAAGAGCTTTTTCACAACAAGTGACCTGCTACCCGATTGGCTCACAAAAATATTTAGACCCTTCAGTTTGACCGTGAATATGTTAGAAAATTTGGCGATAAGAAAGCTGATTAAAATGCCGGATGCATATGCTCCACATTTTAGGATTTTCTAGTCGGTGGAAAGCACCGTTATTCCATCCAGTGTTTGTTACAGTACCACCACGCCCTACAGCTTCTAGTTTTTCTAATGATATTGATAGTTTAGACAAACAAGAAATAATGCTTTGACTTATATCATTTGATGAACTCGAGGAAGGAGATACATGTCCAATATAAGTTGATCCAGGTTTCTGGATAAGAGAATAGTGTTCTTATTTCACATTCCTGTGAAATTGCTTGGCATTAAAATTTTCAAGGAACAAAGTATTTCATTTTTGTCAGTCAAATAAAGACACGAACTTTCCTCAGGAGGTGTGAATTGCCTTTTGAAATCCGTCCTAAAACGACTCTTGTCTCTTTTTATTTTACACTTATCAACCATATCAGAAGAATCTGTGTCGGTTATCCACTTGACGGTATGACAGCTTTTGGCCAATCATAAACTCCGAAACGATCGCTGTTTAGCGCTGTTCCGTTACTTTTAATTCTCAACTGTCATTTGGTCTTTTAGTCGATGTACTCGGCTTGTATATATCTTCCTCATACTCCGAGTCTTCAAAAGAAGTGTGTTTGAGTTCATCCATTTCCATAGTAAACTGCCACTTTAGGAAATTTAAAACTATTTGAGGAACCACTCAGTGCTTTGTGAAGATCACGAACTTTCCGCTCGGCCTTTACATTTAACTTTTTGTAACTGTTTTGTAAATACATACGATTTTCCCACAAATTGTAATTCCTTTGAAGAATCATGAACCTCAACTCAAAGACACGAATTTTCTTTGTTTTTTTATATAAGCATTTAATTAGAATTACACATTGACATGCATGTGGTCTTTTTAATATAATATAAATACCACACCCAACAATTCGACGATTGGTTAGGTAGGATGTGTCTGGAACTCAACGTGTAACCACCACCACGGGGTGAGTTCTATGTCGTTTTGTTTTAGCAAAACGAACTAAGAATTGCACGGTGAAAATTGCGAAAAATTGGTAAATTTACGTTTTTTCTAAGTTCTTGCGCGAACAAAAAATATTGTATTATTAATCGAAATTTAATTTATTTAGGTTATGTAAACCATGAAAGAAGTATAAAAAGCTAGAGCGTGTTTATTTTTAAAGTTTTTATTAACTTAAAAGAATTAGAAAAAGGCGCGATTTTTGCAATTTTTCATCAACTTTAAGAATAATGCGCGAATGGAAGAGGTTAACCGATTTTTAAAAAATTTATGCCGTTTTTCTTCGTATTACAATAGGCAACTTTTCCGCACTAAACCGTTCCGAAAATAAAAAAAATTCTTTTTTTCGACACACCGTAACGTACAGGTCTACCCAAATGAATCCGTAAGCATTGCTGAGAATAAGCTTAAAGGAGTTTTTTGATTTGAATTATGCATTTTCAAGCTCAACTGCATTTAGAGAAGAAAGAAAAGAAGTTTGTTGCATATAAATGAAATCATATCTTAAATATCTATGCAAAGAAGTGGGTACATGGCCGAAAATGAAAAGTAATTCCTGGAAGTGTGATTTCAGTAGTTTTAAGCATATTTTTGGCTGAATTAAATTTCCGCTTAATATGTAGCATATGTAAAAATCTATATGTAATATACAGGGCGATACAAAAAAATTCAAGTAAGAATTGCTGCTGGTGAATTTTCAACTCTGTTTTACGTTTTCCACGTAAACTAAATTTTAGCATACTATGTAGAATCTGTCGCACATATTTATGCAAACCCGCGTTTTCTACGACAAGAAAACGTTATTTTTTGGATGGAAATTTTTTAAAAGTTAAGAGAGTTTTGATGCATTTTAAATGTGTAAGAAGCTTAACAGCAAATTGCAGCTAATACATTTTAGCTGTATTCTATTGTGAATCATTAACAAAATAAGAAGAATAGCATTTTTTAAAGTATCATATATTAACTAGACACACTGAATACTGAAACAATAAATTAAAATTTAATAATAATAAAAAAAAATAGTATTTTTCTGTGTTTTATCTGATACAGTTTTTGAAATAAAAAAATATTTTTAATATATTCGAAAAAAAAAAAAAAAAAAAAAAAAAAAACAAGAACAAGAACAGTGAAATCTTTGTTTTCGTTGACAGCTTTCAGTTTAGAGCCAAAATGTTGTAATTTACTGCTAATCGTCCGTAATTGGATCCATGTCCAAATGACGCATCTGAACAAATTTGATTTGACACAAAAGTGTTGTTGAAATATTTAGTGCTATTCACATCCATTTTAAATGACAAGATAGCCATGATGGCAACGCATAGAAGTAGCCCCATTTACAGTTTGAAAGATTAATATTAAAAAAACGAAAGAAAAGAAAAGAAAGCGTTTTTAACAATTTCCAGCATAGTTGAAAAGCGTTTATGAATTGGGTTTGTCTGAGTGTCTGTCTGTTCTTTAAATTTCGTAAATATATTTGGATTGCCACGCAGTAATATAGGTCAGTGAGGTTTATTATAGAATATTCGATATTGAAAATGAAGCATGTAGCATTTATAGTTCACTTACAGAGACACCTAAAAGAATTCCGTTACATTACGGTATATGGGGGAAAATCGGTTGCGGTGTATTTTAATGATGTTACACTATTTCAAACATATTAAAATTGATATATATCACTGTTGTGGTTACTGAAAACCACAGCCATATTTTTATTTAATTTAATTTAAGAAATATTTTATTAATGTTTACTCATTTAATATTAAAATTCGCATTCTAAAATTATTTTATTTCCTTCCTTTTTAAAACTTCCCCTGTAAGCTTTTCTTTCTTACGTAATATTTCGTTTCATTTTAAAATGATAAACATAGTTTTGAAATTTGTACTTCCGGGAAAAGAATTCTCTGGAACGTTCTACGGCTTTCTATTTCTGAAGTCATTTCCTCTTTGTAGCTCCTCCCCTTAGCCAATAAATTTCAAATCAGTTTAATACATAATTTCAAAAATTGTAACACTAGCGTGCTTCTAGTTGGCATCTTATCTTAATGAAATCTATAAAATTTAATCTAAAGAAAGCAGTTTTTCATATCCTTTTGCATTACAAGTTATGCCAACCCTGCCAATTGGCGACTTTGTTGTTATGGCAACCCCGTTTCCCCTAGCAACGCTGAGTGTGCGCGCCGTCAATATAGTTCTGACGTCGGCTATGTAGTTCTGACAACAAGCACAGAAAGGGTTGCCCCCTTGCCCTTCTAGAAAGTAAAAGAATCTTGTGCGTGCAGCGAAAATAGTAAAAGTGAAAGTTTTTTTTTTTTTTTTTAATTAAAATGGTTTTGATCGGCTGCATTATTTCTTCTGTTTGCGGTATGGATAATATTTTCCACCAACGGAGATGCAACGACGATTCTTCAGTAATAATAAGTGGGTAGAATCCTACTGATTGCTATATGGCATGAACTATTATTATGTTTTCATTCGATTGGTGCTGTTGTTCGGAGTTTTGAATAGATGCTAAAAATCATCTAAATGCTTGGTTTTTTTAGACGAGTGCCTCCACACTCCTCGAGAGAAATATTATTATATTTTCTCATGTTATGTCCTTATGGAAAAACATCGATTGTTTATTATTCATCATAAAAAAATGCATCTATTAATAAGAGATAGCCTCTACGAATGCTTTTTTTCAAGAGAATTTCTTTATAAATAAAGAACTTTCAAGCTGAATTTCAGTGAAGTCATTTTATTTTGCATCCACCACTGTTTTTGTTTTCAGATCACTTCAGGTAACATTTTTTTTTTGTTGTTTTTATTTTCTTTTATTTCTGCATATTTATTTTAACGAATCATTTTTAAAATTATTGTCATGTCGGCGTGGTCTTTTGTGGCTACAATTCAGTGTACTTTTTGACCACAAGATAAATTATTTAGAGTATTAATATATTTTCAGAGCTACAAAAAAAGAAGTATGATAATCCTTTCACATTTTATCATCTAACCATCACAGCTTTTCCTGTGTGCAAAAGGATATGAAAAAATGCTTTCTTTAGATTAAATTTTATAGATTTCATTAAGATACGATGCCAAATAGTAGTAAAGTGTTACAATTTTTGAAATTACGTATTAAACTGATTTTAATTTTATTGGCTAATGGGAGGGGCTACAAAGAGGAAATGACTTCAGAAATAGAAAACCGTAGAACGTTCCAGAGAATTCTTTTCCCGGAAGCACAGATTTCAAAACTATGTTTATCATTTTAAAATGAAACTAAATGTTACGTTAAGAAAGAAAAGCTTACATGGGAAGTTTTAAAAGGAAGGAAATAAAATAATTTTAGAATGGGAATTTTAATATTAAATGAATAAAGATTTTAAAAAATATTTCTTAAATTAAATTAAATAAAAATATGGCAGTGGTTGTAAGTAACCTCAATAATCACTGATGTGCAGCACAAGAAGCTTACTATAGAATAGGGTGAGCATAGCATTTATCGTTCATTTACAGGGTCACACCAAAGAATTCGATTATAGGACTGCTTATTAACAAGAATTGCTGGAAATTATTTTTAACCCTTTATGTACTGAATTATGAATTCATGGAAATTTTATCTTCTAAAGCATTTTTCGTGAATCATTTAAACTACATTAGAAGATTTACATAATCATTTAATAAATTTTAGAAGGATTGAAGGATTAATTACATGTGAATTTATAGGGATTTTGTGCAATATGTATAACCCCACTCAAATCTTTTATTTTAAATCTTTTTCTTAGTATTTTGTAGAATTAGGAAATGTACAAATATAATGTTCTTACAATAGAAATATAGAAATATTTCTGAATTGAAAAATCCTACCAACGCCAAGAAAACTGAAAAGATGCAAAGGCAAAAGAAATCCTCCTTTTAAAAATATTTTTGTTTTTTGTAACCAATAATGCTTTTGGAAAAATATAAAGTAATGTATCTGTAACTCATTCTAAACTGTATTACAACTAATCGATGTATTAAATGGATTTTATAACAAATTATTTTAATGGTACTTATAAGTACCGTCAGTAGATAAAAGGTTAAATTGTGGTACGTGTTTTTAAATTAAAGCCAATAATTTGCCTATCGCTTGGTCCGTATAAATTCTATGGATCATATGCAGGTCTTGACGGAAATTGCAAAAAGGGTATTTAGAGCTGTGCTATGCGTTTCCTAATTGATCAAAATTTTAAAATACTATGTAGTATAGTATATAGACAAATCTATAGATCAGATACAGGGCTGCACACAAGAATTAGGATGTTTTTTCGACTGTTGATGGTAATTCCTGAAATTAGGTTTTCAACTTCAAGTATGTTTCCGTCTATTATTGTTAGAAATTGCTGAAGGGGAATCATCACTTGTGTTATGTGTTTTCTTACTAAATTAATTTTAGCATAACATGCAGAATGTATACAAATCTATGAATCTCATATAGGGCTGCCCAAAAGAATTGGAGTATTTTTCTGTCTACAGGCATTAATTGCTTAAAACGGGTTTTAAAATGCGTTATGCAGTTTCTAAAATGTCTACTTAGGTTATTAAACGGCGAAGCGTTGTTAAAGTATTCTGGAAGAGTTGAAAAGTTTTTCATAATCAATGCTTGACAATAATAAAAATACATATAAAAGCACAAATAATTGTACAAAAATTACTTTCATGTGCATACATCTACCCTATATATATAAAATCCTAATGAAACGAATTTATGAAACGGAAGTATGAATCGACTGATTAAACAACTGATTATGTTTCACGGCGATTTCTTCCAAAAAATATGGAATACTTTGCGATGAAATTAACACCAAAAAACAATATTGATCCGCAGATTTCAAAACTGGTACTAGGATTTTTAAATTCGAATTAGTTTTCGAAATATTAATTTTTTTCTAATTTTATATACATTTTTCTAATGATGGCAACTCAAATTTTAATCAAACAGATATTTTTTTTTATATATTTCAGGAAAGGTTGACATGGTAACCCGGCTATTTTTGTTTATTTGATAATAAATGTTTATTTACTTTTGTTCCTTTTTACAAATTATATAAATTATTTTGTTCTATGATTATTAATTTTTTTTTATATTTCCATTAGAAAATAATAGAAAATAATTAAGAAATACAGTACTACTTAGTTATTCCTTCGACCAATTTTGCCAAATTATATAAATCGCCAAAACACTCGCCAAATTATACAAATTGACATAATTTTTATTTTAAATAACGAAAGAACAAATAAATTAGTATAACATTAATAAATATACGAATAAAACGTCGAAATAAAAACCACTTGATGGCGTAAACACGTGTAACTTGCTTAAAGTCAATGAATGTGACATTTACGATCAACCATTATTGGCATTTAATATTATAGTTTGGCGATAGATTTTTGGTCGTCTGGATATCTAAGGAATACCAAAAATGCATATGTAACTGGTATTTGAAAACGAGGTTTTCGCCAAATTTTCGTAAAAAAATAAAAATCACGCCAAACCTGCGGTGCGTAGCTGGCCAAATATTACCACTCGAAAAAAAAATGCTAACTGGCTAGTTGAAAAAAAGCTATTGGCGAGATTTGCATCATGCTAGCGTAACAGTACTTAGAATTCTTTGCGACCATGACAACTTTTATGTAGTTTTATTAGAAAAAGGATTTTTGATTTTTTAATCAAAATGGAAAACTTACGGTCCCATATTGGCGCGATTTTTTCTGACGCGAATGTCATATACGGAACGGCTACATAACTGGCGCCAAAGTATCGTTAATTTGCTTGATATGGTAAGCTGGATGTTGCTGTTTATGTTGTTGATGCGTTCCCCAAATTGGCGTCGTTAAAAAATCACGCCAATATGGGACGTATATGACATCTTTGCCAAACATTCATATGAACGGCGAAGGGATCAGACCGTATTTGTTTATGGCAGTTGACGACTTGAACTATTATAATATAGATGAAATGATGGCGATAGAATAATATTTGGCGACTTATCACCTGTGCCTGGCTACATTAAAGTACCAAAATGGCACCTAGGGTATAAAAAGCGAAGTGGTCCGCCTGGAACTGTTGATGATAGTCAATTTATTTTATTTTAGCTTCTTTTCAAATGTTTAACTGGTCCTCTTTAATCAAAAACGAAAACAACCATTGGATGTCTTAACAGCAACTGATTCGCCCTTAAATTTTTGCAATAAAAGGGAATTGAATGGAAACCCGTTTACAAGGAAATCTGCACAGCTTTTTTCAGTATAATTCAATCTTCTGTAATATTTTTAAAACCCATCAGATTAGCGTGTTTTTAGATTCTGCGGTGTCTGAACGGGGGGTTGGCGAGCGTAAATTGCAGAGGGCAGAGTCCCCTAGTATAATATACAGATATTTAAAATACAAATTAAAAATATCTCAAAATACATTGGAAAAATTATTTTTATTTGTATGTTAAATATCTTTATATTGTATGTATATGCACTTGAAAGTAATGTTTGTAAAATTTTTTGTGCTTTTATATGTATTTTAATTATTTAACTCAAGGTATATAGCACTAGAATTTTAACTTTCATTTTTCAATGCTTGACGCATGATTTTTCTCTCTTGTTTATATTAATAGGTTGAGTTAAGTGTAAAAATTACCAAACCTTTTTATTTGACCAGAACTTTACTTTGGTCAGTTACAAAATTTTCAAATGTTGAAAAACAGTTTTCAGATGCATCTGACTTTCAAACATGCCAGAAAGTGGATGCTCTACTTCATACATTCCACTATTATGTAGAAAACTAGTTAAGAGAAAAATGTTAGAAACTGCCGAAGCATTATTTAAATTACAATTTTGAATACAAATTTAAGACTTTAAGGGATTTTACTTGTGGGGTTTCTGCGCTCAACTAATGCATCAAAGACGCGAAACGGGGATATACAGAACATTATGGTGGATTTTCGTACTAATCGAAGCGTCTATCAATTAGCTTGATTAAAAAAAGAGGAAAGGAAAAAGACAAAAAGAAAGAAAGCGTTGTTAACTCATTGTTAAGTTTTGTGTCAGTTGTGTGCTTTCTAAAATTAGCGATTTATTTGAACTGGCAACGGATATTCACGGATTCACCATCACGAATTGACTATCTCAACCAAGGTTGAAATTATCACTCAAAAAAAAAAAAAAGCCTGCAAGTAGTCATTAAATACGAAAGTTGTTCTGTATTATTTTAAATTACATTTTACATTTTAAAGCGGTTCGTCCAGAAAAGAAAAAAAAAACACTTAACAACACGAAACTTTCTGAAATTTTCTGACTCATTTTTAAGCATAAAATTATGTTAATTGCGAGCATGATTACTGAACGGATTTTTGTAATAGAACAGTTCGTTCAATTTCCGGTAAATAGACTGAAATCCGAAGTGATAAGTGTTAAAATACTGCAATCATAGCATTATATTAAATTGCTATTATGTCAGTTTTCATTTTTATACAATTTTATTTGTTTAACTGTGATTGTTCTTTGGAACTAGATTTCTAGTTCTCTTCCACGCCCGCTATCTGTGTGTCATGAGCCTTTCAAAATCTATAATGTCATGTT
The DNA here is from genome assembly GCA_963932465.1 of Maratus speciosus. Lineage (NCBI taxonomy): Eukaryota > Metazoa > Arthropoda > Arachnida > Araneae > Salticidae > Maratus > Maratus speciosus. The sequence continues at coordinate 343,100,344 of OZ010800.1, forward strand.
ATTTCAGTTGTTACACTTCTTGTAAATATGTAACTCACTATACAGGGTGTTTCGAAATCATATGTCAGAAATGTAAAAACAGGTAGAGGAGACCTTAGTAAGCAGATTTCGTATAGGAATGTGGGTGCGAAAATGAAGCGTTGAGGCGGTAGAGGGCAATGTTAAGTTCAGCTGATAAAAGCATTTTGCTAGCTTCAATCGTCATTCTCCGCACGGATTTCGAGCAACATGCGTCGTTACAGCAATGTGGAGCTTTGCCGACGTGCATTCCATGTATGAGTCTGCGCAAAAAATGGAGCAGCTGTTCAAAGGATGTACATGAAACGATTCCCAAGTAAGAATCCTGTCGGATCACCGAACATTTGGGGGGTCTTCATCGGGAGTTGTGCGCGAGTGGATCATTTTATGCCTCGAGGCGTGATACGGGCACTGGAAGATGTCTCGGAATTCTTGCAGTAGGAAAAACAATATTATGCACAGAGGAGGAATGTCCTTCCAAAAGCTCGAGAGCTGTCGGACGTGCGTTGTTTATGAGCCATTTCCTTGCGCGACTACATACATGAAATGCATGTCGGCAAGCTCCGCATTTGTGTAACGATGCATGTTACCCGAAATCCGTGCGGGGAATGACGATTCAAGTCAGCGAGGCGCTTTCATCCGTCGAACTCAAGATTGCCCTCTGCTGCCTCAAAGCTGCATTTCCGCACCCGCATCTCTATGCGAAATCTGCTTACTAAGGTCCCCTCTACCTGTCTTTACATTTCTGACATATATTTTGAAACACTCTGTATACTCTATTCGATCCAGCCTCGCCTATTTGTCTCTTTATTATTAATAAGCGGAGTTTTTTTTTTCTTTTCTGCGCGATCGCGTCCGGAAATTCTGATCAAACAGCTAACTTTGACAGCATTGTCTGAAAATTTTCAGCCTTTACAGAAAAACAGCTCGATTACTAAATTTTCTTAAGACGATCACCAGTAATTTTGATACGTTTGTGAACAAAAGTGAATTAAAAATGCGTCCGAAAGCAAGCAGTTTGGATTTGATAATGGCTTTAACTTATTGGTAGCATAAAAAAGTAAATCAATAATTATATTTACCTAGTCCTTTTAGAAGGGGGTTTGTAAGATCCACTAGCTGAAGATTTAACAGCAGGCTCTTCAAGTGGTATATACTGTCCAAGCGATGAAGAATAACCCGTTGTATTGTCAGTAGTATTGTAGAAACTACCAGTCGGAGGGCACAGAATAGGTTCTTGAGTTATATAGTCGGGTTTCGAATTAATGTTTTTTGGCGATGTATTCCCTGAAATAGCTATTTTTTCGGGATCGTGCGACATTTTGAATAATTAATTAACAGCTTCGTTATTACATGTTTACTTAATTTAGAAAATAAAATCAATATATACGATTTGTCTCTATCTACTCCATACACACATCAGTGAAAGAATGATAAAATAGCTCGATTAAGACAAGCTCTATGTGCGTAGCTGAGGCGAGTTATCGAAAAAAATAAAACAGATAAGAACTTCCATTTAAATTTTCTGATATACTTTTTTCCTCTCTTGTTTTCTTCTTTTTGTCGGTTATTTGTTACTTATCAGCGTTCAGATATTGCGCAAAAACAATTAAATACCTTTTTTTTTAAGATAAGCAAATTTTGCTCACTTTCCCCTTTATTTGCAGAAATTGAAGGACAGATAATAAAAATAGCCATTGTTTTAAATGTTATAGAAACTGTAAATGCCATGGCAGCTGAATGGTGGCACTTGGAAATTAACCCTTTCGAGCCGATGTCATTATACAACATTATAAGAGTACTTAACTTTACATTTACTTTTATTTTGTCTTTCTAATTATTTTTGTTATTATCTTCATGTAATAACGATAATTTATCTCTCTACGTTTGCTGTTATCACTTCATTTATGATTGCGTATTTAGTAATATGTATTAATTAAAAAAATCCCTTAAATCTTTATACGCCGATGCCGGACTTTTATTTCAAAGAGAGGTTTCATTCTTTGTGTTTAATAAATATGAAAGTGAAAAATAGGGGTTAAAAAAAAAAAAAAAAAAAAAACTCACTTATAATAGACCGGTCAGCGCACAGTGGGACGTTTTTATGATCTAGATGGACGAAATTCAGTTTTCCTATTACCGTGGAATTTGACAAAACCGAGTGTACTGGTAGCTGAATATCTGTATTTTCGAGATTCGTACGAGCTTTGTCGAAAAAATCAGAGGTGTTCATTAACGTACGTTTTTCTCACTCATGTGACGTTATACTATATTCCCCACGTCCTTTATATTTCCAATATGACGTAATATTCCTTTTTGTTTATTCGTCAAACTATTTATTTCATTTTCATTTTTCACGTGAAAATCTTGCAATAGAAAAGTTATGACGCAATATTCACCATTTTTTTTAAAATTCGGCAAACTATTTATTTCATTTTCACTTTTCACGTGGAAATCTTCCAGTAGAAAATTAATTGTTATGGTAACAATTTTATTGTGGATTTTAATTGTTGGCTATAACGAAAAATGTTTAAATTTGATAGGAAATTGCTGTTAAATTGGTGGTTCTTTATTAATTAAAAATTAACTAAAAATTATTTCGATTCCGGATTACTTTAGTTGCCTCGGCCGTGTTTTAATACACATGTACGTAACATTTCACAATTCTAGCTCCCGAACTGTGTATTTGTTTAAAATTACAGACAGACAGACAAATTTTCATTTTTATATATTAGATTAAAATTTAAAATATATTAAAATGTTGTATTATTATCTGACCAGTGAACGTAATTTTTATAATTCTAGCCTACCATATAGTAGGTTAAAATTCGATTACAACATTTACAAAATTCACACACAAAAACCAGGTTGAGTTAAATAAAAGAGATTAAAAAGGAAAAGGCGTTGCTTTTTTAAGCATGTGATATTTTCGTATCATTAAAAAAAAAATTTAGATTAGTGAAAATGGTTGTGAGATAAGATACTACTTATCGCTCTATGTACACAAAAGCACTCTCCTCATACTATAAGTTCAATCAGTAAAAATGAGCGAGAATAATTATTCACTCTTGTGATTCGTTTCTCTCCAAACGTACACAATTAATTCGCTCATACGTCTTTTTAAGTCACATTAAAATGGATTGTTCTATATTATCTGCTATTGGAGTTTGTCTGTTACTGATCATTTTAATGCAGCGATTCTCGTCATGGAAAAAATATCCTCCGGGTCCGATAGGTTTTCCCTTCGTAGGTTATATACCTTTCCTCAGTCGCAAACTTTACTTGGATTTGCAAAAACTGGCCAAGAAATACGGAAATGTATTCAGGTAAGCCAAATAAATAATGACCAAGATTTTTATCTTATTAAAGTTTTATATTTTTTTCGCTCTCGTTAAGAGCCTGTACTAGTGACCAGACGACACAGATTTATTGGCATATTGGCATATAAATAAGCCAAAAAATTTACTAATCTCCTTATGAAGGTTACTCCAAATCTTCTACTGTTACATCGATTAACGATAATTGGGTCATGAATATTTCGTCTAAAACTTTATCAGTGTCGGAATCTGCTTTGCTTTATAAAGGCTTGAATTATTGTCTGGGTTCTACGAAATTAGATATTCCCGATTTACTTGCTTCTGCTGAATCAGCTATTATGGGTTCTTGCCCATTGGTAAGACATGATATTAGACGTGGTATTTCTACATCGATCTTAAACTCTAATTACTCCATTCCGGCTGGTGCTGAAGATTCCTTGCGTATTATCAAGAGACTGAGATCGGACAATTCGATTATAATTACAAGAGCTGATAAAGGTAGAACTACTGTTGTTATGGATAAAGATGCTTATGATTCAAAGGCTCATGAACTACTTGCCGATGTAAATACATATTCTATACTTAAGAAAGATCAAACTCCTTCCATTCAACGTAAGATGAACATTATTATTTCCAAATTTGAAAAACTTAAAAAAAATCCTCCCAAATTCTGCTTCGAAACTGAAATGTTACACCGGTCTTGTCCCTCGTTTTTATGGGTTACCAAAGATTCATAAACCATCTATCCCACTCCACCCCATTATTGATTTTTCAAAATCTCCTTTATATAATCTTTCTAGTTACTTATCCGCACTTCTTAAAACTCTTACTTTAAACTCCAATTACAGTCTTAATTCACCTTACAAATTTATTGATGATTTACAGAGTTTTGTATTCCCTATCGGTTACATCATGGCTTCTCTCGATGTTGTTTCGCTGTTTACTTCAATCCCTTTTGATCTGGTCTGTAAAGTTATTAAAGATATCTGGCCTACTCCTACACACCCTACTGATTTTAATGTCGAAGAGATTGTTGAATTGCTTAAGTTTTGTTTGACCTCAAAATGTTTTGTATTTAATAACTGCTTTTATAGTCAAATTTCTGGTACCGCTATGGGGTACCCCCTCTCTGTTGTAATTGCTGAACTTGTAATGCAGAATATTGAAAATACTATTAATTCTGAACTTGGTCCACGTATTCTTTTTTGGAGACGTTATGTCGACGATATTTTTTTGATAGTGAAAGAAGCAGACTTAAATGATATTCTCACGATTTCTAACTCTATTGGTAACCCTATTAAGTTTACTGTTGAAATTGAAAATAATGCTGAATTACCATTTCTCGACATTCTAATCCGCAGACTCACGACTGATATCTCTCAATCTGTCACCACTACTGTTTACAGAAAACCTACTTCTACTGGTCAATATACTAATTTCAATTCAATATGCCCTTTCAGCCATAAAATAACCGTTATTAAGACTTTAGCCTTCAAAGCCATAAAATATTGCAGTTCCAGTAATAATTTTGAAATAGAGAAATGTAAAATTTATCGCGATTTGGTTAATAATAGCTATCCTACTGGTCTTGTTAAAAAAATCTTTAAAAATACTTTAAATTATGTAAATTCTACTCCCCCCCCCCCTTTCAACGTAGTAAACCAAGCTCCTTTATTTGTATCCCTTATTATAAAGAACATTTCTGAAAACATTTCTGGCATTCTAAAATCATTCAATATTAGGGTTTCTTTTAAACCTATTAATAAAAATTGAGTTCCTTTTTCAATAAGCATAAATTTCAATATGATAAGTCTAAATTACCCGGTGTTGTTTATATTATTCCTTGTAAAGATTGCAATAGTGTTTATATTGGTGAAACTGGTAGATCACTGGAAATTCGCCTAAAAGAACATACTGGTGCTTTTAAAAAGGGTAATTTGAATTCAAAAATTGTCCAGCATTGACTTCAAACGAATCACATTCCGGTCATTGGAAACGCCAGTATTTTGAAATCGGGTTGCAACAACTACCATGGTAGATTGTTCCTTGAGGCTTGGTTCACTGAATTGCGATCGCAGGCTTTGAATGATGCTCGCTCTGTCCCTAGTGAATATTGTTTGTTTTTAAAATAACTTACTTTAACTGTTCTTGATTTGTTCTGTCGTTTGAAATGCAATGGATATTTTTTGTACTGATGATGCCTTGCGTGTCGCTTGGCGAAACGTTTACATATTGTATTTTTAATTGTTTTTAAGTATATTCTTTATAAATTTTATTTTTTAACTGTGCTCAAGTCTGTCTTAATTTATTTTATTTGGTGTTTTAATGGTTTTTGAATTTAGACGTTAAATGTATATGTATTGTATATTGTGAATGTGTTAGAAAGCGTTTCATAATCTATGCTGGATGCATGATTTTTCTTTCTTTCTTTCTTTTTCATTTTAGTATTCGCCTGGGGGGTGTATACACTGTCGTTCTCAATGACTTCGAATCAATGAGAGAAGCTTTCAGTCAAGATGCATTTATGGGAAGACCGACCGGAACACCTTTTAATCTGAACAAAGAAACACTAGGTGTGTTTCCCGACATGAAAGTAATTTTGTATTTTTTTTTTTCATGGATATTTCTTTTTCTTTCACTTATTTTTCTTAAAATGAACAATAATCTGATGAAAAAAAGTCCCATCCGGCTCGGCCTACAGGCGGAGATAGATTTCGAAGTTAAGTACTAATTTCACCAACAAAAACTAAATCAAAATTAGAGATAAACCAGTTTAACAATTTTATCTGGCCGATTTTAACGAGTTTTTAATTTCATTTTTCTGTAAGAGCTGATTTTATCAGAATCTAAGAAAGGCGGTATTCAAAAAAATATTTTTCCACGCTCAACAACTCGAAATTTTCTGACACATTTTCAGGCTCATTTTTTAAAGTAAAACTTGCTGACTTGATTTTATGAATAGATTTAGAAGCGACCAGTGTTTTTATTTTTCGTTCAATTAATTAGAACTTGATTTACACACTGTAAATTAAAATGTCTGAAATTCAGACACTTAAGTGTCTGAAACCGAGTGTTCAGTTTTCAGACATTTTAAAATGTCTGAATTTTTTCAGACACTTTTTGTGTCTGAATTTCAGACACTTCAAACGTCTTAATAGCATCCATTTTTTTTTGTAAGCATCATACGTAGCCATGTTTGACCACGTTGAATCCTGGAAAAATATTTGGCTGGTGTCCTGCCCCCCTCCCCTCCCCCCCTACAACCTGATTTTTTTGGTGCTCCCAATTTTGGTACGCATTTTTTGTTAAGCTGACAATTTAAATCTTTTACAACATTTTACTGATTATTATCAATATTTTGAACTTCGGGAGTAGAACAAGATTAAAACAAAAAATATTTATCTAAATATTAGACTTTTAAAATTTGTTTTATTTTTAATCTTATTTTACTTTAAAAGTTCAAAATATTGATTATAATCAATACAATTTTGAAACAGATTTAAAATATAAGCTTTACAAATATTGCACATCAAATCTGTGGGCACTAAAATCGTAGGGGGAAGGGGGGCACGGCCCAATATGCCTATTCTTTAATCAAGAACTTCTTTTGCAAAAAATGCAACCCTGCATTATTGTTATCTAAATTGAGATGTCCGGTATTCGGGAGTATCCGTTGTGGAGGTTAATGGACATTCCCGAATAGCTATTCTGAAACATCTATTTAGCGAATACTTTTTTAATTCGCGTGGCATACATATTTGTATATTTTTACCTCACAAAAGCAGACATCTCCGATTATCGGACAAATTCAACGGCAAGGACTATTGAGGGCTTTTAAAGTATGTGGATAAATATATATATTTCTTATAATCTTCTCCTACTCTACTTCATATAATTTAAAAATAGATTTTTTAAAAATTTATATTGCAACATACGCAATTTTACATATATATCAGATGATAATCACAACAGCTATTTAACTATGAATAAATAAATAAATATTGTACTTTATCCCTTTGCGCTCGGGGGCTCCGGAGCGGAGCCATTTAAAATTTGTCTTCAAACTCGAGGGCTCCGCTACGGAGACAATGCAAATAATTTTGTGATACCTTTCTAGAAAAGCCAAGATTACATGGTATCACAAAATTATTTGCATTGTCTCCTTAGCGGAGACCTCGAGTTTGAAGACAAATTTTAAATGGCTCCGCACCGGAGCCCTCGAGCGCAAAGGGTTAATATTGAGAAAAAAATTACTTCGGTATTTTGTTTATTTATATTTTGCGTTTTTTAATCTTGTCCTACTCTAAAAGTTCAAAACTTTCATTATAATCAGTGCAAGATTTAAGGTATCAGCTTTACGAAAATTGCATACAAAATCCCCCCCCCCCCCCACCCCGAAAAAAAAATGAAAATCCTTATCATTTAAAAATTAGATTTTTAAAAATTTATATTGCCACTTGGGCTTATTGTTATCATTCCTATGAGCTACTAAACAAGACATCTTTAAAGCAAAAAAAAAAGTTAGCTCATGATATCACTATGATACACACTTGCGATGCTTATCAGTACAGTCTAATTGGAAAATGACCTTCGAATCCACACACGCAGCGAAATTGAAATAAACAAATGATTTCCTTTTTCCTGACTGGCTTACTTCTATGTTTCCAAGTGAAAAGATTTCCACATTGAAGGATTTAATAGCTTTAGAAATATATCTAAGAAATACTTGAGATAAATATTAATTTTCAATTATATATAAATTTCATAAAAATCAATTGATTTTTTTTTTCCAAAAGCGAAAGTCTATAAATATATTTTTTAATTTCAGCTGAATATTGTTCAATTGAAAAAAAAAAAGGCAATCCCGAAAATCCCGGAATTTTCCAGTAAAAATCCCGGGATTTTCGGGATTAAAATTAAAGCGGGATCCCGGGATCTCAATCCGGGATTGTAATCCCTAGCTAGGAAGTAAGAAAGCTTTAGGAGATCTTTCAATGTTTTTTTTTTTTTTCTATTTCCTTGTGGTCGTTTAGTATGAGATAAGCATTAGTCATTGAAACTAAGAACTGCCATATTGAAAACAAAACAAAACAAGGGAATGAACTTCACTTTTAAATATGTCTGTTTTTTAGTGATGTTATTACTTTAAATTTGAGAAAAAAGATGAGAATAAATAATACATAATTTGTAATAAAAGACAACGTCATATATTAAAAAATATTTACTTCTAGAATTAGTTTTTTTTTTTTTTTTTTTTTTTTTTTTTTGCAAAAAGATTCAAAACTAATTAAATTTCATGTAAGATTTTGTTTAGTACAATAAATAAAATCATAAAAGACACTAATTTTAGTACTATAAAGAAATTATAACACTTACTTAAATCGCTGTTTGCAAGAGGTAAGAAAAATTTTCGATTTGAAATTTTAAAAACTACCACAACCACAGTGAGGGAGAAAGACTCGCACCAATTTAAAAGGTAATCCCGTAATACATCCGACTAGCCATATTTAAAGAATGAGATGTTTCATCCTCAAAACAGGACCTGCCAGACAAAAGTTTCTTTTTTTTTTTTTTTTTGCTAGCTTCGACAGGACGAAGATGAATAACACAATATTATTGATATAAATTAATACGAGTTAACACTAAGCCCATTGCACACGCTTTGTAGAATTTCCGGGTGTAATCTTCAACCGTCGTCTACTTCTGTTCTGTGTCTATCCCGCCCTTATATCGACGACAGCTTCTAAGAGACATTTGATGTCGAGCACACACATCAGATGTATGTATTCAATAAATAAATAATCCAAGTTAATACGAATTAAAATCACAGTACTTCACATTTCGCAAAAAACGAATTAAAATACACGCGTACATAAAAACAAACTTCGTTTGAATTACAACGTATACCACTTCAAAGGAAGATATCTAAAACGCATGCGCAACTGGGAGTGCGAGTGCCCCCTGGTGGTTATTGCGTCGGAAGAATCAAAACGTCTTAAATTAAGACACGTTTAAAGCAATGAAGTGTCTTAAAATAAGACGTTTGCGGATATTTTAGACATTATTCTCAGTTCATTTACACCATGGTCATAGTAAGACACTTATGTATCTTAAATTAAGACATCTATAATGTCTGGATTTTCAGATTAAGACACTTAAGTGTCTAAAATTCTTTTTCAGTCACATATGTGTCTAAATTTAAGACGCTCCTATTTGCAGTGCAAGCAATTATTTTCTCAGTACGACCATTTTTTTTTCGTGTCCAGTCCTATCGCTTCGGGAAATTCGGTTCAAAATGCCCACTTTGATAGCATTTTTTTAATATATTCTGCTTTTATCAAAAAATCGACCAATACGGCACATTATGTAGTTTCTGAATAAGATAACCTACTAATTCGATGCGTTTGAGAACAAAAATTAATTTGAAAATTAGTCAGAAAATAAACCGTTTGGATTTGAGTACACCCTTAATACGATAATTTTTTTCGTGAATCCCTATTTTTGTTGTTTTTTTGCTGTAAGAGTTGATTCTATCAAAAACTTGTGAATATAAAAGTTGTAGATAGTATTAAGAAAATTTATTATAAGTTTAAGTGATTTTGATATCTTGAGAATTAACGAAATTATGAAATTTTTTCTCCCTAAACCACTATTTTTTTCGCCCGTTGAGCCCATTTTTAGGTGCGTTCGTAATCACATAAATACGCAGCACCTATAGTCGTCGTTCGGTCCGTCTGTCTGTCCGTCCATCCGTCTGTCCGCATATAACAGAGCAAAAACTACCCATCCGAATGGTCTGAAATTTAAATATATAATTGTAGCAAAATTTTATCGAGTCATTTCAAATTTTATGAAAATCGGATGCATATTTTAATTTCAGGGACAGTCAAAAATTTTCCGTTACATTACGGCCAATGGGAAAAAAATATTGCAAGTGCATTTTAATGATGTTACAGCCTTCCGAATGGTCTGAAAGTTTACATATATAATTGTTGCAAAATTTTGTCGACTCATTTCGAATTTTATAAAAATTGGATGTATAGTTTAATTACAGGGACAGTCAAAAGTTTTCTTTACATTACGGCCAATGGGAAAAAATTATTTTAAGTGCATTCTAATGATGTTACAGCCCTTTGAACAGCATGAAATTGATATGCACATATGAAGTGCACAAAAATATACATTCAGTACAGTATGCGGTGCAAAAAATATTTATAAAACTAGTTATAAAACGAACGCATCTCATTTGCCACGTTTGACGAGCAATTTCCAACTTGTACATTTTATGAAAAATCTGTGAAGATTTTCTGCCCCTTGATTTTATGTATCAGTTTGGAAGAGATTTGTGCAGAATTATGGAAATTATCGTGACCATAAAAAGTGATCTATATTGCTTGATAAATAGATAGACAGATAGATAAAGTTTTGAACTGGAGATGCTTTTGGGTTCTAGTGGTCATGCTTGGAGCAGATCTGCAAAAAAATTTCAGAAATTCCAGCATAGGGGGGAATGTAATTGGTAGTGTTTCTAAGAAAACGTTTGATTTTTTTTTTTCATTTGCTTGCATTATGGTAACAAATGTAACTTAGGTCAGTAAAATGTTAAACATTTGGAAACTAAGAAGTTAATAGAGACAAAATATACTAATTAGATTAATTTTTTACACAATTATACAATTGGTAAATAAATCATATCAATTTTAAATTTCCAAGTGAGTGAAAATTGCCCGAGCCAGGTTTCGAACCCGGGATCTCTTAGCTAAAGCCGCCAATGCTCTGCCAACTGAGCCATACCGGACGAATCTGGAAAACACAATTTACCCAGCTAATCTTAATGATCGCAGCATCTGGTCTGATATCTGAATCAGCTCAACAGAATAAATCATAGGTTATGGAACTTAGCTAGATGAATTGTGGTCATTTATCCGGGATGGCTCAGTTGGCAGAGCATTGGCGGCTTCAGCCAAGAGATCCCTGGCTCGAATCCTGGCCTGTGCATTTTTCACCCACTTCGAAATTTATAACTGAAAATATCCTAGTGTTTCAAGAAAGATTATTAATTCTTAGCTTTTGTTCAACTATGTGAAATACGTTGCTTAAACAATTAAATAATATTGAAGTTTTGGTTTTGGATAGAAGTTGCGGCTGATGAAAACTTTTGATAGTTTATACATACATTCTGACAACACACTGATTATTTTAAAACATCCTGAAGATATTCTATTCTGAATAACCGATATCCTGTCGGCCACTGAAATTGTCCTGCAAATATTCACGACATCCTCTGAATATCAAAATGCCACATCAATAGACATCCTGTGGAAGACTTTTTTTTTACATTATATTTATGGAGAACTATAGTATAAAAGAAGGAGAAAAGAAACTAAGGAAGAAGTCAAATTTTAATATGCCTGTGATAAGAGCATCCACAAACATTTCTAATGATAATATAATTAGATAATACGATTTGCAGATCCTTTGGAAAATTTCTGGAGAGTTCAAATAGAACATCACAGCGTTAGGATCCGTAGGATCACTATATGACGTCGAAAGAACGATTGTATGGACACAGGCATGGTAAGCTGCGATATAAAAAAAATGACACCCAAAGCAAGGATGAAGGAAAAAATATTCCTTAATGAGCTTTTTGGTGGTAAATGAAAAATCACAATTCAGAAAACTTATTTTTTGAATCAATAATTTTACATCCATCATATGATAGACAGTGTTTTCTGTAGCTTTTTTCTTACCTTACATATTCCGTTCCAGTGATTGCGGAGTATGCTTAAAGGCGTAAGTGTATTCTATCGCAGATTGTTAGAAAAACTTGTGCGTCTGATCCAAATTCCGATACAGAATTATATACCACAAAAACAAGCTGAATGTTTTGCTGCTTTTTTATGATAGGCAGAAATCCAACTGTAACTTCCTTATATTAGGAGATATTGTACTTACTGGTGTATTTCACAGTATAGGTGTTTCTTCTTATTGTGTTCCAAAGTTTTGTGTATTCTATGTATTTTGTATATTTTGGACAGACGTTAGTTCAAAGCACGTCAGAAGAAAATTTGCCAAGATGTATTTTTTGTGTCGATTCCTATTCTGATTGAATTGGTATTTAATTAAAAAGAATATTATATAAATATAATATATTATATATATATATATATATATATATATATATATATATGAATCACGGTAGTTCAGTAGCAAGGTTCACTCAAACTTTCATCCCATATGGGTCGTCAAAATAAGTACCAAGCTTGCTTAAAAACTAAACAATCAGGAATTCCATCTTACATATACTATCGGCTCAAAAGTATCCGGGACACATTTGATTTTAAGCATTTTTTCAAATATCTAGAGTAATATTTGACAAATTCTCCTATCACTTCAGGAATAGGACTAATAACAAATTGAATAAAAACAAGAAATATAACGTAAAAAAATTAAGCAATACGCTATTATTGCTCCATTTTTTGTTAAAACCACTGTTTTAACTACCATGTAGTTAAAAAGACAATGTTACTGTATTTAAGAAAGCGTGGTTTGGCCCAAACCTAATTTCATTGTTGTAATCATTGTTGTGATTCTATTGTTATAACTCGCTTGTTGCAGGAAGTTCTTGTTTCCGAGGTATTTTCCTCTTGTCCGAAGAACAGTTGATGAGCCCTGTGCAATGATTCTCTTAATTGTGTAAGATTAGCCCGTATATTAATGGATATATAAAAGTTTCGTAAAAACATTATCCCGTGTGTTTTTTGCTTTTAGCAAACCAAACTTAACCCCACTTTCAGAAAACTTAACAAAGTGCAGTAAAACCATATAATTTTAATATAAATCTATTAAATATTTGATAAAACATCAGAATTTATACGAAATATTTTTTTAACTGCGCATTCGTTTTGTCGATAACAGTTTTTTTCATAATTTTTATTCAACTATATACGGTAACTCATATAAAAAGAACAGTGAAAATCGTGAAAAATCAGAAAGATATCGGCGATATAGTGAGCTGAATTTTAGTTGTTTTCTAAAAGTAACTGAATGATAAGTGATTTTCACACAAACTGTCATTTTTTATTTGATTTTTTATTGATTTTTAGTTCTCGTTGGAAGAAACATCAGAACGAGCCAATTCCAAGAACAAAATATTATCAAAATCAATGCATCGTTCAAAAACTACTCGTGGATGTATGTTAAGTATACATACTTCTTTATTGGGAATCGATTTTTATAAAAAAGTCCACTTATATTATATATGATATGCTTTCAATAGTAAGATAGAAACAAATCCGTATTAAGCAGCAATCGTACACTCGTGATCTATCTCCAACTGAGAAATCAAAGTTTTGCAGTCATGAAATCATGGTCGGAGTGGAAGATTAGGCCTACATTCCTTGGTACCTTTCCCAGAAATAACAACTGAAGCCGTTAGATTCATTAATTATTTATTAGATGATCATAAAATGTACAAATTCCACTAGTAATCGTGCTACACATGTTCGGGTCGTTATTAGGTCGTAAATATAAACCGCCAGATGTTAAACATTAGAACAGCTTGGCGAAAATACAGGAAAAAATGACTCTCCAGGTGACAACGGGTTTTTTCAGCAATACAATAATCGTAAAAATCTAGCTCGCCAAGTGTATGTAAAATGTTAAATACTAACAAGTAAAAATTAAATTTAAAAAATCAAAAAACCCGACTCCGTAAAAAGCGAACTAATTAAGTATTTCTCGTAAATGTAAAACTATTTTTTATATTACTTACCTATTTTTTTATTTACTTGTATTGATGACTTTTAAGTTGTGTTTAATTGTTAGTTCCTATCTATAAACACTGTTTTGATGAGACTTATAGATGTCTATGAAAGTTAGAGTTGAAGTAAAGTTGGAGATCCTACCTACACAACTTCCAGGTTGTGTATTATTTAAACGGAGCTTCTGACTGTAAAATAGTCAATGAAACATCGTCTTCATTTTGAAAGACCTATTCAATGATATGCCACTCAATATGGTGCGTAAATTTTTTTTCGCCCCTACCGCCATTTTGAATTTATAAAAGCAAAACCTAGCCTATAACCATCGGTCGGTTAAAACGAATCGATAGAGACCTCATTCATAAAAATCCATCTAGCCGTTGGGATGTTTCGAGGGTATAAAGAAATCCACATACCCAGATACCCGTGAAACACATAACCCTTCTTGGCAGTCGGGAAAAAAGAAAAGACGCGAACGGTTACATTACACAGCAATGAACCAATTCCGTGGAAAGACGGGGGAGAACGAAACAGAAGAACTCACATCCCGATAGGATAAGACCTAAAAAAGAGGCGGGAATGCATGACGTAGATAATCGAACTTAATACCTACCAGCGGTTGCATTATAACGTAATCAGGATGCTGGCGGCAACTTGCAAGGCATTATGAGATATGGAACAAAATAGAACAAATGATATTAAATACATTCGAAAGAAAAAATAATTTAGTCTCAGAATAAAATGAAAGAAATAAAGTAATTTAGTGGGTTTTATAAGAATTATAGCTACGAACGGATTAAAGTTTTTACAATAATAAATAATAAAAGAATACGCTGGTTTTAAAGCATGGAAAAAAAGATAAAAGATATTTAAGGTATTATTAAAGCTAGGTAAAAAAGGTAGATATTATAATAATTTGGAATAGTTTAACTAAGATAAAAGAGCAAAAATTTTAATTATTAGATATATATAATTTATTACCGATTTATAAAAAATCAATTTGCGGAAAATCCTTTAGTATTTTTCGGAAGCAACTGAAATTTAGTTCACTATGCCAGAGATAGCTCTCTGAAACTTCATGATATTAGACTTTTTTTTTTTAAAGTCAATTATACTGCATAGTTCGCCGTTAATTATGTAAAAAGTATTTCTTACCGTTCCCGCATGTGCAGTTAAAAAAACATTTCGATATCAATGAAAATATTTAATCAAATATTTAATTTAACTACATTGAGTCTAATTGCAATATTTTGTTTTTATTGCACTTTATCAAGTTTCCTGAAAGTGGCGTTAAATTTGATTGAAAGCCCTGCAGCACAAAACATACGGAATTTGTTTTTAATTTTTTAAAGGAGCTGTTATATCTCTATTAATATACGTGCTATCATTAAATGTATGAAAAAAGCTGACTTAATATCCTCTAGCTACAGACCTTTTCGAAAAATTTTATTTTACAGGGTAATTGCAATTATTTTTTTCTATTCCTACTATTAGTTCACACTCTCCCTATATTTATTTAATATCTTCTTCAAATTTTCAATCGTTAATAAAATACTTATTATTCATCCTATCAAGTTGAAATAAATTTTTTTAACTTGTACTGGATGACAATTGATGTTAATACAGATTTTTCAAATATTAATTAATTAATTAAATTTTAATTAATTAATTTTAGTTTTATATGGGAGACAAAATGGCGGCCATTGGTTTGAGCAGCATTTAATGCATCTTCATATCTATAAGGAGGGTTACCATAGGGGAGGCCCCTGTTCTGTCGCCAACTTGGCGATATATCGCCGAATTTGGCGACCAAAATGAGTAGCCAAAAGTAACGCCAACTTGGCGATATCTCTAATATTTCTCCGAGTTCCCATAGCTGTTCCATCTATGCTCTTTTTTAAAGTAATGTTGCGGGTTAAAAGTAAGACATTCATATCTACCCTATATATATAAAATCCTAATGAAATGAATTTATGAAACGGATATTATGAAACGACTGAATTGTAACAAATTTATGTAATGATTCTATGAAACGACTGATTAAACAACTGATTATGTTTCACGGCGATTTCTCCTAAAATATGGAATACTTTGCGGTGAAATTAACACCAAAAATCCGTATTGATCCACAGATCTCAAAACTAGTCATAGAATTTTTAAATTCGAATTAGTTTTCGAAATAATATTTTTTTTCTAATTTTATATAATTTTCTTTAACGATGGCAACTCAAATTTTAATCATAACAGATATTTTTTTTCATATTCTAGAAAAGGTTACTATTTTAAACTAATTTGACGACCAGTTTGGCCTCCCTTAAATGTATGCTAAGAAATGTATCATGTTACTTTTATTCATAATTCAATTTACTTGAAGAATCTTTCGCCAAATCGAACGATTCTGATAGAGAAATCAAGAACTCGGTATTTTTATGTTAGCGAGACGCAGGTGATAAATCGTCAAACATTTTTCCCGTCGCATTTTTTTATATTTCATTAATTTCATTTAAAATATAATCCCTTCATTCCTTTTATTTTAAAATACAAAACTTTCATTTAAAACTGAAACGGTGCTTTTCCGTTATATGGACACCATGCCAGAATGTATGCTAATGCGCCAATTATTTCAAACCTGATCGTGAAAAGGATTTTTTTTTTTATGCCAGCAGTTTAATATGAGTTTTATTTTATTAATTTATTGTATAACAGTTATTTGTTCACTTATTTTAAGTATATGTTTGTGTTTTAACAAAATAATTCAAAAAGTCTGTAATTTTCAAATGCTATATTTTTAAAATGCTCACTTTACTATCGACAATGTCTTTTCTTTTATTTTTCAAATGTTTAAATTCACGTGATTTTCATTTTGCGCCAACTATTACGCTTGGCGACAATTGCGTCCGTATAAGGGAAAAGTACCACTGAAACATTTAAAATTGATGGTTTTCACTTCTTACTTTTTTTAAAAAACAAAAAATCAATTATATGGCCAAATATTAAATATTGCAACAAACCATGACATTTAATTTCAACTTCAAATCAATGCTTTAATTTACCACTCGAAAAATAAAAAAAATGCTAACTGGACACTTGAAAAACAGCTATTGGCGAGATTTGCACTCGGCTAGCGTAACAGTACCAAGAATTCTTTGCGACCATTGCAACTTTTATGTGGTTTTATTCTAAAAAAAATTTTTGATTTTTTAATCAAAATGGAAAACTTTTGGCACAGATGTCTTATACGGACCCATGTTGGCGCGATTTTTTTCTGACGCCAATGTCATATACGCAACGGGTACTTAACTGGCGCCAAAGAATCGTTATTTTGCTTGATATGGTAAGCCGGATGTTGATGCTTTCCCAAATTGGCGTCGGAAAAAATCGCGCCAACATGGGTCCGTATATGACATCTGTGCCAAAGGTTTTCCATTTTGATTAAAAAATCAAAAAATGTTTAATCAACACAATATTATAGCTTAATACCATATTAATAATAATAAATAATAACACAATATAATGCTTGCCAATAAAAGAATCTACTCCACTTGAAGATAGATATTTCTTTTAAAAATTAAAGTGCAGCATAAATCGAATTTGGTATTGATGAGAAACGTAATTAAAATCTTTTCCACAGTATCAAGAAATAATTTAACAGGAGTTGTTAAAATCATAGACATCGTTTACGGAAACTTTTTACCGGATTCCACATCCATCGGCATAGTAATAGACAGTATGTGACATCTGTGCCAAACTTTCATACGAAAAGCGAAGGGATCAGACCGTATTTGTTTATGGCAGTTGATGACTTGAACTATTATAATATAGATGAAATGATGGTGATAGAATAATATTTGGTGACTTATCACCTGTGCCTGGCTAACATTAAAGCACCAAAATCGCACCTAGAGTATAAAAAGCGAAGTGGTCCGCCGGGAACTGTTGATGATAGTCACATGACTTAGGCTATTGTTATAGAGATTGTTTTAAAATATCGGGAGACAAAGACTATGTATACTTAATTCATTTTATTTTAGCTTCTTTTCAAATGTTTAACCGATCCTCTTTAATCAAAAACGAAAACAACCATTGGATGTCTTAACAGCAACTGATTCGGCCTTAAATTTTTGCAATCAAAGGGAAGTGAGTGGAAACCCGTTTGCAGGGAGATCTGCACAGCTTTTTTCAGTATAGTTCAATCTTCTCTAATATTTTTAAAACTCATCAGATTAGCGTGTTTTTAGATTCTGCGGTATCTAAACGGGGGATGGCGAGCGTAGCTTGCAGGGGGCAGAGTCCCCTAGTTTAAATAATACAATGAAAAAAATAAATAAATCTATCTTAATAATCTTTTAAACTTTAAATTCCTTGCATCCTCTCTCTTGCCCTCATCTTTTTTAATACTTACCATTAAAAGCAATAATTCTCTGACTCTCTTTCTTTATATTACGATGTTTCCTTTTTTAAGGTTTTTGGCCTGTAAGGTATGCGTCCATTGTAAACCTACTTGCTTATAGAAAATCAACAAATTGAGATATTTTAATGCAACAAAAACTAATATTAGCTTAAGGGATTATATTAAATTTTTCTTTGATGACCTAAGTAGGAATTGACTTTAAAAGCAAAATTTTTATATCACTTGTTATTATTCAATTTGTTCTTGATCTCGTGATTAAACATTCAATGAATAATATAAGTCTGAACATTTACATTACATTCCTAAATTTTCAGAACGACTTGCCATGTATTTCTAAGATATTCGACAAAAAGTATAAAATCGAAAGTGTCCGGATACTTTTGACAATATAGTGCGTGCTACAGCACTCAATGCGCATGGTCAAAGAAAGGGGAATTGGGCACCGCCGCGAAGTTTACTTACACACACACAAACATATATATATATATATATATCCAAAAACCAAACCAAAAATTCAAACCCACAAAAACTGGTCCAAAGATAAAAAATAAACTAAACCAAATGACAACAACTAAATCAACTTAAAAGCGGTTAACTTTAAAAAACAACAAACTTTTAAAACAGCAGGCCCCAAACCTACAGTACCTAAAACCAGGAGAAATTAAACCAATGGAGACAGGAGGCATGACTTGCGACATGCGATGCGGTGTTAAACCAGTTTTAAGTGCGCAACGCTCCCCCAACTACTTGTCAAGACCAAATGGAAAAAACTAACAAGTCAAATGAACTGACAAGACCCACCGAAAAAAAAAAATCAACTAAACGTGACACTCCAACATACGTGCACGTAATCCTTAAACTTACAGTTACTCCTCCCTTCGCATCCACAATACCTCTAAATCCCTGCGATAAGTCTTACACTTTACGAAATTACGCAGCAAACTCTTCAAAAATTTCTCAGGATAGCCATGGTGCAATGCCAGAATATTCCATTTGTAAAGCTCTTCAATTTTTTCCCCAGTATTTGATATCAATCTATCTATACGGTTTAAACCGTTAACCAAAATATTTCTATATATTGAGATATGCACATTTGAACCAAATTGAAACATTTTTATAGTTTCAAAGTTAAAGCTTTTTCGTTTGTCATACATATCTGTTTTTAACTCACCCTTTTTTATCTCGATATTAATATCTAAACCCAAATTTCATAAGACTCCAATTAAATTTAGGACTGTAACTATCGGTTGCAATACATATAATAATAAAGCCAATAAACTTCTATTAAAAATTCTTAATCAATTATATATACTGACTACAAACAACGATAATACAGATTGTATAAAAAATAGCTATCAACTGGTCAATATTATGAAAAATCTTAATTGTGTATATAATATAACGACATATGACTTCAAAGATCTTTTTAATAATATAGACTTATTAGATTTACATAATATTATAAATGCATTATTTAAAAAGTATCATAAAAAACTGGATTTACCATCTAATATAGATATCGCTTATCTTAAATCATTAACAAACTTCATTATCTATAATATTTATATCTTGCAAGATAACACATTATATTTACAGCACGTCGGTATACCCCAAGGTGGTTGTACATCCAGTTTATTATCAGACTTATATCACTATGAACGTACTTTCACTAATAATAATCTACATTTATATCGTTATATTGGTGACATAATTTTAATTGCTACTGATCAAACTAAAATTTCTCAATTTCCAGTAGATTATCCCACTAATTTGGAATTAACGGAAAACCTCTTACCTACAATACAATTAACTTCTTAGATCTTAAAATTACAATAAAAGACAACAAAACAATAACAGATTTATATGATAAACGGAAAGAATTTAAATTCAAAGTTAATACATTTACAAATTTTAAATCTTGTCTTCATCATTCTGTATATCGAAATATAATACTTAATCATTTATATAGAATAAAATGTTTATGTTCTTCTCATCTAATTAACAATAATATTAAAAAACTAATTTATGATGCATTAAATCATGGTTTTCCAAAAAAATTCACATATTCTTTAATATACAATTAGTACTTACATGATCTTTTTAAAAAACAAATTAACACATGCGTAAACAAAATTACAAAAAAAAAAAATTCTAAAATAAGAAAATATTTATAAAAAAATAAAAAATTGTAAAATAATAATAAAAAATTACTATAGGATGGTTGAGTGGGTAGATGTTAGAGTACGGAGGAGGGTGGTGTTGTCTGGATAATACGCAATGGTTAATTTTTAAAAAAATGATGGGGCATTTGAATTATAACTACATTGCTAATACACTTATATGGATGTTGATTCGATATTTTATATGTAGATGGTGACGTTTTATTTTTATATATATTTCAATTCATATTAAATTTATTTAGCTTAATTAATATTTAATGAAGTTAACAATTAACTTGTTTTTAATTTTTAGTCTACTTAGGACAATATCATATTAATTTCTAACAGTATACCATCTTTATAGAGAATAATATGCATAATAAGTTTATTTGATAAAACTAATGTTATACAATTTGTATTAAAATTGGGTTATTAGTTTCTTTTATTATTATTATTCCTCTATACCTTTTAATATTTATTAATTTTGAACTTAGTGTTCAATGATTAATTATCGGTTTTATGGGTATGTTTGTCCCATATTCATATTCTTTAGCTTTTTTTATGGCTAATATGAAAATAAACCACTCACTTCCTTTGTGATCTTTAGGAAATTGGTACTTAAAAAATCTGACAATCTTCTATAAACATCCATTTTTCTTTTCTTGTTCATTCTATTAATTTATTATTTTTTTATATTTAATAGTAACTCTTAAAGTTATTTATATTTTGATTATATATAATTTATTTAATTTATAGCATATAGCTATATAACATTACAATGTTATAAAATTATTTAAATTCTCTGTATAGATTAAATGGGTATGGTAGTAGAATATATTGAAAGCATTATATTAACATTTATATTTATTTAATATTTTTATGAATAATGATATATAATATGGTATTATTTATATATTAGGATTTGTATGGTATAACAGTTGATATATTTTGAAATCATTAGCTTTTATTAGGTTTATCTTATGACATTTTGATAATAATAGTATTAAGTTATCATACTAGACGGCAGCACCAAAATTTAATTTGCATTTTGTCTTTTGTTGCTTCTTTTAGGATAATAATTTCAATTTTTTACACTAGGTGGTACTGAATGATAGATACTGGCGATATTGTAAAATAATAGTTTTCGTATTTTTCACTTTAGTTAAGAAAATAAAAAAAAATTAAAAGTGTTTATAGGTATATTGGATACTAATAATGTAATTATTTTCTATTTATATTATATTAATTGAATTTATCACGGTATTTCAAAATTTATTAACTGAATCCATTAGGTTTTAATATCTGTGTTAACTTAACTGTTAAAATAACCTTAAACTTATCGTGCTTTTGGATACCACGTGCAGGAGTATATTTGGATAAAAACTGGGATTTTATTCGGTATGTTGTGTAATATTACTATTTTCCCATGCTATAAATTATGTATTTAAAGGTTTTATTGCTTTTTCCATTTCATGGCATTTAATTATTCTGTTTTCATATTGAAACTATTCTCTTAGTAATATTGGTCGTTTGAGTACAGGAGGAAAAGAATTTTCAACTTTTATCTTTTTTCTCACAGAAAACGACTGATTTGCTTATATCATTGAATTCTGTAGTCTTGATAACGTAATTCAATATATAAGCTTTTCAATTTTCTTTATCGGTATCCATATTCTTCCTTTTTTTCTTCCATATTAATTCTTGTAAAATAGTACAAGGCACTTTATTTTATACATAGCAGCTTGTATATTATATGTTTTTGGTATCCATATTAAGTGTGCTGGGGGGAAATGTATTATTGTCATTTCATTCATACTATCGCGATTTTGATGGTGGTCGGTAATTTTTAATTAATAGTTATATATTATATATCGTTAGAACAAGCGTCTTTCTTTTTTTTTTTCTTTTTTTTTTATAGAGACAAAAAAAAAAAAAAAAAAAAAAAAAATCAGTCGATTATTGCATTTGTAACGCCAAAGCTAAAGTTGCAAATTTAATTATCTATATTAAATTTATCTGCATTGACTGAAAGTTAACAGTACATTAACAGAAATTCGTCAATGATGTAGCAGGCAATTTAATACATTCCTATTGTTTTAACTATTAGAGGACTCTGCTCCCTAAGAGCAACGCTCGTCAACCCCCTGCCAGATCAGATCCAGCAGGTTCTAAAAACGTGATAATTTACCCTGTTAAAAATTATTCCCCGATTATGAATGATCGAATGATATTATCATAATCGGTAGCGCTCTTCTGCAGTCGCCCTGCAATTGAATTGAATTTCATTTTGACGGAAGGATTTTTCAGTAGCCAAAGCGCTTTCACCGCCGTCGTAATAACCGACCGCTGTTTTCATGATTGATTAAGTAAGATAAAATACACATTTGAAAATAAACTTTTATGAACTGCTTAAGAAATAAATGTCGCTGCCTGCTGGACTTTTATAGTGGCGTTAGGGATAGTATTCGTCTGCTTGCGTGTAAAATTCAAAATTACGCCACTGAAAAGCACTCTGTTTAGAAAATTTACCCTTATACTCTATACATTTGAAATTGAACTTGTATGAAATGTTTAAATAAAAAATATTCCTTTCAAAACAGTTTGAAATGTATCGTTTTAAAATATGACGTAATTTTCACCATTAAACGCTTTTTGCACGTAATTTAATTATTTTAGTTTTTTTCTTTTTCAATATTCACGTTTAAATATATTTCTGAAATGAAAAGTATTTGTAAATATTATTATTTGCCCTTTTTAAAATCTGGCAATAGCAGGTAAAAATCGTGTATTTCAAACTATGAATCTCAGTTCAGATAATAAAATGTAAAGAAAATTGGATAAACATCTTAAAAAATTAGATAATTTAAAAAAATGATTGGACACTGCACACCACAATCTAGTAAAGTATGTGCTTGCAAATATAATTAAATTACTATTCATATCATACTCATGCATATGCGTTACTCATTTATTTATTTATTTAATTTGTCATTTCAGAAACAGGAGCTTTGAACGACTTACCATGGAAAGATCAGCGAAGATTCTCACTTCACCAGCTTAGAGATTTAGGATTAGGAAAATCGAAAATGGAAGGACATATTCAGGTTCTTAAATGCTTTGCTTAAAGTTTAAGAGAGAGTGCCTTCATAAATTTTACGATAAACGTAATATTTCTTACAGTTTATTCTCACACTAGCTGACCCGCTCGGCGTTGCCCGGGTCCTTGATAATATTCTTAAATGAACCTGAAATTTGTATGATTTTATTGCTTAAATGAGTCTGAAATTTGTATGATTTTATATCTTTAACTCGATTTTGTCTGACATACGTACCAGATGACTATGTGAAAAAATCGGTTTAAAAAAAAAAAAAAAAAAAAAAAAAAAAACTTGATATTTAGCGGTAAAAAGGCCTGAAATAACTGCCACGGGAAACGCAGGAGGTGCGATATCTTTCCGACGAATGCGTAATTTTCGTAATAATATCGATAATTAATTGTAAAAATCACTGACTTACACGTAACAAATTTCTTTTTCACTTCGAAATACTCAGAGAATTTATTTCATTTTCAAACTTATTTATTGGCGAAAAATCTTGTATTTCCACCTTCCACTGCTGAGAGGCGCAATATGTTCTAAATGAAACTCCTACACGTGTCCCCGTTGCCTGTGGTACCATATAGAAGGCGTGCTGCGCTCGCGCTGGGAAATCTGTTCATTCTGTAGTAAACAATCCACCTACCGAACGAAACTCAGACACGTGTCACCGCTGCCTAAGGCACCATCTAACAGGCGTGCTTCGAAATCCTTTCGTTCCACATTCCACCTCCAGGTGGGTAATATGTTCTGTACAATCATCCGACACGGGTCCCTGCTGACTATAGCACTATATAGAAGGCGTGCTGCGCACTCTCTGCAAGATGTGTTAGTTCCAATTTCCACCGCCTGGTAGCACACTCTGTTTTAAATAAACCTATACCCGAACAAAACTCCGTTTGTCAACCTTTCCGTAAATATATTACTCGTGGGTGCGGCGGAATCAAATAAGAATTTAATAAATTTCCTGAAAATTGTTTAGTTCCCCCTTCAACCACCAGGGGGCGTAATATGTTCTATACGAACATCCGACACAGGTTCCCTCCGCCTGCGGCTCCTTATAGCAGACGTGCTGCGCACGCTTTTCAAAACCTGTTAATTCCAATTTCCACCGCCAGGTGGCACACTCCATTCTAAACAAACCTATATCCGAGCGAATCTTCGTTACTTAACCTTTCCGTATATATATTTCTCGAGTTGGTGGAGGAATCAAATAAGAATTTAAGAAATTTGCTGAAATTGCCCGATAGCGGGCCAAGCCCGCTAGTCTATATCATAATAATATCTATATCATAATCATAATAATAATTCTATATAATTCTTCTAATAAGTCTATATCAAAATCATAATAATAATTTTGGGCATGTGCATAGGTGTGTAATTTTTAAACAGATAAATGCAGTATTTTTTAATTTTTTATAGAGCTCTTAACTTTTCTAGTAGGTTAAAAATGTGTGGTTTTATATGTTGGACATCTACCTGTCTCTGCATTCAATTGACTCTGAAAACAAAAATATTTTTCTGCAATTGAATTAACGAAATAATAATTAATATATTCGGTTGCAATTGAGGGTTTTTTATGTAAATTTCATATTTGGATTGAGAGTTCAAAATGCGCTTAGATGTGTTAATTTCATATCGTTAAATGCAATATTAAAAAAAAATCTATAGTGCTGAAGTGGATTCTTACTCTCTTTAGTCACGCATTGTTTTGAAATAATTTCGGGGTCCCGCTCGAAGAACACATCTCATTGGCTGGAAAATGCTAGACATCTGGTCTCCTCTGATTGAGAATGAATTCCGCGGTTTCATAAAAAACTATGTTTTAGTTGAATTACAGGTATAAATACTTTTCCATTATTTTAATTGGGGTTTTTAATTAATAACTCAGCTAATTGTTAGAAATTTAAAATTCTGACTCTCAGATGCACCGGGAGAGGCCTTCGTATACCCTTACAACAATTTTCGGCCTCGTACATGCCGTAGATTTTCCTAGCCATCGCACACAGACAAAGACACACGCAGGCAGTCAGAGCGAAATTTTCTTTTATCAGTACAGATATGGCTCCGAATTTAAATTGTGATCTTTTTACTGATATACAGGGTGCAATATGTTATCTATCGTCGACCTTTAATTTCTCAACTGTTGGTCGTAGACATATAGTTCCAATTACAAAAACGTTTCAAATGAGGTAAATATTCATGTTGTGGCATTATATAAAGTCTAAAATCAATTTTATAAAAATTACGAAAACTAACTTTTTATACGGTCCCCCAGTCCCTATAGTTATATTTAGTAAAAGTTTATACATATCATAACAGATATAACACAAAAAGTTTGACATCTGTACTACAAAAATTGACACAGTTATCAAATTTCAAAGTTTGAGATTTTTGCACATGATTTTGTCTTTCATTGAGGGATCAGTTAAAGATGATTTAAAATAATTCGAGATCAAAGTCAGGGTGCAATGTCCTTTTTACAGCGAAACCACTTTTAGCCGGTATCGTTCGTACTTTTGAATGTTGTTCGACCCATAAAAGTTAGCTCAAATTTTTAGATGAAATAACCCTATTTGGTGATTTCCCGATCTGGTGATACCGCCTAAATGTGGTTTCGCCGTAAAAAGAACATTGTACCCTGATTTTGATCTCGAATTACTTTAATTCATCTTTTAACTGATCCCTTAATGAAAGACAAAATTATGTGCAAAAATCTCAATCTTTGAAATTTAATAACTGGATCAATTTTTGTAGTACAGATGTCAAACTTTTTGTGTTATATCTGTTATGATATGAGTAAACTTTTACTAAATATAACTATAGGGACTGGGGGACCGTATAAAAAGTTAGTTTTCGTAATTTTTATAAAATTGATTTTTGACTTTAAATAATGCCACAACTTGAATGTTTACCTCATTTGAAACGTTTTTCTAACTGGAAATATAGGTCTACGACCAATGGGTGAGAAATTAAAGGTTGGCGATAGATAACATATTGCACCCTGTATACAAGGTGTTTCACTTTAAGATTTCGTCCCAATTTCGTTCGGTAAGAGAGTTCGTCCGCTTTAGAAAAAAAGTACGGGAAAATATAATGCAAAACAATTGTCATACCTGTGTGTAAAAAATGCGTGATTTGTAGCCCCATCTTGGTGGTAATAACTCATTATACCTCAACATCATGTAACGAATTCACTAAATTTAATCTCGCAACTGACTTTCCTCTATTGAGTCATTCATAAGCGCGTATCGACAGTAGAGGATGGGGACAGCATAATGCAACAATGTATAACCCCTTGAGGGGCGGTGAAATATATTTTATTCCACATACGATTAATAAAGGTTTGTGTTGAAGAAAGTTATTACTATCTGTTTTCTTTGTGTTAATATAAAATAAAATGTTTATTTGTTCTATATATTAAAAAAATTCCAATTGAGAAGACACAGTTCAATTTTTTAGCCCCGGTACGGTATGCTATTTCTTTCTCCCAGCTTATTTTGTGTCCAAAAAATAATGTTAGCTTACAGACGCTAGCAATAAACAAAGTAGATGTATCATTGTACAATTAAATGCTCTGTAGCATTTTTTTTAATTTCTAAACATCGCACATTTTCAGTTTTTATACCATCGTATTGGGAAAAAAAAGTACTTTTTAATGCAATTTGTTTGAAATCTGCATCTCTATTTGTTTTTGAAATATAAATTTTTTTGTAGTTTTTAGGGACATTTGTTTCATTTTGGCAACTCAAGTACGCCATTTCTGTAGAAAGTAAAGAAAAAATTGCTGAAAAATAGCAATTATATCTTTTTGTTGCCATTTTCACATAAAATGGGAAAAAAATTAATTAAAAAAAATTAAATTGAAAAAAAAAATAATTAAAATACGTGCTACTTTGAGAAAAATATAAATGAAGGATTTATGATAAAACAGGGAGCTATTATAAACCATATTTAATTTTAAGTTTCTAAGTAATGCAAATGACGTCATTTTACATAAAATAAAAGCGTGTGCTTTAAGTCTTAAAACTGAAATATGTTTTGCAGTAGAGTCCCGATTATCCGAGTCACGCTTAACCGAGTTATTTTCTTCTGATAGACTGGTGGCTTCTATTTCTAAATGTCGCTGCCTGCTGGACTTTTATAGTGGCGTTAGGGATAGTATTCGTCTGCTTGCGTGTAAAATTCAAAATTACGCCACTGAAAAGCACTCTGTTTAGAAAATTTACCCTTATACTCTATACATTTGAAATTGAACTTGTATGAAATGTTTAAATAAAAAATATTCCTTTCAAAACAGTTTGAAATGTATCGTTTTAAAATATGACGTAATTTTCACCATTAAACGCTTTTTGCACGTAATTTAATTATTTTAGTTTTTTTCTTTTTCAATATTCACGTTTAAATATATTTCTGAAATGAAAAGTATTTGTAAATATTATTATTTGCCCTTTTTAAAATCTGGCAATAGCAGGTAAAAATCGTGTATTTCAAACTATGAATCTCAGTTCAGATAATAAAATGTAAAGAAAATTGGATAAACATCTTAAAAAATTAGATAATTTAAAAAAATGATTGGACACTGCACACCACAATCTAGTAAAGTATGTGCTTGCAAATATAATTAAATTACTATTCATATCATACTCATGCATATGCGTTACTCATTTATTTATTTATTTAATTTGTCATTTCAGAAACAGGAGCTTTGAACGACTTACCATGGAAAGATCAGCGAAGATTCTCACTTCACCAGCTTAGAGATTTAGGATTAGGAAAATCGAAAATGGAAGGACATATTCAGGTTCTTAAATGCTTTGCTTAAAGTTTAAGAGAGAGTGCCTTCATAAATTTTACGATAAACGTAATATTTCTTACAGTTTATTCTCACACTAGCTGACCCGCTCGGCGTTGCCCGGGTCCTTGATAATAT
Organism: Maratus speciosus; assembly: GCA_963932465.1. NCBI lineage: Eukaryota > Metazoa > Arthropoda > Arachnida > Araneae > Salticidae > Maratus > Maratus speciosus. Next base: position 343,129,040 of record OZ010800.1, read on the forward strand.
TCTTAAATGAACCTGAAATTTGTATGATTTTATTGCTTAAATGAGTCTGAAATTTGTATGATTTTATATCTTTAACTCGATTTTGTCTGACATACGTACCAGATGACTATGTGAAAAAATCGGTTTAAAAAAAAAAAAAAAAAAAAAAAAAAAAAAAAAAAAACTTGATATTTAGCGGTAAAAAGGCCTGAAATAACTGCCACGGGAAACGCAGGAGGTGCGATATCTTTCCGACGAATGCGTAATTTTCGTAATAATATCGATAATTAATTGTAAAAATCACTGACTTACACGTAACAAATTTCTTTTTCACTTCGAAATACTCAGAGAATTTATTTCATTTTCAAACTTATTTATTGGCGAAAAATCTTGTATTTCCACCTTCCACTGCTGAGAGGCGCAATATGTTCTAAATGAAACTCCTACACGTGTCCCCGTTGCCTGTGGTACCATATAGAAGGCGTGCTGCGCTCGCGCTGGGAAATCTGTTCATTCTGTAGTAAACAATCCACCTACCGAACGAAACTCAGACACGTGTCACCGCTGCCTAAGGCACCATCTAACAGGCGTGCTTCGAAATCCTTTCGTTCCACATTCCACCTCCAGGTGGGTAATATGTTCTGTACAATCATCCGACACGGGTCCCTGCTGACTATAGCACTATATAGAAGGCGTGCTGCGCACTCTCTGCAAGATGTGTTAGTTCCAATTTCCACCGCCTGGTAGCACACTCTGTTTTAAATAAACCTATACCCGAACAAAACTCCGTTTGTCAACCTTTCCGTAAATATATTACTCGTGGGTGCGGCGGAATCAAATAAGAATTTAATAAATTTCCTGAAAGTTGTTTAGTTCCCCCTTCAACCACCAGGGGGCGTAATATGTTCTATACGAACATCCGACACAGGTTCCCTCCGCCTGCGGCTCCTTATAGCAGACGTGCTGCGCACGCTTTTCAAAACCTGTTAATTCCAATTTCCACCGCCAGGTGGCACACTCCATTCTAAACAAACCTATATCCGAGCGAATCGTCGTTACTTAACCTTTCCGTATATATATTTCTCGAGTTGGTGGAGGAATCAAATAAGAATTTAAGAAATTTGCTGAAATTGCCCGATAGCGGGCCAAGCCCGCTAGTCTATATCATAATAATATCTATATCATAATCATAATAATAATTCTATATAATTCTTCTAATAAGTCTATATCAAAATCATAATAATAATTTTGGGCATGTGCATAGGTGTGTAATTTTTAAACAGATAAATGCAGTATTTTTTAATTTTTTATAGAGCTCTTAACTTTTCTAGTAGGTTAAAAATGTGTGGTTTTATATGTTGGACATCTACCTGTCTCTGCATTCAATTGACTCTGAAAACAAAAATATTTTTCTGCAATTGAATTAACGAAATAATAATTAATATATTCGGTTGCAATTGAGGGTTTTTTATGTAAATTTCATATTTGAATTGAGAGTTCAAAATGCGCTTAGATGTGTTAATTTCATATCGTTAAATGCAATATTTAAAAAAAAAATCTATAGTGCTGAAGTGGATTCTTACTCTCTTTAGTCACGCATTGTTTTGAAATAATTTCGGGGTCCCGCTCGAAGAACACATCTCATTGGCTGGAAAATGCTAGACATCTGGTCTCCTCTGATTGAGAATGAATTCCGCGGTTTCATAAAAACCTATGTTTTAGTTGAATTACAGGTATAAATACTTTTCCATTATTTTAATTGGGGTTTTTAATTAATAACTCAGCTAATTGTTAGAAATTTAAAATTCTGACTCTCAGATGCACCGGGAGAGGCCTTCGTATACCCTTACAACAATTTTCGGCCTCGTACATGCCGTAGATTTTCCTAGCCATCGCACACAGACAAAGACACACGCAGGCAGTCAGAGCGAAATTTTCTTTTATCAGTACAGATATGGCTCCGAATTTAAATTGTGATCTTTTTACTGATATACACGGTGCAATATGTTATCTATCGTCGACCTTTAATTTCTCAACTGTTGGTCGTAGACATATAGTTCCAATTACAAAAACGTTTCAAATGAGGTAAATATTCATGTTGTGGCATTATTTAAAGTCTAAAATCAATTTTATAAAAATTACGAAAACTAACTTTTTATACGGTCCCCCAGTCCCTATAGTTATATTTAGTAAAAGTTTATACATATCATAACAGATATAACAAAAAAAGTTTGACATCTGTACTACAAAAATTGACACAGTTATCAAATTTCAAAGTTTGAGATTTTTGCACATGATTTTGTCTTTCATTGAGGGATCAGTTAAAGATGATTTAAAATAATTCGAGATCAAAGTCAGGGTGCAATGTCCTTTTTACAGCGAAACCACTTTTAGCCGGTATCGTTGGTACTTTTGAATGTTGTTCGACCCATAAAAGTTAGCTCAAATTTTTAGATGAAATAACCCTATTTGGTGATTTCCCGATCTGGTGATACCGCCTAAATGTGGTTTCGCCGTAAAAAGAACATTGTACCCTGATTTTGATCTCGAATTACTTTAATTCATCTTTTAACTGATCCCTTAATGAAAGACAAAATTATGTGCAAAAATCTCAATCTTTGAAATTTAATAACTGGATCAATTTTTGTAGTACAGATGTCAAACTTTTTGCGTTATATCTGTTATGATATGAGTAAACTTTTACTAAATATAACTATAGGGACTGGGGGACCGTATAAAAAGTTAGTTTTCGTAATTTTTATAAAATTGATTTTTGACTTTAAATAATGCCACAACTTGAATGTTTACCTCATTTGAAACGTTTTTCTAACTGGAAATATAGGTCTACGACCAACGGGTGAGAAATTAAAGGTTGGCGATAGATAACATATTGCACCCTGTATACAAGGTGTTTCACTTTAAGATTTCGTCCCAATTTCGTTCGGTAAGAGAGTTCGTCCGCTTTAGAAAAAAAGTACGGGAAAATATAATGCAAAACAATTGTCATACCTGTGTGTAAAAAATGCGTGATTTGTAGCCCCATCTTGGTGGTAATAACTCATTATACCTCAACATCATGTAACGAATTCACTAAATTTAATCTCGCAACTGACTTTCCTCTATTGAGTCATTCATAAGCGCGTATCGACAGTAGAGGATGGGGACATCATAATGCAACAATGTATAACCCCTTGAGGGGCGGTGAAATATATTTTATTCCACATACGATTAATAAAGGTTTGTGTTGAAGAAAGTTATTACTATCTGTTTTCTTTGTGTTAATATAAAATAAAATGTTTATTTGTTCTATATATTAAAAAAATTCCAATTGAGAAGACACAGTTCAATTTTTTAGCCCCGGTACGGTATGCTATTTCTTTCTCCCAGCTTATTTTGTGTCCAAAAAATAACGTTAGCTTACAGACGCTAGCAATAAACAAAGTAGATGTATCATTGTACAATTAAATGCTCTGTAGCATTTTTTTTAATTTCTAAACATCGCACATTTTCAGTTTTTATACCATCGTATTGGGAAAAAAAAGTACTTTTTAATGCAATTTGTTTGAAATCTGCATCTCTATTTGTTTTTGAAATATAAATTTTTTTGTAGTTTTTAGCGACATTTGTTTCATTTTGGCAACTCAAGTACGCCATTTCTGTTAAAAATAAAGAAAAAATTGCTGAAAAATAGCAATTATATCTTTTTGTTGCCATTTTCACATAAAATGGGAAAAAAATTAATTAAAAAAAATTAAATTGAAAAAAAAAATTAATTAAAATACGTGCTACTTTGAGAAAAATATAAATAAAGGATTTATGATAAAACAGGGAGCTATTATAAACCATATTTAATTTTAAGTTTCTATATTAATGCAAATGACGTCATTTTACATAAAATAAAAGCGTGTGCTTTAAGTCTTAAAACTGAAATATGTTTTGCAGTAGAGTCCCGATTATCCGAGTCACGCTTAACCGAGTTATTTTCTTCTGATAGACTGGTGGCTTCTATTATTATGAAACAGCCGTTATAAATGAAGCGTTAGGTGAAGATGAAAGAGTTGCCGTGAAAAGTTAGAACTCTGATTTTCTGGTCAGAATGGAAAAAAAATGGCCATAATTTTTTTTTTAACGCTTCATTTATAATGGCTGTTTCATAATAATAGAAGCCACCAGTCCACCAGAAGAAAATGAAGTAATGGAAATGCCGGGGCGACACTAAATTCTGAAAAAGCAGAATTCCTGTTCTCTAGTTTTAATTAATTAAAGATGATTTAAACATATTTCAATTTTATGATTTTTTTCAGTTCCTATTTTATACCAGATGTATAATGAGAGCATCTCATAATATTTTTAACATTAGAATATTAATAATTATGATGTATGATTTTTTTTTTGTAATTAATATCTTAAATTATAATAATAACAATAATAGTAATAAAAGTATGAGAAAAATAAAATATAAACACACAATAAAATATAAGACACATGGATAAGTACTAAGTATAAACGAACATCAACACCAACAAAACAACGTGGGGATATTTTGATTTTCTTTCCCATATCGTTATACAGTCTAAGTTTTAACATTGTTGCATTAAGCTGTCCCTATCCACTACTCGTATCGACATCTATACGAATAATCACGCACACTGGAGGAGTTAGGGAGAACATCTGGTGCGATATCCAGGTGGTAACATCAAAGTAGATATCTTCAGAAACACACTGTCAGAAAAACTCGTCTATATACACTAAATTATTCCTCATATTTTGGCAAATAATTTCCGTACTCCTAGAAAACATGTTTCATGCGTGAATTCTTCCCGAAAATCCGAAAAAGAGGAAGAAATTCCGTTCATTCCTAGAACACATACGTATTGGCTCTATTAATACTAAATACCGAATTCATTTTTAAAATGAAAATCCAAAAATTCTATAAATTAAGATTTCTAATTTAATTTAAAAATAAATAAATAAATAAACCAACAACAAAGAAAAGAAACGTTTTCGAATTTAAAAATAAATAACAAATAATTTTTTCATTCATTTAAAAGTATTCACAATTTATTTTTTAAAGTTATAAAAAAATATTCGCATTTAAAATATATTTTAAATGAACACATTTAAAATAGATATTTTAATTAAAATAAAATGAAAAAAAATCTATTTTACTCAAAAAAAAAGAAAATGTCGCATAAAAATATAATATTCATAATTTATATATGGCAATCTACATAAAAATATTTATAATTCATATTTTTATCCTATTTTAATACTAAAGTATTAAAACCCCACCACAATCTCATTAAAGACAAAATCTTTCCGAAATTAACTTCAAAATTCAAAGCTGTTTAATGAAATTTATCAAACTATACCCGTATGAGACAAACATATTTACTTCAAACAGTTTCACTACTGTACAACTGTAGCCGTGTGGCTAAAGTACCTGTCTCCTAACACTAGGGTAGCGCGTCCGATCCCAAGATCAGCAACTTTTATTTTATACCTATTTTCTTCAAATGACGTATTTTTTACCTCCGGTAACGGAAAAAAAAAAGAAACGGATATTCGTCTATTAAACGGAAAAATTCTGGTAGCACTGCTGCCAGGAAAAGTTCTGTGAATTGAAAAAAGTATTTCTGAGAGTAAATGCTACACTGTTAAAAAATTTTCTGTGATATTACAGAGTACTGATAATCCATTATGTTAAGTCTTATATAAAATTAGAGATTCTGTTAAATAACAGAGAAGTTATTCGGTAAATTTACAGTAGACTCTGTAAATTAACATCGTTAAAAATACACAAGACTCTGTAAATTTATTTTTAATGATAATAATTTAATATAGTTTTCGAAAATAATGAATTGAAGAAAAACATAATATTTGAGATCACCCTGTAAAATAGAATGTTTGAAACAAACTGTAGCTGCAACACGGGATTATTAGGCCAGTAAAAATAGGATTTTTCTAACCGAAAATTCGCGGAAAGCTGGAAATTGTTTTAATCCCTTTGTTTTACATCCAAATGAAGGGATTTGAAGTTTGTCCCATTTTTCCTGTTGAGCTTTAGACGTGGCACCACAAAAACCTCAAAATTTTCGGACTTTTTTAAATATTTCGCAAATAACTCAAAAACCATTCACTCTACAGTGACAGTTCTAATTTATAAATTGTAGACCATAAAATTTTGCGTCGATTGAGTACCACAGACTAAACATTCCGCCAAAAATAAGCGAGATATGACAGATCAAAAAAGTACTTTTTTCCATTTTTTTCTAAAAAATCTCATAAAATTGGTTTTTTGAAGTTCTTATGTATAAAGTGTTAGATAACAATATAATAATAACAAAAAATCAAGAAAATTAATTTATTTAAAAAAATTAGTATCTACGCGATGGTTATAAAATCAACTCAAGTTACTTGAAGGAAATACAGGGAAATCGAGCTCGGAGCATTTTTTTTTTTTTTTGCTGGACCTTGATCTGCCCGTTCTTCTTCCTCCTGCACATGAAGGGCATCCTTATCCATATCTACTTTTTCGTCGTATCCTGTTCTTGAGTCTTCTTCTTCTGCGGTATTTGTGCACGACGCACCTTTACACTGGTAACATACGTCTTTGCATCTCTTTGCGCATTTGCATGACAGAGTATTTAGAAGTTCTGGTGTTGCAGCTATATCGTTAGTGATGATTAGAAGTATACCATGTTTGAATGACTTCCAACCCCAATCATTGAGATTCCTTCCATTCCAGATGTTGAGATGAAGAAAAACTCTGTATGAATGTTATTTGGATGCATCTTCAGTTGGCGGCAGAGAAGCGAGGTTAAATTGGGTCTTCATAAGATGTTTTGCAAATGTGTTGTATCGCAATTTGTGCAGTGTTGTGGATTCGTCATACTATGGATTGTATAAGGTGGCAATAAATTTCTTCCCCGCATAACTTACTTCTTCAGGCGTAGCATATTGGTTATTAAAGACAGTTGGAACATCCTGTAGGTGAGCATGAATTTCCGAAAGCTTGACGAATTTCAGTTTGCCCTGCTTGAAGAAGGCCGATGTAGAATCACAGCCACTAAAAGAATGTAGGACTAGGACTTTTTCTTCACAATCGGCGAGTACTTGAAACTTAATGGTGAATATAAAACATTGCCCGACTGTCCTTTTCCAAGTTTCAAGAAGTGTATCGTGGATGAGTTGGGAATAAATGTAGTCAAAGGCACAAGTAGATCAATATCTTCCCCAACTATGATGACACGTTCTGACTGCTCATCAAGTTGGATGGCTTCCATCACGATACTAGTATCTGCATCCTCGACAGCTTTTTTTACAATAAAATTGTGTTGCTCCAATTTTTCTATGAGCATTTTTATTAAACGGCGTTTATTCCCTTCATTTGCAAGGAGGTGCTCTTTTTGCATTATGAGCGTCGTATTTTCGTTAAAGTCAACACTTGCTGCAATGTATTTATTTTTTTGACGGAAGCGCTCAGCAGACTTAGTGCCATGTTGTGATGATTCTTCTGGGTAACCATCAAAAACAATTGTTGGAGTTTTACTATAGTTGTTTTTTAAATATCCAATGTATTTCGAAATAATTGAAGATAACGTTTCTCTTAGTTCCCAACTCACTCGAGGAAGGAGGAAGCCACCATCAATCACATGGATAGTTTTTATGGGTTTTTTTCTAAATTATTAAGGGGGTAAACAAATCGTAAAATACGGACTTTCGCGTTTTCCTCATCCCAAAGTTATCAAACAGAGCAGTCGAAAATGGAGCCAATTCATACTGAGATAACTTTCTAAGTTCTTCCTCTAATTTCTTGTGGAAAGAAATTCGGCAAAAAATAGTCCCTGGATCGACGGATACCTCCTCATCATGGATTTTAACAGAACTTGTGAAGCTTTTCATTGGAGTTACTCGATTGGATCTCTTGAATATCACATGACCAAAATCACCACCAATGACACTTTTTATACTTGCAACTCCAATCTCTTTGGCTAGATGACAATTTATTTTATCGCCACCAATCATTCCTGTACTCAGACACTATTGGCGTTTGTTTAATGTAATACTAGGATTGGTTTAAGGTTTCAAAATTGTAATCATAAGCGCAAATATACGTGTGAATACATTTCGTTTGGTTACATAAGCACTTCAAAAAACCAATTTTCTGAGACTTTTTAGAAAAATTTGTAAAAATGCATTTTTTTTATCTATCATATCTCGCTTATTTTTTATGGTATTTTTACTTTGTGGTACTCAATCGACGCAGAATTTTATGGTCTACAATTTATAAATTAGAACTGTTTCTGTTGAGTGAACGGTTTTTGAGTTATTTGCAAAATACTGAAAAAAGTCCGAAATTTTTTAGATTTTTGTGGTGCCACGTCTGAAGCTCAGTAGGAAAAATGGAACAAACTTCAAATTCTTTCATTTGGATGAAAACAAAGTGATTAAAATGATTTCCAGCTTTTCGCGAATTTTTGCATAAAATGGCCCTTTTTTGAGCTAATTTTACTGGACTATATGTGGATAATGTGTTCACATATATGTTCGTTTGTGTAAGATTAGCATGTCAGGACTGTTTCATAGAAATCCGCACAATTTTTTCTTGACTGGAAAGCTATGAAAAAATGAGACTAAGAACACAAACGGACACTGTAAGGTAACTTCAATAAACACATTACTCAGTGAAACTGCTATTGGGTTTTAATTAAACCATTTTGTCGGACATTATCGAATTTACTTTTCATGGTACTTGCTAGTCGTTGTACAAAATTTAGGCCTATAATTTTGAGACAGTACTAGATTCGATCGATCAATTTCTAGATGTTATCTGCTTTTCAGCCTTTAGTATACACTTTGGACTTAAGATACGCTCCGAACTGCTCAATTGGGTCGAATTTCGGGCACATTACACGGATTGTCGGACTACTCAACGAAAGTGATGTTTTGCTGGCGGAAGTGGCTGAGAACGATTTTGCAGTAATGACTGCTGACCAAGTATGGCCAGAAGACGTAATCACCCCCGTTGTAATTGCTACAGATGTAGGGGATGAGACGACGGCGAATGCACTTGTTCAAATGTCGTTACTCATTGACAGCGAGCCCAGACTTTCGGAGGAACGAAAAACTCAAGCCTTTCGGACCCATCACAGTCCAAACGAGAATCTTGTCTTCGAATTTCGCTCTAGTAGCGAACCTGATGATAGGTTCTGTCATGGAGAACGTATGGGTAGTAGCCATCATTATCGTTGAAAGTGCAGTGTGTGAGCGCGAAATATGACTCGACATCTAAGATGGATGCTCGATCAGAGAATTTTCTGAACAAGCGACACACTTTGTTTTCGCGGCAACGATTTGCTTTTTCTGTTCGTTTTGGTATGACCCTTTTCTTGTAATATTTGACGTTAAGCTTCTTGTTGATTGTCTTATGTAGGTGGCCAGGTGAAACACTGAATTTGGAAGCCCTGATGTGGATTAACACTCTGTTGTTTTTGCCAAACAGTCGTTTCAACTGCCATAACTTTGGCTTGGTGAGTTTTTGGGCCTTCCTACCTGATCCCGGTTGTCTTTTGGCAGGGAGACCCTTTTCTTGTAACGTTGTAGAATATCTCATGTAGTTTGTTTGAAGATATGTTTGGCAAAAAATGGTTCACGAGGAACTTGTTCCCATGATGAATCGTAAAATTTGTACACACGCGTACGCAGACACTCATCTTTTGATTTCATTCTCGGAAAACACAGATTATTTAATGAACTCTAGGCTAACGAGCGTGCCTTTATATACGATAACACAACACTTCACGCGCAGATTTCACCTGATTCGTATTCGTTTTCTATTTTGCATAACTGTAAATTTTGTGCGGATTTTTAGGAAACAGTCCTTATATCTATGCAGATATAAAGATTTCTTTAAAAAATTCAAGAAATAGTCACATATTTTTTGTTTGTAGCATTCAGGGTTTTCAAACAAATTTAACGCCACTTTCAGAAAACTTGCCAAATTATACTAGAAACAACATGGAACAATTAGAACAAAAATATATGAAATAATTAATGAAATTTGAGCATTTGTATGAAATAATTTTTAACTCCGCATTCGCAAACGATACCAAAGATTTTTTAATCGTGATTTGGTAGTCAACTCTGTTGTAGAGCATCCCATATTAAAAAAACATGTTGAATGTCGTAAAAATTCAGAAAGATATCGGTGATAGAGTGAGCTGAATTTCAGTTGCTTTCTTAAATTAGCTGCATAATAAGGGATTTTGCACATATTGTCATTTTGAAATTTTTTAGTTTTTTTAATTTTCATTTTTTATTGATCCTTTATCTATTCTTGCCAGAAAATTAACAGAATGAGCTTATTTCAAGAGAAAAATAAGAATCAAAATTGACGCATGCGTTTCAAAGCTACTCGTTGACATTATTTAAATATTAACTAATTTGATGGAAGTCTGTTGATAAAAAATGACAATTTTTGTAAACCCCTATCATCCGGCTACTTTTTGAAAGCAACCGAAATTCAGCTCGCCTTATTGCTGATATCGTTATGAATTTTAAAGATATTCGACTGGTCTTTTTGTATTAGTTTCACTATAGAATGGACTTCCAAATCATGAAAAAAGCCTATATAGTTCACGCATGTACAGTTAAAAATTATTTCATATAACTGCTCATATTCAATTAAATATTCAATATATATTTATATTCTAATTTTACTACTATATCTGGTTGTTCTACTGGTCTGGTTCTTATTGTTGTTTCTACTATATCTGGCCAAATGTCCTGATACAAGCTTAAAATTTGGTTAAAAACTTTGCATGCTATAAACAAAAAACATGCAAACATTTCTTGAATCTTTAAAAGAATTGGTTATATATCTCCATGAATATATGTGATACTGTTAAACAATTGAACACAAATATTGTGCAATATCTACATAGTCATGTATTGCAACGATAGATCACTTTGTAAATTTTATTTTACAGGGTAATGTCAAATGTTTTTTTTCTCTCCAATTCATTGTTCGTTCCATAACTGTTCCCTCCCTAAAAAATATTAACTTGAATCTCTTTTATTCATGAAGTTCGAGAAGAATTCGTCAACCATTCCTCTAGATATTCGTATTTTCCAAAACGACTAAAATAGAAAGTGTCCGTTTATTTTTGACAATATAGTGTATATGTACGTGTATATGTACGTTTATGCGCGTACTCGATCTACGGAACTTGAACCATAGGTAATCTGTTTCACAGTAATGTGTTACATATCTTTTATAATGAATGTTTAAGAAAAAAAAGATTAATTTTTTAACCTTTTATGTTATAGGAAGAAATCAGCGAATTGCTCGATCTACTAGAAAAAAATGCTAACAAGCCATTTTGTTTATCTGAAATACTATCCTCAAGTATGTCTAATAACATTAGCTCACTAGTATTTGGTAAACGTTTGAAGTATGACAATCCTGACCGGCAGATGATGACCAAAATTTTGAAGGCGACCGGTCCAGCTGTTGGGAAAACAGCATGGCAAATATTTTTTCCTTGGCTAAAGAAAATTTGCAGATATCTGGGTATTGGGGATATTGACAGAATCCACAGGATACAAAAAAAATTACGAGATTATACCTGGTTAGTATATGCTTATTATATTCATATAAGATACTTTAATCTGTTATAACCAGGACTAATAAATCACAGCTTTTATCGTTATAACACTGTTGCTGTGATAAGACAGTTCAAGATTTTGAATTATAGACCGCTTGTACATGACGTTACATGTTCAGAAGAATCTGGCATCGCTTCATATGGCGCCCAAATATAAGGCGAACGTGGTGCTCTCCATTTGACTTATTAGACTTATTAGCACTATATTAATAAAAATAACAAAAATGTAAATTAAACAGAAAGACAACACGTGCTTTTAAAGGCAAACGGGGAGTTCTGACGTTCGGTGTGGACTCCAGATGCAATACCATAGTTTAGAGTATCAGTCGTTGCTAATAGCAACGTGACGTCAATGCAAGCTGTCTATAAAAATGAAAAATTTAATAAAAGTCACTAGGAATTTACTGAATATTGAAATGAACGGTGCAATTTTTTCACTAAATATCAAATGAAGTACTAACTATCAAATAAAAATGCAACTTTGACATTTCGAATGTGGAAATGTACCTTAAAACTGAAGCTAGAAATAATTTATCGCCAGCTGACAGTAAGCAATTAAAGTTTTAAATAGAATTTTTTAAAGAATTCCTCTGCCATCCAAATACTTATCTTTCTTTAATACTTTCCAATATAGTTTAAAAGTGCTTATGACTACGGTTTGTCTGGCCATCTGCCGTGCTCTAACTCTCGTAAAATCACTCGCATTTTCCTGTTACTTTTATATCTTATCGGTAATTATTACGCTATTGAAGAGAAGCTTGTAGCATTCATAGTTCGATTTCAGGAACAGTTAAAAGTATTTCGTTACATTACGGTCAAAGGGAAAAATCGTTTCAAGTGAATTTTAATGATGTTATACCATTTGAAACCTATTGAAATTGATATGCATTTATGAAGTGCACTAAACAATGCATTCTAGATAATATGGGATGCAAAATATTTATTTTTCATTTACAGGGCCACTCAAAATAATTCCATTACATAATAGTCTACGGAAAAAAATGTTTGCATCGCATTTTAACTATGTTACACTATTTAAAATATAATGAAAGTTATATGCATTTCTGAAGTTTACTGAACTGTAAATTGATTTTTTTATGACACTTGAAATGGTACTGAAGTGTCGGAAAGTGTCTCAAATGACAATGAAGTCTCTGAAACGGAGTGTTCAATTTTAAGACTTTAAAAGCCTTAATTTTTTCAGAAACTTTTTGCGTCTGAATTTCAGACACTTGAAAAGACTGAATCGCAGCCTTTTTTTTCTTTTATTTTCTTTTTGTAAGCATTATACGTAGCCATATTTGAACATGCTGAATCCTGAAAAAATATTTGTCCATGTTCCTGCTTTTGGAACGCCCCCTCCCCCCCCATACTAGAGATGAGTTCGGGCTCGTTTTTTGGAGCCCGGGCCCGCCCGAGCCCGACGATTTTAAATCCGAGCCTGCACGGGCCCGAAAGATTTTTTGTCATCAACAATGGTGGAGGAAATGTAATTCTTTCTGTTATATCTCGTAAAAGTGCGGTAGATATGTCCAAAAATCAGTGTTCTGATTAGCTGTTGAGTAGTACTAAAGAAAGTTTCAAATAATGTCGTGAATTAAGATGTTTTCTGAATATCCAGACATATACCTCGATTCGTTTATACCATGATCATAGTAAGATACTTATGTGTTTTAAATTAAGACATCTATTGTGCCCGAATTTTCAGATTCAGACATTTAACTGACTTACATTCTTTTTCAGTCACATATGTGTCTAAGTTTCAGACGACTCTATTTGCAGTGTGCAATATACTTACTGTAGAATGTCATATGCATAGAATTTATCGTTCATTTACAGGGGCACTTAAAAGTTTTCAGATGCAGTACTGTCTCCGAAGTACTGTATTTTAGTAATAATAGACATAACTGCTGGGAGTGGGTTTTCAATTATTTTATGTGTTTACAAGTTTATCTATTTGTTTTTATAACACTTGGTGCGTATGAGTGCCATTTATTATATACAAAGCAATTCGTAAACATTACTTTTAATCGATTTATGCATTTCAAAGCTGAACTATATTTATTATACTAAGAGATGTTTGTAGAATACAAATTAAATCATAACAGGGCCCCGCAAAATACTGGATACATGACCGCCTATGAATGATAATTTCTTGAAGAGTTACTTCAGTAGTTTTAAGCGTGTTTTAACATGAATTAATTTTTAGCTTAATACAAATAATAATTAAGCTTAATATGTGGGCTTGTGTAAAAATCTGTGCGTAATATTCAGGGCAGTACAAAAGGATTCAAGTATCTTTCTGTCTGTTGGTAGAAATGTCTGAATGTAAATTTTTAACGTATTATGCAATTTCATACTAATCTAAATTTTAGCATACTATGCGAAATATACATAAAGATAAAAGTCAAACACAGAGCTGCACAAAATAATTGTAATTCTTTCCCGGCTATGTACGAAAATTGGAGAAGTATGATTTCAAGAGTTTTATGTGCTTTGTAAAATGTATCTAGTATGTATACTAATGTATCTAGTTCAATAAGTATCTAGTTTACCTTATTAAACAGCGAAGTTATGTTAAAGTATTCTGGAAGTGTTCAAAATTGTTTCATATTCTATGATTGACGCATGATTTTTCATTCTCGTTTTCCAGTTGATTTCGTTTCGACTGATTTCAGCTAACTTCCAGAGAGCAATATATTTACCACTTTAAAATAACATAAAAATTGTTGCCTAATTTTCTATAGTTAAAAGTCACAGAGAAAAGTTCTCTTATGTGTTTGTTAATTTATATAAAGTCATTTCAGAAAACAAAAATAAAAAAAATTGAATGCATCAAAAAGAAAAAGGTTTTTAATAGGACTGTATTAAAAGGTTTGCACTTGGAGAAGAAGGTTGGTTTATAAAAATCATCTTTAATGGTTATTTTGCAAGGTTTTTATATCTATATATAAATGCATATTTTTTGTTTTGTTTTGTTTTAGATTTAAAAGGGTCAGGGACAGAAAAATCTTCAAATTTTCTAAAAAAGAAAATTATTGCATTAAAAACTTCTCTGTTTTTTTCGGCTTAAAATGACGTTTAAATCATATTTTTATCTTAATTGGAACAGGAAATATTAAATTTTTGTTTTGTTTTGTTTTCAAAATCTAACTTTCAAGCTATGGTTGTCAAACGACTTCTTGAGAAAATGCGTTTTTCTTCATGATGGATTTTTCCCTATTTCTCGTACTTAAATTACTGTAAGTCAAGAACCGTTAAAGATAAATTGTTAAAACTTGGAACATGTCTTTTCAAATGTTTTATTTTAATTTTGATTCAGCAAATTTGAAAAAAATATTTACTTTTGAAAATATCATTAAAAAAATGTTACATCATTTTTTTTTTCAAATTTTTTCTTTAAATATTTTAATTTTTTTAAATGCTGAATCAAAATTAAAATTTATGTATTTCTATCTTTTTAAATGAAAAAAAAAATGAAATTCTACAAATAATATTTCGAGTTATAACAACTTCGAGTTATTAACGACCCCACTTTTACAATAAATTTCTAATTTTAAATTTAAAAAAAATATGAGAAGTTTTATCATGTAATATTGTTTACAAATGATATGGTTAACCATCACAAAAAATTTCAGAATTTAACTCAATAAATAAAAATTATATTAAAATGTGTCCTGAATCCCCTTAAATAAAAACAATTTTTAAAAATTTCTATACACCGCTTTTACAGTTTTCAAATTCGTCTTACATATATTTTGTCCACTAAAGAAAATATTTATAATGACCAAACTTAACTTACTCGCCAAAAATGGCTGGTAAAAATATGCCAGTGACTGTTAACCAAAATTTTCTATTTTCAACTTTACTTAAAACTTAACTAACTCTACATTTGTATACGTATGTGTGAAATCCTCGATTACTTAACTGCCAACTAAATATATTACTTCTATAATTTATCTGCAAATCTAAATCCTCAATTACCTCCTTCCAGTAAAAGTGTAGATCAGTTATCGTCAATTTTTTTCTTCATTATGGTCTACGGGGAAATATTATTTGCGGTGCATATTATTAATGTTATGATATTTCAAACATAGCGATATTGATATGCATTACTGAGGTGGGCTACAACATGCTTTCTCCGTAATATGGAATAAGTAGGTTTCATAGTTTAATTACAGGGACGCGCAAAAGAATTCTATTACATTATCATCTATAGGGAGAAATAGTTTGCGGGGCATTTTAATGATAGTATGATACATCAAATGTAAAGAAATTTAGGATCACGGTGCACTATAGCATGTTTTCCAGAGATAATGAAGTGTGTAGCATTTAACATTAATTTACAGAGATGCACAAAAGAATTCTATTACGTTATCATCTATAGGGAGAAATAGTTTTCGGGGCATTTTAATGATATTATGATACATTAAATGAAATTTAAAAGGATCACGGTGCGCTACAAAATGTTTTCCCCAGATCATGGAGTGTGTAGTTCATTTACAGAGACGCACAAAATAATTCTGCAGTATACTTTTACATGCGTTTGACTACCCCTATGAGATGTAGTATCTGCATCGTATAAGAGTGTGTGTGTATGTGTGTGTGTGTTCCTTTCGAATGTTTCATGTTACTAGTTTTTTTTTTTTTTTTTTTTTTTTTTTAAAGCTGAAAATCTTAAATTTTATTTTAAAAACATATTAACATTTGCATACTTTTCTATGCTGCATTAAGATTTTGGCCCTTTATGAGAAAAGCTCCCATCAGAAAAATGTAATACCAAATTTACTATATTGATAATTTCGTGAAGTTTATTTTTAAATGAGCATATTTATTACTGCAAGACGTATATGCATTGAAAAAGACGAGTAAGTGTTGCTAACATTATCGATAGACATTATGAGATATAACATTATGACATAACATTATGAGATAGAGTAGAATGTTTCGATACATGCGAATAATGTATTGTTTTACAACATCTAAGGGTGCGGTCTTGATAACTGAAAGGTTAGAGAGGCCTGGTATAGATAGTGGCAGAAATATAAATTTTTAAATCCGATTTTTTTTATTTAGGAAAGAAATTAATGAACATGAAAAGACTTTGGATCCTAATAACATCCGCGACTTCATCGATGGCTACCTAACTGAAATCGAAAATAGGAAAGGAAATCCCGCATTCTGCAGTAAGTATATTCCTTTCCAATTATTAAAATAAGGGCTTTATAATTAACATAATCATTAATAGGGTCATCCCATGTGACGGGTGGGACAGCTTTTCTGCATATTACCGCTTTTTTAACAATTCTATTGCGTCCTAAAATTAAAATAACTAGGCTAATATGAAAATCTAGGT
The DNA here is from genome assembly GCA_963932465.1 of Maratus speciosus. Classification (NCBI taxonomy): domain Eukaryota; kingdom Metazoa; phylum Arthropoda; class Arachnida; order Araneae; family Salticidae; genus Maratus; species Maratus speciosus. Next base: position 343,146,044 of record OZ010800.1, read on the forward strand.
TCTTTTGTTATTCAATTCCTACTATTATTTCACACTTTCCCTATATTTATATATCTTGTTCAAATTTTCAATCGTTAATAAAATACTTATTATTCACCCACTCAAGTTCAAATACATTTTTTTTTTAATTGTAGTTGATGACACTTGATGTTAATACAGTTTTTTTTTTCAAATATTAATTTATTAATTAAATTTAATTAATTAAATTTAGTTTTATATAGAAGGAAAAAATTTCTCTTATTCGAATTTTCAATCGTTAATAAAATACTTATTTTTCATCCACTCAAGTTCAAATACATTTTTTAAAACTTGTAGTGGGTGACACTTGATGTTAATACAGTTTTTTTTCAAATATTCATTAATTAAATTTAATTAATTAGTTTTAGTTTTATATGGGAGAGGAAAATTTCTCTTATTCAAATTTTCAATCGTTAATAAAATACTTATTATTCAACCTAAGTAGGAATTCGCTTTAATTTTTCTTTATATTACTTGTTTTTAATGTATAGTTTATATTTTAACAACTTCTAAACAAGGTAACCACTTTTGGTGTTGCTCGCACCTAGCATTGAGACCTGGTGCATTTTAAAGCCCTATATTACGAAATTTGAGAATCGATAAAAGTTTTCTGTTAAAATAATATTTCTTGATTTTACATCAGCATAACTTTCTGAAAATGCAATTTTCTAGACCACTTATCGGGCTATTAACATTGAAGTTTTTTAAAGAAAAGCATTTAAAAATAAAAATTAGTTAATAATACGTTTAAAATATTGGAAAAAGTTTAAAAATTCCTTCAAGAACTCACGAATTTGATTTTGAAAAATTGTAACATTATATTCACATTTTTGGGGGGGAAACAGTTGACGTTTTTTTTTTTTTTTTCAAAAGTGGAGCTTTCCGGTAACGCTATCCAAATGTCATAGCTGTTTGTCTTGTGTAAAGAATGGTTTGGGCTTCAGTAGAAATTGTAATGCCCGACCTAATTAGCCACAGTAATTTTTTAAATTGTGTAAATATATTTTATAAAGTAAATATATTATATATTTACTTTATGATTACTTTTACAAAAGGACCATTTAATACAGCAACATTTCATTTTAAACATTCAAAACTTTATTCCATTCGATTTCAAAAGAAAATAGTTTGCTTATTTTGTATTTCACTAAAAAATAGTTTTGAATGATCTTGGAAGATTTTATAGAATTATATTTACTATTTATATATTTATCGTCTGCACAGAAAAAAAAAAGAAAATCCTAATATTTGTTTCTTATTCTATGAATTATCTAAAAAATCGCAATCTGATAAAATTCTAATATGTACTGTACTTTTACTCCCCGGATAAAGCGGGCGGGAAAATCGTAGCACCATATTTGACGACTTGGCTCACTTTTGGCGTGAAATAAACAAATAAAAATGTAATAATAAAAAATTAAAAGTACATAAAATATGATTATAACAGAGAAATTTTATCGGCTCTCTAACTTTTATGTATAGGGCTACAAAATGCACCAAGTCTCGTTGCTAGGCGTTAGCAACACCAAAAGTGGTTTTCTTGTAAGTTAATAGAGATAGGTACTTACGTAAGTGTCACGCTCAGGACATTTCTTCAGTTTTTCATGGAATTACCCTAAAACCGGGAAGATTACTTAGTTCTAGAGTTTAAAATGTGCAGATTTTTAAACCTATTAAAAACAGGCAAGTTAATTAGGTTTAGGATAAAAATGGGGAAATTCTTAAACCTATTAAAGGGCCATTACATATCATGTGTGGGGAAGCTTTTCTACATATTACCGCTGTTTTAACAATGCTAGTGTATCCTCAAATTAAAACAGCTATGCTAATATAAAAATCTAGTGTTTTTTGTTATTTTTGATGTATAGCTTATATTTTAACAACTTCTAAGTTGATAAATATAGATATGCAGGATGATTCAAAACTCATCGTTCAAATTTCGTGGGAAGGTAGGGAATACGTCAGGAAACCGATTTTACATAGAAAATTTTGTCCGCAAATGCACACATGCGTATGTAGGGGGCGCTGTGAGTACCCAACCTTCCATTGTGTCCCAGTCATTGTTTTGACTTTTCTAAAGCTAGTATTATTTCTTCTCCTATTTCCGCTTCTCATTTGGACTTCTACGAAGCCTTTTACATCTTTAAAAACTCCAGAAATCTCGTTAATGACCTTTATTCAACGCCTTCATTATCTGACACCTGGAAACTTCTCGTTTAATTTTGTTCTTTCCGGTTCTTTTAACCTTCATTTGTTTTTCTTAATTGGTTTGTTTTTTACTTTTTGTTTTCATTTTTATTTTGTTTATTTTATTCTTTGTTTTTAACTTTCTTCGTTCATAAATTTTTAAATTTTGTTTTCACACCATGATTCTTAAACGTCATTAACGAGATTTTTGGAATTTTCAAAGATGTAAAAGACTTCGCGGAAGTCCAAATGAGAAGTGGAAATAGGATAAGAAATAATACTAGTTTTAGGAAAGGTAAAACAATGATTGGGACGCAATGGAAGGTTGGGTACACATTGCGCCCTCTACATAACGCATGCGTACCTTTGCGGGCATACTTTCCCATGTAAAATCGGTTTCCTGACGTATTCCCTACCTCCCAACGAAATTTGAACAATAAGTTTTGAATCACCCTGCATATGTAAAGTGTCACGTGCAAGACATTTTGTCCATTTTTCATGGAATGGCTCAATAAGGAATATTCACGATCATGATACATGTTATTTTTATGGCTGGACTTTCCCAGTAATAGTATCCCGACGTGGGCATTTTTTCGCTCAATTGGAAAAATTCAATTCGTGTGATTTCTAAGTAGTATTAATGCTAGAAAAAAATATTTTTCTGTATTATATTAATAAATTCTTACTAATAGAAGAAAGCCGAGATTTAGTGGACTTTAAGCGTGGTTGCCAACCTTGGCATTAAGAAAATAAGTAAAAGAAAGAATAATCTTTTAAATGCAGGAATGCATTTTTCTGCAAAGCCTTAGCAAAACAAAAAGTATCAATTACTTATTAATTACTGCGTTTCTCTTTATTATAGCGATGTACCTCGTTACATCCGAAGTGTGCCAAGATATTGATAAATAAAATTCATGACTTTCACATGATAAAATTCATAAAATTTGAGTATTTTTGGAAGTTCATACGGGAACCATCCACAAAATTACATTTTAAATAAAATCATCGGACATTCTCTTGAGAAGAATAAAAGTAATTCTTATCGTTTCAACCTTAATATGAAATAGAACTGGTTTTTAAATCGTCTAAGCATGTGGCGATATTCTTACAATAAATGTTTAACGATTCTTAAAATTATGGCTATGAAAAGTTTCAATATGATTGATTAATATGATAAATTGACCTGACATATTTATCATACATATTAAACGAGCAAGCAATTTTGGTTGTACGGGCGATCTTGAAAACGGCTGTAAGGGTTTTCGCGTAGCTTGCCTCTTACATTAATGCGAGCGCTGAAAAACTATCTAGCTAGATCCCGAGGCCAATGAAATTCGTTTTGACGGGTTACATCAACCTCAGCACAAACAATTCTGCTTGTTATAAATGCTCAACGATTTTTACGATGTTTCCCATACTAATTATATCGCGAGAAAACGATCTATTCCTGAATTCAAGAAAATTCATTTTGATGGGTAAAAACAAACTCAGCACTGAAAATGCTGCAACATATCGAAAACAGCACTAATGTTTTTCACAAAAGCTGATTCATTTACTGATTCAAGCATGAGAAATTATCTATCTAGGCACCAAATTACCAAAATATCGTTTTGACAGGATAAAACCGACTTAGAACTCAAACACCTGCAGAAAAACGAAAACACTTCCAGCAATTTTCATGAAGCAAGCCATATATACTATTTCAAATGCAAAACAGACTTAGAGCTCAAACACCAGCAGAAAAACGAAAACAGTTCCGGCAATTTTCATGAAACAAGCCATATATACTATTTCAAATGCAAAACAGACTTAGAACTCAAACACCTGCAGAAAAACGAAAAAAGTTCTGGCAATTTTCATGAAACAAACCATATATACTATTTCAACTGCAATAAAACCATATCGATAAATTCGAAAAAATTCGTTTTTATAAATTAATTTTTTTTTTCCTGTTAATCTTCTGTAACCGAAATTTTTGCCAATACTATAGGTCATTGATCAGTAATACAATTACGGATGATCTCAGAGACGGCGATAACATTTTTCAAGAGACAGAGCTTGCTTCGCTGATCATAATGACAACGATTTTTTTTATATACGTAGTATTTTCTTGCATTCTAAAGAGCAATTTGATAAAGCTTTATTTCTTTTACATTTGCAGGTTATTTCACTTCTTCAACTTCCCTCATCATCATAAATGATTGAGCGACATTATTTTGCGACCGAAAAATATTCCCTAGCAATTCCCTTAAATTTCGCCTAATTCTTTGGTTGAGAGGATCTTCGAGAGTTTCGTTAACAGCATCTACAGAAATTAAAAAATATATCTGGTCTACTGAATTCACCTTTGTTGTTTTGTGTAGACTGATATACAGAGTGCGGCAGGTATTTGAAAATACACGTTATACGTGAAATATCACATAATCATATCACATATCATAGTCACAAATCTTTTCCTTTTACGTGTAAACATACCAGAACCTAGACTAATTGAGGACATGAAGAGGCATGCTGTCATTGGTTTATTGGCTGAAGGACACTTCGATTTAGAGATTGCCACATTCTTTAAACTCGTCCGGTCATTCGTCTTTAATGTAAAAAGAGAACTGAAGGCTGTCAGATTTCATGTAGCAATCGTTTCATGCATGAAACGACATTGTCAGCAATATGAAATCATCAAGACACCGGAATTCGTCAGAGGGAGATGAAAGTTAATGAGACCATAATATGATGTGGGATTCATGAGGACGCTCCTTAGAGGTAGTACGTGATGATGAGAGTACATTTCTTGCCCGAGAGAACCAGGGATAACGGCCTGATCAGAGACAAGTGCCTCCTTAACAAGCGGAAACATTAAGAGGAGCCAGGAATGCTCTTATTTTTTTCCAAGGAGAAAAACTTTGCCCAGGTCAAGAAAGTGAACCGCAAAAAGATCGGTGATGGTGTAAAATCCCAGATGAGGTTCAGCAAACATATGCAGAAAAATTCCAGCCTCACTATGGGAGGCCGTGAGAAACAAAGAAGATCTGATGCCTCAATTTTTTTTCTTCAAGGTTTCGGAGTCAACGCCATTGCTTATACCAAGGTGTTAAAACACTAAATTACTTCTGTAAAACGTGGGAGGCCGTACGTGTTTTAACAAAACTCTGCGCTATCCCATACAGCCCGTACAAACCAAAAATGAAAGGCCAAAGCATTCATGACTATATCGTCCTCAACTTGTGCGCCACCCAGCTACCCATATATTAACCGAATGGACTATTACGTATGTGACGTAGTTGAGAGGAACTCCAATAGTCATCCACATAACAAAATTGCGGATCTCAAGGCAGCCGTTGTGTATGCACTAGAAAATGTTTCCAACACTTATCTGATTATACCTGCAATCCGTTTTGACAGCTTGTAGAGGCGGTTATTGCGGCTGGCAGTGATTTCAATGAATGTCATCCTGTGTGCATGTGGTCACCTATACAGAACGTTAAAAGGAAAAAAAATGCCCTATCTCTAGTGTATATTCCTGTTTAAAAGCAGGCGTTGATTTGTTTTCAAATACCTGCCGCACCCTGTATCTCTCTCTCTCTTTTTATTTATGGAATTTTCTGCACAGCATTTTATAGTGTTAAAAGGTGAAACAGTATAAAAGTACTTCTGCCTACAGAAAATCTTCGTCACATCATAATGTTGTTTGGAAAGTAGTGTTAAATACACTGGCAGTCAAACAATTTGGTAGTTAACAACTGCGGAAATCTATAAGAAAAAAATCATAACTTTTATTTCCACAACATGGAGAAATTGAATACAGTGTAATAGATACAGAAAAGAAAGTAAACGAATTATCAGTATTTGTCATTACTCTGTAAAAAATGACAAATGTTTCTTAATCCACGAAAATGCACAATAATCACGAACGCAAATATATAATAACCTGTTGCGAGTCACCCAAGATTCCGAAAAGTGTTCCTTTATGTTTAGAAATCTCAGAAAATAATTTATTTTCGAAATTTAAAGAATATTTTACAAAAATCATTTTTCATTAGCTGCCCGTAATTTTCGGAAACGTTTCCTAGTAGCTTTTACAATGCATTAATCAGTTCTCTGTACCCGGAAAATCGGTTGTAAACATTTTCACCTGCATAACTGAATTTGTGCATGCAATTGTAATAAAATAATGTTAATTTTCATATTAATGTTAATGCTGTTAATATTGTATGTTTGTCTGTTAAACATGTTTTCTGAATATCAAAATATTTACCTGAGAATTGATAGTATACTAAAAAGTGATATTCCGTTTTGAGAAAACTGATTATTGCCCTGTAAAAGCTACTCAGAAACGTTTCCGAAAATAACGGGCAGCAAATAAAAATTTATTTTTATAAATTCTTCTTTAATTTTCGAAATTAAATAGTTTTCTGAGGTTTTTAAAGGTAAAGGAACGCTTTTCGGAATCTTCGGTGACTTGGACGAGGTTACTGTATATTTTCATTCTTGATTATAGCACATATTTGTAGATTAAGAAACATCTGTCATTTTTTACAGTGTAGAACTTTTAGAAACTAGACAATAAATGGATATTAAATTACACTGTTTTGTATTATTTAAATTTGCTTTTTAGCTCAGTGGTAGGGAAGCAAAAAAAAGGCCCAATTCGGAAATAATTAGGGGAAAGCTGGAAATTCTTTTAATCCCTCCAGTTTAGGTCTAGAATGAATATACTACGATTCCCCCCTCGTACTAAGTGAGCGTTAGGAATTATACATTGATTTATAGTAAAAAAACACGTTTTTTTTTTAAATACCATAACACTATCTCGAAATCACTAACTTTTCAAAAACATTGTCAATACAAATGTTGTAAAGCTTAAAATTCTGAAGAAAATGAGTACCTACACTTATACTTTTGCTGAATCTTAAGGTCACAATTCTACTTTAAAGTTTTAGCCCCGTGGTCAGAGGGTTGAACTCAGAATTAATTAGGGGAAAACTGGAAATCGTTTTAATCCCTTCAGATTAGGTTTAAAATGAATATTCTATGTTTCCCCCTTCGTACTAAGTGAGCGTTAGGAAATATGTACACATTTACATTCGAAAAACACGTTTTCTTTAATATTTTTAACAATATCTGAAATTGCGACCTTAATTTTGAACAAAAATATTAATGTAAGTATTCATTTTATTCAGAATTTTAAGCTCTACAACATTTGTACTGGCAATTTTTTTTATATATTTAGCTGTTTTGAGATATTGTTAAGGTAATCTGGTCTCTCCTATCTTGAAGCTCTTGATTAGTGATTAAGGCAAAATTTTGAAATGGAATTGCGACCTTAATTTTGAACAAAAATATTAGTGTGGGTGCTCATTTTATTTAAAATGTCATGCTCTACAACATTTGTACTGATAATGTTTTTGATAGACTTAGCTGTTTTGAGATATTCTTAGGTAACTTGGTCTCGCCGGACTTCAAGCTCTTGATTAGCGATTAACACAAAATTTTGAAATTAGATATGCGACCTTAATTTTGAACAAAAATATTAATGTCGGTGCTCATTTTATTCAGGTAAAACATGTTTTTCGAATGTAAATACGTACATATTTCCTAACGCTCCCTTGGTACGAGGGGGAAAACATAGAATATTCGTTTTAGACCTAATCTGAAGGGATTAAAATGATTTCCAGTTTTCCCCTAATTAATTCTGAATTCAACCCTCTGACCACGGGGCTAAAACTTTAAAGTAGAATTATGACCTTAATATTCAACAAAAGTAGTAAGTGTAGGTGCTCATTTTATTCAGAATTTTAAGCTCTATAACATCTGTACTGACAATGTTTTGGAAAAGTTAGTGATTTCGAGATAGTGTTATGGTATTAAAGAAAAAAAAAACGTGTTTTTTGACTGTAAATCAATGTATAATTCCTAACGCTCACCTAGTAAGAGGGGGAAAACGTAGCATATTCATTCTAGACCTAAACTGAAGGTGTTAAAACAATTTCCAGCTTTCCCCTAGTTATTTCCGAATTCAACTCCCTAACCACTGGGCTATTTATATTATTTGCCATTTTAATGGTGTTATGCATTTAATAAATGTATATAAAATTACTGTTTTGAACTCGAATGGCGATTGGCAACTATAACTACACGGTCTGGCTATTTCCAAACACTTTTAGATTTTACCAATCTATCTACCTGTCCTGACCGTCCTGATTTTGCCAATCTATCTTCCTTCGCCTCTCAAAACTGCCTATCTATTTATATCCTTCTATTTTGATGTAGAAATAAGTAGAAGAAATAATGTAAGAAATCTCTCTATTCAATTACTATGTGAACGTCGAAAAACCCAGATACATTATCTTACGTATTCAAAAAAATCAACATGGATTTGAAGGTTTTATTACATCAACCTTTAAGTTCAAAGCTTACATGGCAGAAAAGGTAGGTTTATATAGGGTTATATATGGGTTATATATGCTTATAGGGTTAAAATGCTGTTTCACTTTTTACATATATCTTTTTTCTATTTTGTGACAAGTGCCCGATAAATGTTTCGTAAGAAACACTAGAAAACGTTATTTACATTTTCACCCACAATTGTGTCGTCTAGTTGCAAAACCGGCCATCTCCACAAAATAAAATTTTTGGGGAAAGCTGATTTTTTTTTGCCACTCTTAGCCAAAATAAGATTGGAACCAAAACTCCTTAGTTTTATAGTCATTAGGACAGTATATTTGATTGGTTTTGGCATGGTTTATTGTTTCCAGATGGTAGAAACGTTTACTTAGAACTGAAAAAACACATTCTCCAATTTTGAGGAGTTAGCCGGTTTTGCAACTAGACGACACAATTATCTTCTTATAATCCGGGAGCCGGCAACATCGTAAGTCGCGGAATTGAAACTTTTTTATGCAAATCGATAGTAAAAAGTCATACGAAGAAAATGATCTAGGTACAACTAGGTTTGACAAGCCGAAAATATGCTTAATTAAATTAATTATTATTAAAAATCTGTAATGATTTACCGTTATCGCTGAAAGCCGAGAACCGGCCAGCGTCCAGACGCGAAATAAAACATCCACCGGTAAAAATTCAAAGCAAAATAAATGTGAAATTTTATCACCAGCCGTCTCCTTAATATAGGTATGGTAGACTTTTCCGGCAGAATAAAGTTTGTCATACCAAGTTTTTCTGAAAGAGCACAAATTTTTCTATAAAAGGCTCTAAAAGTGATCAATATCCACGATAACAGAGAAACATTATAGCTTTTTTAATAATAATTAATTTAATTAAACATATTTCGGCATGTCAAATCTAGTCATACCTAGCTCATTTTTTGTATGATATTTTACCATCGATTTAGATAAAAAAAATTTCAGTTCCGCGATCACTGGGCTTTTGATGTCAACAGCTCCCGGACTGTTAGGGCTTAGGCTTCATCTATCATAGCTAAGTTCTCTTTTTTTCAAATTAAAGATGCAGGATTTGAGATGACAGAACTGTTAGTATTTTTTCAACTAATCAATCGATTACCTGAGGAGTACGATAATCTAGTTCAAGTATTATATATATTAGATGATAAAGAATTCAAATTAGAAAATGTATCTAAGCAGTTAATAACTGAATATGGGAGAATTTGTTTAAAACGCAAAGATGAAGGTAAAGAGGTTATCGCTGTAGGTGATGCTTATGCAACTAAGTTTAAAAACCCTACCGTTAAACTAACCATTCCAGCGGAGAATTTTGAAAGCAGTAAAAAACCCTGGTTTTCACGAAGTGGAAGCGATCTGGATCCCACTAGACGATCGTATACTTCACCAGCTAATCGTATGGGGCCGAGTTTAATATGCAGTTACTGCAAGCGACCTGGTCACACAGATACAAGGTGTTTCAAAAAGAACTCTAGAGGGAAAAAGCAAATTTTCTGCAGTGAACCTACAAAGCAATCTGAATTCGCCCTTATGTCTTCAAATGATGGAAAGCTCGTGGAATTTCTTCTGGACTCAGCGGCTACTTCTCATTTTACGAATGACAGGAGTCTATTTGTAACATACAGGAACCTCCCCACCCCCTCAACAAGTGCTGATAGGAGACAAGGACTGTTTGTCGGAAATATTGGGTATTGGTGATATTGACTTTACCATACTAGATGTAACAGGTAATGTAGAAATAACTTTAAAAAATGTATTGTATGCTCCTAACATGTTGGCAACACTAATGTTTCCAACAGGTTAAAGCCATTTTCCTGTATCAGTAATGCCCCTATATTATATTTATACTAATTCAGTAGTATTATTTTTTTATGTTATTAAACTATGTATGAAAAGGTATTAGATGGTTATGTATATATATGTAATGTATGAAGTTATTTACGATTGAGAAGTAAGCAGGTGGAGGTTATCTCTTAGAGAAGATCTTTGAGTTTTAGCCAGATAGTCGGTCATGTACCAATACTTTGACGTTATAGTCAAAAGTATATTTATGACCATATTTATGACTGGTCATAAAATGGACCACACGCACTGGTAATTAGGTACGTACTCTTTCCCTAGCGCCCCCCTTCGAGGGTGGGGCCCCGTAGACATAGTCAGCCCCAAAGCATCGAATCAGACACTTTGCGGGGAAGTTTTTGACCGGGGTCAGTGATACTGTTCGATGATTGAATGAGGGGCATTTAATCCCGACCCCCTATTGTCCAGTTTAGTCTACCTACGTAAGAGTTTAAGTAAGAGAAGCAGATTCATTCTAGCGATGATTCAAAAAAGTTGAAGAAACATGTAGTGTTCCTAGGATGTTCCCCAAGTGCCTAATAACTCCCATTCTGTTCGAGATACAGATTTTGTAGAATCCTATGGTCCTAAGTTGACCGGACAACTAGATAAAGTAGTGGGTCCGCCTTCACGATGCTCGATTGATGAGCTATGTATTTTATGATGACCTCCACCGAATCGGTATTTTACTAAGAGTGTGTACAGAAAGATTTTATTAAGGATTACCCATGTCTGGCCGGAATCCGATGAGTGTGGTCTGCTACGAGGTGTATGATTACTGAAGGTATTGTGATTTTATTATCTTTTGTTCCCTGTATAAGTTTATGTATTTTTTCATTGATTGGGGATAATACAGTGAAACTCGTTTAAGATACGCCCGCTTAAGATACGATCCCGCTTAAGATACGAATTATCTTCGGTCCCTTGAAAAATGCCTATTAAACCTGTGTAAAATTACCCGCTTAATATACGTACGCGTAAGATACGATCCCGCTTAATATACGGAGAAAATCTGTCCCTTGATGTCAAGAAACCCTCTTAATATACGAAATGGGGCTTATGTACTAATACTTAAAGTAAAGAGAAAAGCGTTTTCTTTGACTGAAAAATTGGATGTCTTAAGGAAATAACGACGCCCCGAGAATGTGATAAGCAAGACTGTCTTTGCCAAATCTGTGGGAATACACGAGTCAACACTTCGAGCTCTGTTAAAAAATAGACAAAAACTGGAAAATAGTGCGTCAGCTGGAGGCTCTGGCAAAATGAATATTAATGTGGCAGATGAAGAATTGGAGAAGATTTTATTTGAGTGGTTCACGCAAAACCGATTGACGAACATCCCAACTAACGGATTGTCCATTGGCTTGCGAAATTGCTATACGTCTTGGAGTGGATTTCACTCCTGTCAACAATTGGCTAGACCGCTTCAGACAAAGATACGGAATAGTTTAATAGGAAGGTATGCAGAGAGTCGACAGCTTGAATGTAGATGATGTCAATTGTTGGAAAAATAACGTGCTCGCGCCGCTATTGAAATAGTACTCAATATGCAATATTTACAATGTCGATGAGATGGACTTTTTTTTTTTAATTAATGCCTGATAAAACAATGGCATTTAAGGGTGAGAAATGTTATGGTGAAAAACTGAGCAAAGGACGTATCACTGTTCCCGTTGGATCAGACATAAGCGGAACGGATACATTAAAACCCCTCGTCATCGGCAAGTCTCGGAATCTTCGTTGTTTTAAAATGATAAAAAAAAAATGTTAAAAATCTGCCCTGCGATTATGAAATTCAGGCCAAAGCATGAATGACAAACGATATATTCGTTAAGTGGATCCGCAAGTTCGATGAACGAATGAAAAAGGAGTCTAGGAAAGTATTGTGTCTCACCGACAACTGTCTCGTCCATCCCAAGGATATCCCCAGTTTACGAAACATTGAGCTAGTCTTTTCCACTCAATGTGACTAGCGTGGTTCAATCCATGGATCAAGGCATAATTCATGTTCTCAAAATTAAATACAAAAGTTGTTTCGTTGTACGTCATCTACATCAAATAGATCATCGCGAAAAGGTCCTGTTCTGCCCAACTTGTAAACCTCTTATATGCCATGCATTTCCTGAGTGCGTCCTGGGAAGACGTAACATCAACTACCATTTAGAACTGCTCTTGTAAAGCCTTTAACGTCGACGGCATTTTGTAAAACGTTGACATTGCAGAAGAGGAGCAGGATCAAGAAGAATGCAAAGATTGGGACTCATTTGACAAAATTGACGATCAGGTTGTAACAAATGAAGTTTGTTCTATCGCGGATATAATCGCGGACGTCAAAAGTTCCGATGAACCTAGACCATCAGAAGACGACGCGGATGAAGAAACGGGTGTACCAGCCATACCATCATTCGCATCTGTAATGAGCTCGTTCAGCTTACTTCGAATGTACGCCTCTTCGATGGATGCTGGTCCCTCCGTCGAAGATTTTTTTTCTACCACATCAACAAGGCAGAAAACTTCGTCATAAAATCTCGACCACCACAATCCATCTTGACTTTCACCAAACTAAAAAATGACTTTTCTTCAACAAACTAAAACTACCGCACGTACTTTAATTTTGTTAGTTTCTGTTTTCTAAAGATTAACAAAAATTTCGTTTTATCGTCTTTTTTTTTTTAAATTTGGCTGAGTGTATTGCATAAAGGCATTTTAACTTTGTTATTGTACAAACGCTGAATTTTTGGAGTAAAATAAAGTTATTCTTTATTGCAAATCTTAAACTCAAATTTCCTAGAATATCTAAAAATCGTTAGAAATGGGTAAAATGAGAGTTATAAATGGCTAAAATACGTTAATAGCAATGTGCATTGGCTTTATATGCATTATTACTCAAGAATCTATGAAATCTGGATAAGATACGATCCCGCTTAAGATACGAAATGCTCTCGGTCCCTTGATTCGTATCTTAAACGAGTTTCACTGTAATTCTAAAATTGGTTACCAGGTATTCGAATAATTTTATGAGAAGTAACTTAAAATTAATGCTAGAATAAAATTACTGTTTTGATGTATTATTTAAAGCAAGGGTGTCTTGCGATACTTATTCCTAAATTGTATATATATGTAAAATCTTTTGTTAATTGTTAAAATTCGATTATGTCTTTTTTCAACCATGAGTCTCAGGGGTGGATCCAGAGAATCGTTTTGGGGGGGGGGGGGGGCGATACCGAGTGACATATAATCAACGTAGTCATACTTCCTGTTGCTCAAACACTTCCTTGCAGTTAATTATTAAATAAATATGAATTTAATGCGATTTAAAAAATATTACAGACTCTCGATTATCCGACATCCGATTAACCGAAACACTCGGTTATCCAGCTCTTTTATTTTATAATCCGCCCTCTCCGCAAAATATCGTTTATTGTTACTTATTAGGTCGTAAAATTAAAAACGTTATAACAGAATTTATTTATTAAATATCTTTTTTTTTCTTTTTCTGTTTACTCTTATACTATGGTAATTATTTATCTTAATTTTTGTTCTTTTAGTTATGGTAAACAACGTTAATAACACAACACTGCGATGATTATCTTTTTAAACTTTTGATAATTGATTTTGATGTAAGACTTTTTTAAAATTTGCGATTTATGGAAAATCCTAACGTGATGACATGGTAAAAAATGAAGATCATTATTGGATTCAGCACTAAAAAATACATAAGAACCAATTATCGAAAGCTGAAAAACATAACCATCACATCCATTTTTTAATATCAGATTTCTGAAAGAGGATAATCTCTGAAAAAGGATCCCCTTCAGAAATTTGACGGGCCTTTAACATACTAGAAAGTCAAAATGTGTCATCTAAGTGGTGTGTATACCTCTTCACTGGCGCGGATCCAAGGAAGGGGGGGAGAGATCGCACCAATCGCCCCCCCCCCCTTTGGATAGAAAAATATAAATCCACCGATTATCGCGAATTTCGACAAATGGTCGCCGAAAAAAATCAATTTCGTCAATCGTTCGCAAATAAAAAAAAACGCGAATTTCGTCAAAGGATCACGCAAAAAAACGCGAATTTCGTCAAAGGATCGAGCATAAACGTGAATTTCATTAAAGAAGCGCGGAAAAAACGTGAATTTCGCCAAAAAATCGGACATTTCATCAAAGGACCACAAAAAAGGTGAATTTCGTAAAGGACCACGAAAAAAAACGCGAATTTCGTCAAAAGATCGCAGAAAAAAAACGCAAATTTCGTCAAAGGATCGCAGAAAAAACGCAAATTTCGCCAAAGGAACGCAGAAAAAACGCTGATTTCGCCAAACAATTGCGAAAAAACGCTAATTTCGCGAAAGAATCGCACAAAAAATGCAAATTTCGTCAAAGAATCGCGAAAAAAATACACTAATTTCGTCATAGGTCCGCGGAAAAAACGCACAAGTAGCACCAGGAGGAGATTCCCCTAGGTGCGCATCCACGGGGGGGAGGTGGTCGATCGGGGCGGTCTCTCCCCCAAGATATAAATCCAATGTTTTTATCGGCAGTTTTCGCGGAACAGACAGACAAGCAAACGAAAATACTTTTCAGGTGTTAATCGTAAACCTCACTGACGTTTCGGCAGATAGTGAACAAAATAGGATTATATCCTGTCAAAAGGCATATGGCGCCATAATTTTTGACACTAATGGGTTGAGGTGGGGACGATGTCATTTCGTGTACCTTTTGTTGAATCTCTACGACAGAAATTGACAACGTTATGCGGATCCCTTTAAAGTGTTGAAACTTTTTCGTTCTTTCAAAGAAGCTGCAATTCTAATTTCTGTATAACGATATTTTTGAGGAGTGCTTTATTGTTTGAGAAAAGAATGGGATTCATAGCAATTTCCAAAAAAAGAAAGAAACAAGAAAAAGAAAGGTCCTTTGAAAAATTCAAGCATCATAATGTTTTCTGAAGAAAACCAATAATGTGTTAAAAATATACTGTTATTTCCACCCATATTGGTAAATTTCAAGGGTATTTCATGAATGAAAAAAAAATGATTATGTCCTAATCCTAGTCAGTTAAAAGCTAAAATGAGTATGGTGTGTTGATTTCTTAAAAACTAACTAGGTAATTTAAATTAAAATAATAAAACTTTGTAAAAAATCACCATAAAATAAAAGCAAAACACAGGACGCGTTTCGAGCTAAAAATATCATCATCAGCTACAGTACAGTCATCAGCTACAGTAAACACGTGTCCGTAAGCGGACAAGGTCAAAAATGAACTGAAAGGGAGAGAATGTTGCAAAGAATGCAACAGATGGCGCTAGCTGAAAGGGGAACATACAAAAGAGAAAAGTGTTGCCAAAACAATAGAAGAGAAATTGATAGGGAAAAATGGAAATAAAAGAAATAAACAAAATTAAAATAAAATAAAAGAAGTAAATTAAAAAATATAAATAGTAATAATAAATAAAGAAATGTAAAAGAATAAAACAAGAAAAAACCAACAGATCCCCCCTTTTTTTTACAAAATAAAAAGAATAGAAACAAGAGAAGAGGGAAAATAATTACAAAAGTAATTTCCACGCTGGAGATAAGAAAGGAGATGATGGGAGATCATTGACAAGATTAGCAGAATTTTTAGAAATAAAATATGCTTCATGAAAATCCAAGTGAGAGGGAGAGGCAGGGGAAGAAATAATTTTGGCCATGGAGAAATTGAAACAATGACTGGAAGACCAACAGTGAGAAGCAATCGAAGATTTAAAGATTTCTTGATTTGCAATATACCTCTGATGCTCGCCCAATCTGAATTTTAAAGCTCTCTTTGTTTGACCAATATAACCTAAATTGCAAGAGCAAGGAATAAAATAAACACCCCACCGGTTCTCAGTAGGAATAGGATATTTTAGAGAAGAGAATTTAATTTTATTCATAGGTTTGAAGATAACTTTAAAATTAAAACGAGAAAGGATTTTAGCAATTTTAAAACTGAGAAGAGAATAAAAGGGCAGAACTATTATAGAGTTAAAATTAGGAGGATTATTTGAATCAGAAAAAGGACGTTTAGGCTTATTAAATTTATACAAAGCTTTATCAATCAAAGAGGGATTATAACCACGAGCAAGGGCAAGAGATTTGAGATAATTAATTTCATTATTCAGAGTAGAAGAGTCAGAACAAATGCGTAACGCCCTAAAAACAAAAGTATAAAAGGAAGCCACTTTTTGTTGAGGAGGATGATTCGAAAAAGCATGAGGAGGAAGAGATACAGCGAAAGATTTTCTATAAACGGAGGTAGAGAACCGATCTGGGTGTTTCGAAACCAAGACGTCAAGAAAAGGAAGAGAATTGTTCTCTTCGACTTCGAGAGTAAATTGAATACAAGGATCAAGAGAATTAACAAGAGAAAGGAGATTAGAAAGATCCAGGTCAGAGGGAATTAAAATGAAAATATCATCAACATACCTAAACCAGAAAGGAAATTTATATAAACTGAAGAGTTTTTCTTCAGTAAAATGCATATAAATTATCACATAAAAGAAGAGACAGTGGATTACCCATGGCCAAACCCTCAGTTTGAGAATAGAAAGAATTATTAAACTGAAAAGCAGTTTGTCCGACACAAATACTAACTAAATGCAGGATTTCATCAATCTCCATGGAAGAGTAATGAAATTCGCGCAACCTTCTTTCCAAACAATCAATTGCCCCTTGAACAGGCACGTTAGTGAAAGGGGATTTAACATCTAAGGAAACCATTATATAATTGCAAGGAGAAAGGCGTTTAATTTTATCAACAAAGTCAAAAGAGTTTTTCACAGTGTGAAAGTTAGTGGAAGATAAAGGAGCGTGTAACTTAGAAAGGAACTTGGCAAGTTTATAAGAAGCAGTACCAATATTGGAAACGATAGGGCGAAAGGAAAACAGTAGGTTTATGGACCTTAGGAAGAGCATAGAAACGAGCACAATTAGCGATAGAAGGGGTGACCAAACGTTTGGTGTTATCATTAAAAAAGACAGAATTTTTAATGACATGCTTGATATCAGATAAATGCTTAGTAGAAGGATCCTTCTTTAATTTGGAATATGGACCAAAGTTTAACATAGATTCAACGTGGGAAATATAATCAGATTTATTGAGAAGAACTGTTTGACCGCCTTTATCAGCCTTACTAATAAGAAGGTTAGGAACGGAATTAAGTTACTCATGCTTTCTTAAATCATCCTCCTCAACAAAAAGTGGCGTTCTTTTATACTTTTGTTTTTAGGGCGTTACGCATTTGTTCTGACTCTTCTACTCTGAATAATGAAATTAATTATCTCAAATCTCTTGCCCTTGCTCGTGGTTATTATCCCTCTTTGATTGATAAAGCTTTGTATAAATTTAATAAGCCTAAACGTCCTTTTTCTGATTCAAATAATCCTCCTAATTTTAACTCTATAATAGTTCTGCCCTTTTATTCTCTTCTCTGTTTTAAAATTGCTAAAATCCTTTCTCGTTTTAATTTTAAAGTTATCTTCAAACCTATGAATAAAATTAAATTGATGAAAAAAACAAGAAATCTCTAAATCTTCAATTGCTTCTCACTGTTGGTCTTCCAGTCATTGTTTCAATTTCCCCATGGCCAAAATTATTTCTTCCCCTGCCTCTCCTTCTCACTTGGATTTTCATGAAGCATATTTTATTTCTAAAAATTCTGCTAATCTTGTCAATGATCTCCCATCATCTCCTTTCCTATCTCCAGCGTGGAAATTACTTTTGTAATTCTTTTCCATCTTATCTTGTTTCTTTTCTTTTTATTTTGTAAAAAAAAAGGATCTTTTGGTTTTTTCTTGTTTTATTCTTTTATATTTCTTTATTTATTATTATTATTTATATTTTTTAATTTACTTCTTTTATTTTATTTTAATTTTGTTTATTTCTTTTATTTCCATTTTTTCCCTATCAATTTCTCTTCTATTTTTTGGCAACACTTTTCTCTTCTGTATGTTCCCCTTTCAGCTAGCGCCATCTGTCGCATTCTTTGCAACATTCTCTCCCTTTCAGTTCATTTTTGACCTTGTCCGCTTACGGACACGTGTTTACTGTAGCTGATGACGAACTGTTATATTTTTAGCTCGAAACACGTCCTATGTTTTGCTTTTATTTCATGGGGATTTTGTACAAAGTTTTATTATTTTAATTGCTTCATATCGCCAGTTTTCGGTGCTATTTCGCTGTCAACTTGGTAATTTGTTCTTCCCTTCTTTGCCCCGATCTAACCCCCCCCCCCCCCCGGTGGATGCGCGCCTAGGGGAATCTCCTCCCAATGCTAATTGTGCGTTAATTTTGGCGACCCTTTGACGAAATTCGCGTTTTTTCAGCGATTCTTTCGCGAAATTCGCGCATTTTTTTCGCAATTCTTTGAAGAAATTCGCATTTTTTTAGAGATCCGTTGACGAAATTAGCGTTTTTTGCGTGATTTTTTGACGAAATTCGAGATTTTCGCGATCCTTTGACGAAATTGGCGTTTTGCGCGATTCTTTGACGAAATTTGCGTTCCTTTTGCAATCCTTTAACCTGCGAACGATTGACGAAATTGATTTTTTTTGCTACCATTTGTCGAAATTCGCGACAATCGGTGGATTTTTTTTGGGGGGGGGGCGATCGCCCCGATCGCATCCCCCGTGGATCCGCGCCTGATGAGTCTTGTAAATTACTTTAATATTAGATTTTATTCCAGGTCAAATTCGAATTCCTTAAGAATTACTAATGTTTAATTTTGGTATTGTTAATTTAGTTTTGAGTAGTCCAAAAGCTACTTCTTGTTCGAAAAAAAATTCACAACGCAATTTGAGGTAGTGTTGAGATCGATGTCTCCCGCCTCCTTTCGGGATAATTTTATAGGTATTATCCCAGAAGCTAGCCAGGACAATTTATTTTATTATTAATTTGAAGTTGACACTATGAATACTACAGGTGGTGAATTAAGAGTTGCTAACCTAATTTACGTTAGGGTTTTGGGTAATTGAGGATGGTGAGTCTCCCCCTCTTACGGCTTTCCTGTCCCAAGTTTATTTTATATGCCTCTGTGTTTCCCATTATTAATATCCCCCAGACCCCATCTTTTCTACAATAATTTGTATATGTGAGTGGTAGCTGGGTAGTACCGTTACAGGAGCCTAGGTCTCCCCAACATAACATGAGAAGAAATTTAATCGGTGGGCCTAATATAGATATTGCAGGAAAACCAGATTAAATGGGGAAATAATAAAATGATTGTATATGATAAATTTAATAGCTATTCTAGATTAATATTAACACAATTATTCTAATTGGTAAACAAATCATATTAGATGTAAATTTCCTACTGGGCGAAAAATGTCCGGACCAGGATTCGAACCCGGGACCTCCTGGCTGAAGCCGCCAGTGCTCTCCCATCTGAGCTATCCCGGACGACTCTGATGAACTCATCAAGGTTAGCTGGGTGAAAAAGTTCGACCAGAGTCGTCCGGGATAGCTCAGATGGCAGAGCACTGGCGGCTTCAGCCAGGAGGTCCGGGTTCGAATCCTGGTCCGGACATTTTTCGCCCAGTAGGGAATTTACATCTAATATTAATAGATATTGTTTTACTGTACCTCGAGTTGATAAATTGTATATTGTTAAAGATTATTCTTCAAAATGTGAAAAATCCAGAAAGGGGGAAATGGAATGCCGCGATGAGGGAAGAACGTGATATGATGAGTAAGAGAAAAGTTTGGCGGTTGGTTGATCCACCGAAAAATTCCACAATAGTAGGAAGGAAATGGGTTTATAATATAAAAAACGCGGAAAAAAATGGTAAAAAGTCCAAGGCACGTCTCGTGGATCAAGGTTTTAAACAGAAACCAGGTATTGATTTTAATGATATATTTTCATCTGTTGTAAATTTTTCAATTATAAAACTAATGTTTATTTTATTAGTTTCTATGTTAAATTGGTATCGTATTCAATTGGATGTAAAATCAGCATATTTATATGGGTCTTTAAAAGAAACTGCGTTTATGAAACAACCTCTGGGGTTTGAAATGAGGGGTGCTGAAAATAAAGTTTGTTAAATAAATCAATTTATGGATTAAGGCAAAATGGCCGCGAATGGAATTCTGAATTAGATAATATATTACATAATCTTGGATTTTGTAAATTGAACTGGTGTCACTGTGTATGAACTAAATAGTAATGCAGTTTTAGTTGTCTATGTAGATGATTTAGTTTTGTTTGTTAAAGATGAAAATGTATTGCAATCTGTAACTAATATGTTAAAAGATAGCTAGGAAATTACTGAAATAGGATTAACAAAGTATTTGCTAGGTGTTAACTTTGAACAGATTAAAGATTCATTATTCGTTCATCGACGAACTTATATTGAAAGATTAGAATTAAAATATAAAGATTTACCTAAAAGTTATGTTAAATTCCCTTTTAAAATTGGCTGTTTTACCAAATAAAGGTAACGAAAATGAAATTACCGAAAATGAACCATACCGATCTTTAATCGGGTGCCTGTCATTCTTGTCAAATAGATAAAGACCTGATATTAGTTTTTCTGTAAATGTAATGTCAGAGTTTTGTAATGGGTATACATATAAACACTGGTTAATAGTAGTAGATATTATGAATTATATTTTTGCTACTAAAAGTTTTAAAATAAATCTGTCTAATGTGAAATCATTAAGCTTATGTGCATATTCAGATGCTAATTGGGGATGTCAACTTACTAAAAGACATTCACGTAGTGGTTATATAATTTCCTTTAGTAACATTCCGTTTGCTCGGAAATCATCGAAGCAAAGATACATTGCACTCAGTTCTATGGAATCTGAGTTTATCTCATTAACTGAGAGTGTAAAGGAACTAACTTGGTATTCGAGAGTTTTAAATGAACTTAATTTATATTATAGAATAAAACCAATTCAGTACTGTGATAATGAATCTGCCCTTTATTTTTCTAAAAATAGCCAAGAGAATTTTAAAACGAAACACATTGACATAAGATGTCAATTTATTCGTCAGTTAATAAATGAAAATGTTTTTGAGTTAAAACATGTAACTTCTAAAGGTAATAAGGCAGACTTTCTGACAAAGTAAAATGTATGTAAAAGTAAGTATGTAAGTATGTAAGTAAGTAAGTAAGTAAGTAAGTAAGTAAGTAAGTATGTAAGTATGTAAAATTTCAAAGAGCTATTTGTAATATTTTTGATTTTGATTATAAAAAGAAAGAGGAGGTATTTACGACCGATGGGGCCGCATGTTCGAAATCTGGACAAAGTCTTGTTCCGCTCAATTTGTCGTGTGGTTTGTTCGGAAGTTATATCTTTCCGAACCGGTTTTTATTTTTCCATTTCAGTCATAAAGGCACTCTATTTTAACTGTAACTGTATGCATATTTTTATTCCAGTTTGATGTACTGAGTAAGTATATCTTCTGTGAAACAACTCCATGGAGTGTGTAGTGGTGTGAGGTGATGTAATGGAAGGACAATAGAACCGGAGTTTAAGGGGGTAGGATATCTTTGAACATGTCGAAAAAGTAAAAAAATATTACTATGTTCCAAGCTTCAAAACTTATGCAATAAGTCAAATATAAAAATCAAACTTCTTTTAAATATAAAGCTCATATTTACATTTTTATTTAAAAATATATATATTCTTGTAAATTCCTAAATAAATATTGAAATGATAAGTTTAAAAATATATGATGTTAAGAGAAAAAAATCTTGCGTGCATGATAAAATCTGAAAATAGGCATATAAAGAGGAAATTTTGGTGAAAATAAATACATAATAGTGTTACCTTTATACTAAAACCAGAGTATTTCAAAAAAATATTGACTAAATTAAGAAATTAACAGAAAATTAAAAATTTTCACTTAAAAAAAAATATTTTCAAAGTAAAAAAACAGAAAAAAAAATAAAATATTACCTTTTTTCTGGTTTTAAGTTGTAGATAATACAGAAATGAATATGTTTTGAAAATTTCTTTTGATTTCCATGCATAGTTTTTTAGTAACACTGCGCGCAGTATCAAAATTCATCATTTTGAATAAACGTAACGCAAAGTTCCTACATAATCCTACGTAATCTTAATATATAGTCTTAATAAAACTGCCATAATTAGTAAACTAATGGGAATTTTTTAATGCGGTTTTTTTTAATATCGTTCAGAAATGATTACGGAATCAAAATATGTATTAAAAATTTTTCGAAAATTTTGTAGGCTTAAAGGTATCCTACCCCCTTAAACTTACTCCTTGCTACAGTTATAATATATAAATATAACAAAGTTCCCAGCAAAAGCTGGAAGTGTATATATCTTTATTATTTAAGTTTTAAAATTCAAGCTGAATTTAATAAATGAACTGTTATTTTTAAATGAACTGTTTCATCGATGTGATTTATACTTAAAGCCACACCAAATGACCTCAAAATCTGCGTATTTATAACTCTGCTCTAATTATAACAATAGCTTCCAACCTTCGTATTCTTTTTAATCAATTAAAGCGAGGAATTTCTTAAAAAATAGAAGAAATAAATCAAGATCTGTGATTCTTATGCTTTAAGCATCTCAATTTAATTCTCCTGTTACACAAAATTTCTCATTTTAATTGATTAAATTAAACTGGTTATTAAATTAATTTAATTGATTTAATTTAATTGATTAAAAAGAATACGAAGGTTGGCAGCTATACTTTTGCGCATGTTCGAGTGATTCATCAGAATATCAAAATCATTCATTGTGCCAATCACTAATACACGTTAATTCTCCTTCAAACACTCAATGTATCACTTTTACAGAAAAAGTGCTGCAAGACTTGGTTAGCGTATTTTTTGGAGCTGGAAGTGAAACTGTTCGGCTGACTGTCGAATGGCTGACCTTGACAGCTGCCTTTCACCAGGATGCTCAGCGTCGTATCCAGAGCGAAATAGACGAGTGTGTAGGAAAGGGTCAGCCTATTACATGGCTAGATCATAAGACTATGCCGTTTACTGAGGCCTTTATCATGGAACTCATGCGATGGAGGACTATCGTACCCATCAATTTACCGAGATAGTAAGTAAAACGTGGTCATTTAGTTAATAGAATCACATTACTCACAGATCCGGGGGCGGCAACACAGATAATCACCTCATAGTCCAAGAGCTGTTAAACATTTTAGGGAAGGTATTTGAGGCACCCTGAAAATTTGTGCAACACTTCTTTTGTAATGCCTGAATACAAAATCGAATGTCTGGCTGAAGGATCGTGGCCCAAAACCTGTGCCAGACAAAAAATGGCACTTGACACGTGTCTGGCACAGTTTTTGTGCCGACTAAAGTGTCAGTCATTTTCAAAATATTTTTTTCTAAGCATAAATATTATTGTGTTGCAATCTCAGCGTGCCTCAAATACATTTTATGGGTAGTCAAAAAATGGCACTTGGCACGTGTCTGGCACAGTTTTTGGGCCGACTAAAGTGTCTGTCATTTTCAAAATATTTTTTTATAAGTATAAATATTATTCTGTTTCAATCTCAGCGTGCCTCAAATACTTTTTTGGGGTAGTGTCAAAAAATGGCACTTGACACGTGTCTGGCACAGGTTTTGGGCCACGATCCTTCAGCCAGACATTCGATTTTGTATTCAGGCATTTCAAAAGAAGTGCTGCACAAATTTTCAGGGTGCCTCAAATACCTACTCAAAAATGTTCAACAGCTCTCCTACTATCATCGAGTTCACGGCTGAAATTCCAGAATTAGTAAAAATTCGATTCGCAAATTAAAACGCAATCGGTCTGCCAAGTCATATTGTGAAGTACGGATGTACCGATGGTAAGTACCTTGCAACGCTTCGCAGAACCCATTTTATGAGCTCTTATCCCAATAATTGACTGCAAACACTTCAAAAGTTATACGATGTTGTTTATTGGAACTTTCATGAAAACAAATTTTGATGGGATGGTCCATTAGACAGGCGTGTCTTTACAGGCTCAGAATATCAGGCCGAATGTCACACTTACATATAAATCGCACGCCAACATCCAATGGAATACAAAGCCAATATGAGAGTTAAACCAACGCCAAAATTATCCGTTGCACAGAAAAGCAATGGGAGAGAATTTAAATTATTGGCGAATGATACGATAAAGACAAAATCGCGAAATTACTTCAAACAACTCTACAGGAAAATCTACAAAACGTTAGAGTCTATTTATATTATAGATGACATATATCATTTATGTTAAAATTTATTGCCAGACTATAATGCAATAAATGGATAAAAACCCTTGTTAATAAAAATGATCGCTTTCTTTTATATAAACAAAGTAAGGAAATTACCCACATTAATCATGTAAATAAAATAGATTAGTATTAAATTTATATCGAATATGATATGAAAATAACTCATAAATATTGCTGTATAATTAAAGTTGTTGAATTGCAGATTTAAATTAGCGAAAAGCAAAATGATAATGAATCAATCCGTTTAATGTTTATTTTATAATATTTTACTTCCACATGAAAGAAAAGAGAAAAGACACATGAATATGTATTTCGCCATGAGATTACTTTTAAAAGAATACTGTTATGGCTCTTTGAATAGAAGGAAAGAAAGAGTAAACTTTAATTTAAAAATAGAATAAAAAAAACAATATATGATGCATCATCATACATATCTTTGTGGAAAACACCTGAAAACCCGATTTTAGCGGCTGACTCGTAGGTTTACCATTGTATTTTCTTGCTCCCAGTTCTCCATATTTTCATACCTTTGGGTGCAGGAAAATATATTAGTAAACCTACGGTCAACCGCTAAAATCGGGTTTTCAGGTGTTTTCCACCAAGATATGACTTGACAGACCGACTGCGTTTTAATATGCGAATCCAGTTTTAACTAATTCTGGTACTTCAACCGTGAACTCGGTGATGTGATTGCCTGCGCTGCCACTTCCCGGTCTTTCAAAGTTGTATTTATGCTCTTTTATTCAATTCCTACTTTTAGTTCACACTCTCCCTATATTTATTTATATATCTTGTTCAAATTTTCAATCATTAATAAAATACTTATTATTCATCCTATCAAGTTGAAATAAATTTTTTTAACTTGTACTGGATGACAATTGATGTTAATACAGTTTTTCCAAATATTAATTCATTAATTAAATTTTAATTAATTAATTTTAGTTTTATATGGGAAACAAAATGGCGGCCATTGGTTATGGAACAGCATTTAATGCATCTTCATATCTATAATAAGTATCTTCATATTACCATAGGGGGTACCCTGTTCTGTCGCCAAATACCCCAAGTTTGTCGCCAACTTGGCTATATATCGCCAAATTTAGCGACCAAAATGAGTCGCCAAAAGTGACGCCAACCTGGCGATATCTCTAATATTTCGCCAAATTCCCATGGACTTCCATTGTAAACCTACTTGCTTATAGAAAATCAACAAATTGAGATATTTTAATGCAACTAAAACTAATATTAGCTTAAGGGATTATATTAATTTTTTCTTTGATGACCTAAGTAGGAATTGACTTTAAAAACAAAATTTTTATATTACTTGTTTATCTCAACATGGTTTTTGTATGTAAAGATAGAATTTTACAATAGATGTTTAACCCGCTTCCCGATAGGCTAGAATTATAAAAATTATGCAAAAATGCGTGTTTCCGTTGACAATACAACGTTTATATATTTTTAGAAGTTAATTATCAATTAATTTTAAAGCATTTTTCTGTTAACCGACAGCAAGTGATAAATTGTCAAATATTCTTCATCGTTACAATTTTATACGTGTTACAAAAATGGATTTAGTTATGCAATAAACCTAACTCACCAAGAAAGGCCAACTGGCTGAGAAACTGCAACCCCGAAATATTTTAAACACTAAAAAGTAGAAAATAAAATAAGAATGTAAATATTTTTTTTAATGAATTTTTAGTAGTTAATCCTCTTTAATAAAAAGGTATGCGGTGCTGATGACTGGCTTTTTCGCTAATCGTTTCCACAGATTAATATCGGGAAATGCAACATTTCAAGTCACTGAAAAAATTAATAGCTCGAAAAGTATTTGTCAGAAAATTGTTAGACAAACTGCGTTAGAAAGGTAAAAAATTGTATTTTTCTACCAACAACAGATTACTGATATAGATAAACGAACATTTCAGAAATTGTGATTAATTTTACAAATGTAAACAATGTGCAGTGAGTTATTCATTTTTGAAAATTCATTGATAAAAATTTTAAAACTTTCGCGTATTGAATATTTTAACTCCTGTAGTATTAATATGCCTTTGACGTCATTCACCTATGAACCAATGAAAATAGTTTTTTATTTAAAAGCGAAGTTTTAGAAAACTCAACTCTATTTTCGGTCCTTTTATGTTATCCGGGGGGGGGGGGGGCAAATCTCGCCAATAACAGGGTTTTTATCGCCAATAGTAGTTATTTTTTCGCGTGTGTGATTTAGAAACAATGCTTTAAAGTTGAAATAAAATGCTACGGTATTTATTATTATTGTTATGTATTTTAAAGGAAATGAGTGGAAAGACATGTATTTTAATTGTACAGGTATATGTACAATATATGTATTTTGAATGTTTGTATTTTAAATAAAAGTTATGCTTTTTAAATGAAATGTATTAAAGGTTTATATTTTACGTGAAACTAATGTAATATGAATGATGTCAATGGGAACTATATTTGGCAATTTCTCACATCGCCAATCTGACACAAAAGTACTCTATTTTCTGAGTATTCATGTAATAAACATAATCTTTAGTTTGTTTGTTTCAGGTTTGTATGTTTAATATATTTTGGAAAAATTGATTTGATGAATAATAATTAAGTCATTTTCCTTATTTTTTTTTCAACTCAACATTACATAATTTTAAATTTTACACCGTTGATTAGGGAGGGTGTACTTTCAAATGTAAATTGTTTGAAAACTGTATTTCAATTTACTGGCTTTTTTGTTTTTTAAACCAAATAGCTGGATTACGGAATAATAGTATATAAATATTTTTATCAATTATTTAAAATTTTAGAGGAAAACCACGATTTCTACCTACCGTCCTAGGACAGTCGTTTCCACTAGTAGTTTAATAATAATTAAATTATAATTGAGAAAACAATTTAGAAATCCTGAATAGATAGTTTAAATAATGCTGTTTGCTTCTTTCCTGTTGCCATATCTTTCAAAAGAAGCAAAGCAGACACTATATATATATTTTTAAATAAATTCAATAGCTCGCACTTTTGTACTGCCGCAAAAAAATCTGCCAAATTTCCATTATCGAAGTCGGTGACCGTACCTAAATTAATATACTCTAACCGAATTTTTTGGAAAAATCATGAATTGTAGCCACATGAAATGAGGCGTTGTTTTCAAGATGAACATTGTTAAAACTTTTAAAAGGGTGTTAACTTTTAAAAGAGTATATTTAAAAAAACTATTATTATTATTATTATTAATATAATAGTACATTTATGTATATTGTATCTTGTTATGTCACAATCATATGTAATAACTGGCACACAATTATCGTACATAAAAGTTTTAAATATTCTTGATTAAATTCTAGCTACTAATATTTTTACTTACTTATTGAAGTAATGTGATTCGCTATTAATTAGACCTTAAAATTTATTATGTCAAGTGCTATAAAATGTGCTGAAAAATCAAATTACGATAATGACGTATGAATGATATACAAAATGTTTTATTCTGACCAATTGATCTGGTAATATTGACTCTGGTAATATTTCTACGTAATATACCGGGGCAAGTCTTGAGATCGATTACCCAGACATGTTCATCATCACCTTCGGTGCATAATTTGCACCGGAGCCTACCGGAGCTCAGCTACGGTACTTCTCTGTTTTTTATAAATATTTAAATAATAGTGGTCGGAATTCGCCGGGGCTCATATATACAGGGCTCCGGAGCCCAGTTCCATAGCCATTCCGAGAAACAGAAGCCTAAATTACCCTTTCCTTTCCCTCCCATCTTCAAGTTTTTGCATTCTTTTCTATCAAAACACTGATATGTGGCGTAGTGTGCCGCACACGTAGAAGGTGGAGATGAAGCGGCGAGTAAGATTTTCTGAAATTTTTCTTATAAATGTTTTTTTTTTTTTTTTTGCTAGTTGTTCATTCATTTTTTATGTATATATGCATAGCTGGAAACAATTCCTTTTTTGTGTTAACACTATTTACGAATTATAATCCTTACTTTATTTAATTTCTGAATTCTGCGATTAATTGACATTAAAATTAGGTAACTATTTCTATTCGGAAGAAGTGATAAACTGAAAGGCGGAACAGTTGACAGTTAAATAAGTATATGCAGGGGTAGAAATTTTTTAATTTTTTATTTTGCTAAAGAAAAAAAAAGATGCTTTAAATTTTGCAATTAATGTAGGAGAAAAAAGGCAGGCAGGGGGGGTGGGGGGGGGGAGTACTCTACGGTTTTAGTATTGCAGAATATTAGGGCTCCGGTACATTTTTTGTTAGAAATTAAGTCCTGATCACCTTTATAAGTTTTCGTAATTCTAGCAAGTTTCTAGTCTATAAACTTATTATTTCCTTCGTTCAATAGCACAAGCTGACCAACTTGAAGATTTTGCGAGGACTTTTTCCATTTACCGGGGACTTGCAGCTCACTTAAATATTCTCGGATTCAACGTTGCCAAAACTTATTTTTTTTTTAATTTTGAACTAGTGTCCACCTAGAAGAAAAAGGTAAAAAATCTAAAACAGCATTATTTTCAGGAATATTCAAAATAGAACCTCCAATAAGGAAGTGACCAGGTGTCAGTGGTTGTAAATCTTTAATATCTGCAAACAAGGGGGTCAATGGACGTGAATTCATAACTGTATGAATTAGCGTCAAAAGTGTTCTCAGCTCTTCACAATTTAAGATCGAGTACTTTGTTAGCTTTAAGAGAATTCGCTTCATGACTTTTATATTCAATTCCCGCAATCATCCAAAATGTGGTAACGCAGGCGCATGAAATTCCATTGTAACGTTCTTCAGGACTAAATCGCTAAATTTCTTCCGAAGCACAAATTTAATAGAAGGATTTCAAAAGAGCACAAGTGCCTTTAAAATTTGTGGCATTATCGCTCCATATGACACAGGGTTTAGATCGTCGAGCAACAAACCTTCTTAAACAGGCCAAAAAATGTTTCTGTGGTCAAATCTGAAACAGCTTCCAAATGAGCGGTTTTGGTAGAAAAACAGATAAATATAGATATATAAGAATTTAGTGTTACCTTTGATCGTTTTAAGTTAGGCTTTGTTATAATAGGACCAGCTAAACCCCCACCTGTCTTCTCAAACGGCCAAGACGGTACAATTCTGTCACGGGGCAAATCACCCATCATTTGTTGAAGAGTTTGATGTTCGAACAAGTCACACGCCTATTTATAAATTTTCCTTTCTTGAATTTGATCAGATGGTATCCAATAAAATTTTCATAATAAAGATGGAGTTGTCTGAGTTTCAGAATGTAAGGACTTTTTATAATATTCAGTCAAGAGTTTAGTTAAATAGTGAGACTTTGGTAAAAGTATTGGTGTTTCTTAGATTCTGATACATTAGAAAATTTCAGTCTTCCACCGACCCGTATCTGGAAATACATCTAAAATCAAAATCTTACTGTTGTTTGGAAGAGGACGTTTTCCTTTTAAACGTGGAATTTCAATTTGAAATGCAAAATTTTGCACAATCTTTATTAGATTCTTGCTCACATTCTTTAACTCAGAATATCTAAGTAATCATGTTACCTAATTCCTGATTTCAATTTACAGTTATTCAGAAATCTCAGACACAATGCAGTAATTATGCTTATTAATATGATAAAAGAGCAATATCGATTAATTAATTCAATGTTTGCTTGATTTTTATTTACGATAGTAGATTTTACAGCAGATTTTTTCTTTAGTTCTACATGATTTTTAACCCCTTCGCGGCGAGCGTCTTTTACAAAATTTTTAATCTTTTATCACACGTTTTTCAAAATCGAAATTTTTGCCTCATTGCATCGGGAAAATGCTCTGGTTAAATAAGGGAAAATTTACAATAAATACTAACTAGTGGGACTAATCAAGGATTCTGAACACCTTATGCGTCATATATGCGTGATGCCCATGGCGAAGGGGTTAACTTCAGAAATATCTAATTTATCGAATGCATTATCTAATTTTGGATAAAAATGTCTGTCTTGCTTTAACCATTGAAGACCTTACCACCAAAGATGGTTACTTTTCAACTCTTGAACTTTCAAACATCTAGTAACTAAATCGGGGGGATTAGCTTGTGTAGGACAGTGAAACCAATTGAATGGATCGCTGAGATTTCTGATTTCTTTTATTCGGTTTCTGACAAACATTTTAAATCTTTATGACTCTCCTCTAATCCAATAGAAATTAAAAATGAGTCTGTCTAAAAGTAGCAAATTATAGGAAATGCTAATTCTTTAGTATTTTTATTACAAAGTATAGCAAGCAAAAAGGCTCCTAAAAGTTAAAGACGAGGTTTAGAAACAGTTTTAAAATAGGCAATTCTACTTTTTGCTTCCACAAAACTGGTAACTACGTTTTATTCTTTAACCCTTTCCGGCGCGGAGTATTTCTGTTTATAAACTGATGAAGTAATGGACTGACACCAGAATTTATAAAGGAATTTATTAGAAAATACGAACTTGCTTACTTTCACGTAAATCATAAAAGGAAAATTTTAATTAAATATTCTTGGTGCCTTTTATCAGTTTTGGAATTAAAATTATGTGTCCTTTTTTAAGGACACCGCCCTCGAAAGGGTTAACACTGCTCTAAGGTACACTACTGTACCATATGCCTTCTTTAAAGGGTCTGAAAACTATTTATCTTAAAATAATTAACTTCATCAGGGGCAATATCAGCCAAATAATATATGGGATTGTTAACACAATTCAGTTCTTTTATTTCCTCGAACCATTAATTCCATAAATTGACCAAATGTTTGAGTAGATTTTCATCCCAATCAATTACTAAACACCAACTTTCATGAATGAAACTTTTAATTCTAATAGTATATAAACTTGGATCGAAAATGCGACCAACAGTTTGCAATAAATAACGTTTAGTATTAAGTTTTTCCGAAAAGAAATTTTCCAGGTTTTGAGTCTTAACTGAAACCGTGTCACTGTTTGGGTCCCAAACAACCCCTAAGGCTGCGTACAGACGCGAGTTTTGCCTTCATTCTCCAGTTTTCGTGGAAAATCTTTTATTCTGAATGGTTCTGCGGTTTATTCACAAAAGAATGAGGGGAATCAACAATGAGTCAGGAGATAAGGAACTCGACTCTACTTGAAGGAAAGGTTCCTCTTTTGCAGGACATCAGTACCTTTCCTGCTAAAGTCATTAAAAATCAAAAAGACCGCGTGTCCACAACAATCGACGCCGACACTGATAACAGTTAGAAGGATGGTGCGTTCGCAGCCTAAAACTGTTGAAGGTATCTATTGCTGATTACGGAGACTTAAGTTATCAGTTACTTCATCAACGTGTAAACTATGTTCTTCCCATTTCTCACGTAATTCAAACGAGTTGGTTTTCCATTTTCTAAAAGTCATACTAGCTTCTTAAGATATATCAAAGGCTTCCTGAGTAATTTTAACTTTGTAATCAACATTTTGTTGACTCGTAATAAAATCGTCAACATACAGCGATGAATTTAAAATTTCGAGAGATTCAGGAAATGTTTTTGCATACCTTTATAGGTGATGCTTGATAGTAGCTGCCATAAGGAAGGGACTTGATTTCAAACTGAAAAGAACTCTCTTTAGTCTGGATATCTTAAATTCCTTACCTGGATCATCAACCCATTGTTCATCAAAATCTTATAAAGTCCTTGTCTAGTTTACCAATCTCGATCTGTAAAAACGCTTGTTGTATATTTGCAGTAATTGCTACAGGGAAGTTTTTAAATTTGATCAAATAAACTGAAAAGTTCAGGTATGAGGTTTAATCTAGTGTATAAACAATTATTTAGTGACATTAATAAGTTATTCACAGATAAATCTGTTTATTTAAAACCTGTATTAAAAACAATTTAAAATGATGTGCCCTTTTTTAATATAAATAAAGAAAACATTAACAAAATGAAAATGCTTTTAAATATATGAAGGATGTATACAAAATAAAGTATTGCTGCACATGGAAAATAAAGTAAAACCTGATAATAAGGTAAATAACTTAAAGTTATGGATTATATATATATATATTTAGTGACGGTTTACCTTTAGCATGGACGCTTTCATTGAATATTTAATTCAAACTTTAGTCGCAAACATATATTCGCGAATTGCTGCTCTATGGGGTAAGTAAAAATGTGTTTACATCAGATGTGTTCTCAATAGGTTCGATAATATTTTCTGCTAAATAACTATCTAAAATGTCTTTATATTCAGAGAATAACAAATGATCATTTCTAAAGCTTGCTCTCAACTACAAATCTTCTATACGCCACTTCACGATTATAAATAAGAGATATTTTCAAATTCGCCTTCCATTGAAATTTCACTTTGTACCGATTATCTTTAAAAATAATGCTAAACTGAAAAACAGTATGTCACATTATTTTAAAATTATATTGTCGCCCTCATTACAAACAACTTGAGTTTTGGATTCAATTCCTAAGCTTTTAGTCTTTTAATTCTACTAGTTATAATATTATAATAATTATCAGTACCAATTAATACTTCAATTTGTTTATTACTACATTCATAACTGTCAGCTAAGCTGTAAACCTGTTTACTTTATTATCCGTTTTCCAAATGTATTTATCAGGAGTGCGTAAGCAAGCTGCCGAAATTTGATCTGTTTCAAGAGCTTCAACTTCAATATTTAAAGAGGGCAGTTCTATATTTTCCAGTTTTACCTTTAAGACATTATCTAAGTTGACACATAAGATATTTTCTCAGTTGCCTTTTCGGCTCCAAAAGCATAATCGGATAAAAGTTTCCTCTCTAATAACCAGCAATTTTAACTATGTGAAATGCCACAAATTATGAATGTTCCCATGTTACCATTATCCAGTAAAATACGAACTGATTCTTATTTTTCGAATCTTTTAATATAACAGAGCAAGTCTGCAAAAATATCTTGCAATGAGTGTTTTCATTCTGTACTATTAGTGGAATTGTTATCACAATGATAAATAGATATAACTCTTTTAGCAACGTTTATCTTCGAATAATTTTCATTTCAAGTTGAAAACAAATAGCCCTTTTATGTTCTTTAACACAAATATCGCACATTTTGGTTTTTGCACAGTCTTTAATACTATGTTTACACTGTAAGCATAAAAAGCCTTTTCCCTGCCTTTTTAATATTTCGTTTTTCTAATCTATCGTTAAAAAATCACACATTTCACTATTATAATCAAGATTATTACAGAATAAACAAAAATTTTTTGTTTACAGAAATCATTATTTCAGAAGCTGGAACATTATTTTGTTTATATCCTTTCGTAACATATTAATATCTCTATTCGCATTTCGATTGCTTATCGGTAAATTTTGATATATATTCAATTTTATTACCATTAAAGAATTATTTTTTAGCATCTAAATAATGGATAGTTAACACCCTTTCTCTACTTTCAATTTCAATGTTAAGAAAATTCAAAAGATTATCTGTATTCCACCTTTTGCCCCCCTTTACATTTCTGCTAAATTCTAATCTCAAATCTTGGAGTAATAACTTCAGTAATATTGGGCAAAGTAATCCACTGTATGTGCCGGATTTTACAACAAACGACTCTTAATTTCGAATTTATGCAAAACATTTATCATATAAATTTCGTAAACCACCAGTGTCAGTGCAAACATTTTATGTTCAGCAAATTATTCAAGTGAGCATGTACGATCATATGATGTCTACCGAACCGTTGTTTCAAAAGCGATATAGCCGCCGCATAATTATTTTCTGTCAAACCAAAACCACTAATCGTATTTTCAGCCGTTCCTGAAACCAAGCTTTTCAATTAAGTAAATTTTTCGATGCTTGTTAAACTTGGGTTTTTATCTATTGCCGTTTCCAATTGGTTCCAGAATTCTTGAAATTTATCTGGTTCACCAAAAATCGATTTATTTGTAGCTTAGGCAGATTTACTATCTTCACTTTGATGGTAACATTGTCATGTATGTTAGTACTGAATCAAAATTATTGCGATTAGTAATATTTTCATTGGAACTCAAACTTTTAATTTTAAAGCTTAATTTGTTTCTATATATTACTTTCTGGTCATATTCATCGCAATTCAGTATTTCATTTTCAACATTTTTCGCATTTACTAGGCTTAACATATTGTTATCTACCACTTGAATAGTTTTATATTTCGCATTCAATTTATCAACTAAATCCTCCAAATATTCTAGAATGTTCATTGTTAGTTAAATACTGATCAATTCCTTCGAAATATTTATTCAATAAATTTCGATACGTATCACGCATTTTACGTTCTTTATTTTCATTCATTTTTCAAAAAATAAGGTATTTCAAAATCAACTCACCAACTTGATGTCGAAACAAAACAAATTTTCTTCATGTTAGGAAATATGTCATACGAATCGAAAGTTTCAAGGCACGAAGCACCAAAATGTTTTATTCTAATCAATTGATCTAATATTCATATTCATCTATGATCTTATGTGGTTCAGAAAATAAATTGTAGATAAACAATTAAGAGTAATTAAAAAATACACTTTTATCAATTAATAGTTTTTATATTATTAATGAATTTACGATTATACGTCGAGAAATCAATTTAGAAATCCTAAAAAGATAATGTTTCATTCGTTTCTGCCCTGTATCTTAACAAACAAAAAAAACGAGCAAAATTTATATATTTTCGATTTTGCATTCTATCAAGGGTAAAAAATGCAGCGAATGTTTCATAATGGAGTTCTGTGTCCACGCAAATTAGCATTTTCGGGCAAAAAACATGAATAACAGCAAAATAGTTAGGCGTGATTTTCAAGATGAACATTGAATGATATGATTATAAAGGGGCGTTTAAATAAAAAAATAATTTTTACTTTTACGTGTTTTATTACTTACTTAATAGTAATAAAGTACTCACCACTATATTTACTTATATTTACTTTATTATAACACTTACTTTATTTACTTCTTTTCTCTTTATTCATTTTTAGCGCACTAACAGATGGTGAGATAAGCGGGTATTTTGTACCAAAAGGATCGATTATATTAGGAAATATTTGGGCTGTACACCACGATCCAGAGTACTGGGGCGAAGATGCTGATGAATTCCGGCCAGAGCGATTCCTGACAGCGGATGAACTAGAAATAAAGAAATTGGAACGCTTTATGCCATTTTCGATTGGTAATTCAATTTATTCTCACGAATATTATCTTTTCTAATTTTACTGAACATTAAAAATATAATTACGAAAACTCATGATAGTTAAATGAGTTTTTAGAATGTATAAGACTGTCTTGAAAGGTTAAAATTAAAGCACTTGATTTTTCTCACGTAAAACTGTTCAATTTATTTAGCACTAATTTTTACGTTTAATACTTAATTCATTTACATTTCAAAATAAATGAATTCAAATGAATGCTACATAAACACACGAAACGTATTTTACTCAGTAAATTTTCTGGCTCAAAATGTGTTTGTTTGACTTTAGTCACATTGAACGGCTTACATTAGTTCGACAAGTGTCTTGACGTGAAATATAGTACAGTAAAACCTCCCTAAAGCGACCATGTTCCGTTCCAATAAAAATGGGTCGCTCCGAGAAGTGGTCTCTTAATGGAGGTCATGTTTAAATCTAGATTTTGATTGCTGAAAACGAGTAACAATTAACGTTACTAAAATTTATTTTTTCCCATTAGGAAAAAAATATGAAAATTTAAGGATCAAAATGAAAGTTAATTACATAAGTTAATTACTGCAGAGTTTTAAAAACTAATACATTGACATTTGCTTTGATTTTACGGTTTTATCTTCTGTAAGTTTTATTTCCAAGTCTTTTCGAAGTTCAGTAAATAAATGAAAAATTTTTTTGGGACGGGAACAAATTAAGACGATTTCATTAATTTGTCTATTTCTTTGAGAGTTTCCTGACAGAATAGGGCAGGGGAGTTTATTGACCGTCATCCTTAATTTATCATCTGAGTTAAATTCAGAAAGGCACAAGGGGGTTTACAAAGGCACAAAGGGGTTTAAACACTTAAAAATTACCGGAATAAATAAAAATTCTAAACTTAGTTTAGAAGTTTGATGAATAATGCACTGTCCGGAATTATTATTCTGATAAAACCTTTTTCAAGCGTCCAGGAAAAAACTGAATTTGTTTCATTTTCTTCAAAGAAATCGGTCGCTCATGGAGGGAGTTCAACTTAGGTGGTCTCTGAATGGAGGTAAAATTAGCATTGAGCCTATGGGAATAAATTTAGTTCCATGAAAAAATGGTCTTTCAGGGAGGTGGTCACACAGGGAGCAGGGATATGTTTAGGAAAATTTTAGGTCCTTTAAAGGGCCCTTCACAAAATAATTTATCTTGAAACAGGACCCCTCATAAAATTATTTATCCCCAAACAGGACCCTTCACAAAACATTTTATCCCAAAACAGGACCCTTCACAAAATTATTTGTCTCTTAAGGGGACAAGGGACCTTAAAATAATTTTTTTTATTTTTTGCAAATTTCACCTTAAATATTATTCAAGGGTACATTATATGCATTATGCCATGCATTTATCACAAAAAAAAATTAAAAAAAAAATTTATTTTTGACAAAAAAATGGAATTTTACGCGTCGTCTTAGAAATCTTCGAAATACACCCTGCGTCTTCCATATCAATGAAAATCCCCAATACTTTTTATAAAAGTTTGGTTTATATATATAAACAAAATAGAGCATCGAATTTTATATATTTCAATTTAAAGGTAAAAAAAAAAAAATTGAAAATTTTTGAAATTTTTTCTTTTTTTCTTTATTTTTTGTAAATTTCATCCTAAATATTATTTAAAGGTACATTATATGCATTATGGCATGCATTTATCACAAAACAATGTAAAAAAAAATTTATTTTTGAGAAAAAAATGGAATTTTACGCGTCGTCTTGGAAATATTCGAAATACCCCCTGCACGTCCCATATCAATGAAAATCCCCAATATTTTTTATAAAAGTTTGATTTATATATATAAATAAAATAGAGCATCGAGTTTTATATATTTGAATTTAAAGGTAAAAAAAATAAATAAAATAAAAATTTTGAAATTTTTTCGAAAAAATTTCAAAAATTTTCATTTTTTTTAATTTTTTGTAAATTTTATCTAAAATATTATTCAGGGGTACATTATATGCATTATGGCATGCATTTAGCACAAAAAAAATAAAAAATAAATTTATTTTTGAGAAAAAAATGGAATTTTACGCGTCGTCTTAGAAATCTTCAAAATGCCCCCTGCGCATCCCATATCAATGAAAATCCCCAATATTTTTTATAAAAGTCTGTTTTATATATATAAATAAAATAGAGCATCAAGTTTTATATATTTGAATTTTAAAGTTTAAAAAAAATTGAAAAATTGAAAATTTTTGAAATTTTTTCGAAAAAATTTCAAAATTTTTAATTATTTTTTCTTTTACCTTTAAATTCAAATATTTAAAATTCAATGCTCTATTTTATTTATATATATAAATCAAACTTGTATAAAAAATATTGGGGATTTTCATTGATATGGAGAACGCAGGGGGCATTTCGAAGATTTCTAAGACGACGCGTAAAATTCCATTTTTTCTCAAAAATAATTTTTTTTTTAATTTTTTTTTTGTGCTAAATGCATGCCATAATGCATATAATGTACCCTTGAATAATATTTAGGTGAAATTTACAAAAAATAAAAAAAAATATTTTTAAGGATTTTAAGGTCCCTTGTCCCCTTAAATAGACCTTTCATAGAATCTTTTCGCTTTCAAGTTGAACTTTTCACAAATTTAGTCATTTAAAAATAAAATCTAGCCTGTAAGTAACCAGTTGAACTCACCAAAGAGCATATTACTTAGCTTTTTATACATGAAGGATAGGACATGAAGATATCGATAATTTAAAATCCACAAAATTATGACTAGAATTTTCACACAAAAAAGAAAAACTTCACAATTTCACAAAAACAGGACCCTGTGAGAAAAGTCTGGACAGACCCCTGGGGAGGTTTCACTGTATTATATAAAAGTCAATATAACCAAGATTTTACTAATAATGTTTAATAGTTGAAAGTACATACAGGTGAACATAGATCAATTCCTGTAAACAGTCCTGCAAAAAAGTAATAACTCCCTTGCTAACTCTGTTGCAAATCATCATCAATCTCACCAGAAAGCAAAGTGACCCAAAAATACTGTATTTCACAGGAGGGACAAACGAAGGTCGGCAAGTTCTTTCCAGGGCTGTAACTAGTCGGCAAAGTCTGCGGCAAAAGGGCTTTGAAATTATTTAGAGGGAGTTTTTCATTGCTTGTCTTTCCCCCTCTACTTTAACACGTGAGTGCCACGGTCACTGACCCTGAAGCGCTAAAAAATCTACTATGTTTTAAGTAATTTTTAAGAAAGTATAATCCTGTAATAAGTAAAAGGTAGGTATATTTTAAATAATTTAGTAATTACTTAAAACAATATATATTTTCGTTAGTTTTATATCATATTTTAGACGTCAGTCATCGGTGAATGACGCGTTTTAAACGGAAAGTTCAGTGTTAGT
This sequence comes from Maratus speciosus, assembly GCA_963932465.1. Taxonomy (NCBI): domain Eukaryota; kingdom Metazoa; phylum Arthropoda; class Arachnida; order Araneae; family Salticidae; genus Maratus; species Maratus speciosus. Next base: position 343,185,275 of record OZ010800.1, read on the forward strand.
CACCAGTGACTGACGTGGCACTTAACGTGTTAATGATATTAGGGTGGATCAAATGAAAACAGAACGGGATACAGAAAAATGATATTACAAAGTTTATTTCAAACATAATCTCCAAATCCATACAAGTAGTTATCCAACTCCTTTACCAAGCGATGAATACCTTATTCATAGAAGTCCTGTTTCTAAAATTGGAACCAGATCCGACCATTGTCCATGACTTTGTTGTCCAAGTAAAAACAGCGAACCTGCAATGTCTTTTTCAGCGGACTAAAGATAAGATAGTGATAATGCCGGTAGATCCGGGTTATACGGGGGGTATTTCGACACTGCCCACCGAAACTACACTAGATTCCCTGCAGAAAATGGTGGTGGTCTGTCCTGCACACGAGTCAATGATCGTGCATGTTCTCCGTACACTGTCTTCAATACCCGACGCACTTCGCGAATTCCATCTCCTTCAGCTACTAAATAACGAATAACACTGCGTTGCTCTTTTTTACTCACAAATATTTCTCAAACGCAGATGAATAACAACAACAATCGCCTTTCTTACTTCCCGCTCAATCTTTACACAAAGTTTCAGCACACTCATATTAAAATAAACCAAATTATAATCACTGTTCCGTTTTCATTTGATCCACCATTGTATATAAATATACTAGACGGTATCCGTGAAGCTTTGACGGTACACAAACTTGGATGTTTCATTTGAAGAATGTATGAATTTTTAATTAGTTGCTTTTAAATTAATTAAGTATTGAAATTTTGATCAATTGGTATATTGTATCAGTGACTCCTGTAGATTTAAGGCGATAGATGATGCTGTCAGTGTAGCCTACAACTTACTAAGTTGTTAGCGAAATCATGAACTCTTTGCGATCATGGCAGCATTTCGTATATTTTTTATTATTATGTGCACTCTCAGAAATACTTTCTTCAATTCAATTCACGAAAATTTTCCTGGAAGCATTTTTCCGTTGATTGACGAATATCCATTTTATTTTTTCTCCGTTACAGGAGATAAAATATACGTGAATTGAATAAAGGGGGTGGGGAGGAAGTAAAAATTGCTGATCTCAGATCGAACCATCTTAGCGCTACGAGAGGAGTACGCTAACATTGGGTAACCAGTATTAGCGGTTACCAGTATTATTGGGTAACCAGTTTCCCAGTAGTGAAACACTTTAAAGTAAATATGTTTGCTTCAGATGGATATGGCTTGATTAATTTCTTCAAAAAGCTTTTAAGTTTGAAGTTAATTTCGGGAAGATATAGTCTGAGATTGTGTCTGGGGTTTTAATACTTTAGTATTAGTACATGATAAAAATGTGAATTATAAATATTTTTAGGTAGATTGCTAGATGTAAAATATGAATATTATATTTTCATTCGATAAGAATTTTTTTTTCCTTTTTTGAGTAGAATCGATTTTTTTCCATTTAATATTTAAATTAAAATTTCTTTTAAGTTTGTTCATTTAAAATATATTTTAACTGCTAATATTTTTTTATAAACAACTTTATGAATTCAACTTTATTTAACTTTATTCAACTCATTCAATTTAAAAAAATAAATTGTGAGTATCTTTGAATGATTGAGAAAAATAATTGTTATTAATATTTAAATTCTAAAACTTTTTTCTTTTTTTAATTAAATTAAAAATCTTAATGTATAGAATTTTTCATTTTTTAAATAAATTCTGATTTTAGTATTAATAGAGAGCATGCGTGCTAGGAATGAACGGAATTTCTTCCTCTTTTTCAGGTTTTTAGGAAGAATTTACGAATAAAATATGTTTCCTAGGATTACGGAAATTATTTGTAAAAAAATGAGGAATAATTCAGTGTAAATTGACGAGTTTTTCTGACAGTGTAGTTAACATTTCTTGGCAAAAATCGCTTGTCATTTGCGTTTTATCTCACAAGGGAACCACTTTTGGTGTTGCTCGCAACTAGCATTGAGGCCTGGTGCATGCATTTTAAAGCCCTATATTATGAAGTTTGAGAATCGATAAAATTTTTCTGTTAAAATAATATTTCTTGATTTTACAGCAGCATAACTTTCGGAAAATGCAGTTTTCGAGACCACTTATCGAACTATTAACATTGAATTTTTTTAAGAAAAGCATTTAAAAATAAAAATTAGTTAATAATAAGTATAAAATATTTAAAAAAATTCGAAAATTCCTTCAAAAACCCACGAATTTGATTTTGAAAAATTGCAACATTTTATTCGTATTGCAGGGAAGCAGTTGGCGGGGAAGCAGTTGGCGTTTATTTTCAAAAGTAGAGCTTTCCGGCAATCCTAGCCAAATGTCATGGCTGAATTTGTATTGGCTAGAAATTGCAATGTCCGATATATTAGTCCGCGAGCCAGCAACAAATTTTGATGACCAAGTTCCTCTCGTCCGATAATTTGTAAAATTCTTCAGAGAGATGTATCATGAAGCTCTGTGAACGTCAGCTGCAGTTCCGTGGGTGGGTTGAGCAGCGGTAGCCTTCCAAACACGTAAAAAAAAAAAAAAAAAAAAAAAAAAAAAAAAAAAAATTAGTCATTTCCTCCCGGTTGAAAATTTGTCAAATTATAGCTAACCCAATATCTTGAAGGAAAAACAAAAGTCAGCTGATTATAAAGTGGTGGGTAAAACGTCAGCTGGTCACACGAACATGAAAAAAATATACAGGGTGCAAAGGAAAGTCCCTTTAACCTGAAAATACTTGCGAACAGAGAGAGCTACAGCTATGGAAGTGATGTAACAGTATAGTAAAGTGATTACGCCCGATTTAATGCAAACGACGGCAGAGTCCCCTAGTGGCGAAATTTGGAAGATAGCTAATGAAAATCGTAAACGAAAAGAAATAGAGCAAAATTTCCAATTAGAAAGTTTTAGAGCATCAATTAATTAGTACGTAACGACATTTGGTTTACATGGATAAGATAAATCTTCGCCTGTATACCCAAAAATGTCCGAAATCGGTGCACTCTATTTTGTGTAAACGTTTGAATAGAATAGCCAGAAGTCTGAAGAAATACGCACAATTTATGGTATAAATACGTGCTTATCTCAATACATTTTGATAACATCACACAAAAAACAAAACAGACAAACTATCTCACAGTGATAAAAAGTTAATATTCAATATGTTCGAAAATTTCGCCATTGCTCACGATACACGTTTGTATTCGTGAGAGTAATTCTACATGCCACATTTCTCAGCATGCAACGTCTTTTGCTACGCTCTTCAATACGACGACATAGATTTAACCCTTTCAAGGGCGGTAGCTAGACGGTGTAGCTACCTAATTTTAATTCAAAACTGACAAACGGTAGCAAGAATATTTTAATAAAATTTTGCTTTTGTAATGAAAGTGAAAATTAACGGATTTTTATTTTCTAAGAAATTCGTTTGAATATTCTGGTGTCAGTAAATTACTTCATGAGCTTACGAACAGAATTCTTCTGCCTCTGAAAGGGTTAATCTAAAATTTTAAATGCATTGGAAATTAAATTTTTACAGAAATTACAGCACAGTACAACGTCACAATCTGAAATTGTGGACTGCTACATTTACGGAATGTGAACATGCAAAGTAGAATAGTCGCTAACCGATTTCGGACATTTTTGGGTATACAGGCGACGATTTATCTTATCCGTGTAAACCAAATGTCGTTCCGTACTGATTAATTGATGCTCTAAAACTTTCTAATTGGAAATTTTGTTCTATTTCTTTTCGTTTACGATTTTCAATAACTATCTTCCAAATTTCGCCACTAGGGGGCGTTGCCGTCGTTTGCATTAAATCGGGCGTAGTCACTTTACTATACCGCTACATCCCTTCCGTAGCTGTATCTCTCTCCGTTCGCAAGTATTTTCAGGTTAAAGGGACTTTTCTTTGCACCCGGTATATTTTTTCCATGTTCGTGTGACCAGCTGACGTATTACCCACCACTTTATAATCAACTGACTTTTTTTTTTCTTCAAGATATTGGGTTAACTATAATTTGACAAATTTTCAACCGGGAGGAAATGACTAAATTTTTTTTTTTTTTTTTTTTTTACGTGCTTGGGAGGCTACCGCTGCTCAACCACCCACGGAACCGCAGCTGACGTTCACGGAGCTTCATGATACAACTCTCTGAAGCATTTTACAAATTATCGGCCGAGAGGAAATAACTGACGAAATTTGCACCTGGCTCGGGGATTATATTTAGCCACAGTAATTTTTCTAAATTGTGTAAAAATATTAATTTACTTTATGATTACTTTTACCAAAGGACCATTTAATACAGCAACATTTCATTTTAAACATTCGAAACTTTATTCCATTCGATTTCAAAAGAACATTGTTTGCTTATTTTCTATTTCACTAAAAAATAGTTTTCAGTGATCTTCGAAGCTTTTATAGAATTATATTTATTACTTATATATTTATCGCCGGCATAGAAAAAGAAATAAAAACCTAATATTTGTTTCTTATGCTATATCAATTATTAATAAAAATCGCAATCTGATATACTAGTAATATGTACTGTATATTTACTCTTTGGATAAAGCAGGCGGAAAAATTGTAGCGCCCTATTTGGCGACTTAACTCACTTTTGGCGTGAAATTAACAAATAAAAATGTAATAATAAAAAATTAAAAGCATAAATAAGTATATAAAATATGATTTTAACAGAGAAATTTTATCGGTTCTCTAACTTTTATCTATAGGGCTACAAAACGAACCAGGTCTCAATGCTAGGAGCGAGCAACACCAAAAGTGGTTCCCTTGTCAGTTTGTTTATTATTTGCAATACGTTTGCTAATGCTGAGAATTTAAAATATTCCGTAATTGGGCCCACTGCCAATTGGTGTGCTTTGATTAATACGATTTGGTGCAATGAAGTGTTTTTAGTGAAAAACCTTTAATGATATCCACATTTACATTAAACCATATTGTTTCTAATAAGTTTTCTGTTTCATGATAATCTCGATATTAGACCCGATTACGTAAGATTAAAAAATCTGTATTCTCATTATTCTCATATAATAGCCTTGGATAATATGTCATAATCGGGATGCATATACTCATTGACGTATTTTAGCAAAAACGGTTTGGGGAAACATAAAACTTTTGGAAGCCACTTATGATAGATCATTCTCTTTAACCCTTTATCTACTGATGTTAATTAGAAGTACCACTCACTTTAAACTTTCGTTCCATAGCGAATATTAAAAATATTCTAATGGTACTTTGCAAAAACATTGTTTTAACTCTATTTTTTCAGGATACATGGCAGCAGTAGTTCTAGGTTTGTTATTTTAGCGAGGAAGGTGGCTATCTTTGAAACCGTCGATATGTTTTGTGCCACATTTTGTACAGATTGTCCCGCTCTTCTTTTTATTGCTCCAAACACAGTAAAGGATATAAATGTTGCGATTTTTTTAATGCGTTCATTATGATCTTAGAATATGATTTGACTAGCTATTTTAGGTGAACGGTGTATGTATTTGATTTAATAGTAGAATTACTCGGTGGTACTTATAAGTATTGCCAGTACACTGGTTGTTGGAAAAAAACTTTTTTTTCTGTTAGTCTATGTAGTTATCCATCGTTTTCATCTGCTTCCTAATATAATTACTAAATTATAGTGTAGTAATGATTTACCTGGTATTTTTTTCTGTTTCATTGTTATTACTTTCTTCTATCTTAATAAGAAGAAAGTATTGGTTTCGTGAAAATTTTCGACTTTCGGTTTTCGACGGATTTACCCGTTTTAGGGGTCAGAGATTCCGAAAAACATGTTTTTACAAAATGTCTGTCTGTGAGTCTGTCTGTCTGTCTGTATGTGACACAAATTTTGTGGGCGCTCTATCTCAAGAACTAATGCACGGAATTTAATAAAAAATTATATTCAGTTAGACCCTGATATAAATTGGTGCTGATTAGTTTTTGGTGTAAATCGCTCAACAGGTGGCGCTGCTATGCAGCATTTTTCACAATTTCTGCAATAGCTCAATCTCCAGAAATAATGCACGGATTTTCATCCAACTTCAGATTCTGTTAGTCCTTGACATGAATTGAAGTTTTATGTATTTTGGTGTAAATCGCTCAATAGGTGGCGCTGTTGTGCAGCATTTTTCAGGATTTACACTATTTTCACAGTAGCTCTATCTCAAGAACTAAAGCACACATTTTCATAAAACTTCGGATTTAGTTAGTCCTTGATATAAAATGATGCTGACTACGTGTTGGTGTTAATTGCTCAATAGGTGGCGCTGCTGTGCTGCATTTTGCAGGATTTACACTATTTTCGCAGTAGCTCTATCTCAAGAACTAATGCACACATTTTCATAAAACTTCGGATTTAGTTAGTCCTTGATATGAAATGATGCTGACTATGTGTTGGTGTTAATCGCCCAATAGGTGGCGCTGCTGTGCTGCATTTTGAACTATTTCCTCAATAGCTCTATCTCAAGAACTAATGCACGAATTTTCATCAAACTTCAGATTTAAGTATAACTTGATTAATATTGCTGCTGATTATGTGTTGTTGCAAATCGCTCAACAGGTGGCGCTTCTATGCTGAATTTGTCAGGATTTGCGCAATACCTCTATCTCAAGATCTAATACACGAATTTTCCTCAAACTTCATATTCAGTTAGACGTTGACATATGTTGGTGATAATTAGGTTCTGGTGTAAATAACCCAATAGGTGGCGCTGCTATGCTGCATGTTGCTGGATTTAGACGATTTCAGCGACAGTCATACCTCGAGAACTAATGCACGGAATTTCATATTTTTAGAATTCTCATGATGAACACAGATTGCCATTTAATTTGGCACTGAGATAGTGAATTTTGAAGTATTGACATGCATGAGATAGAAGAAAGTTTTGTGATGGCCACAACATACTAGTTTTTTATAGGAAATCGAAAAAATTGTGGCATCGACTCGTTTTTGCTATGCTAGAAATGGCATATGTAAATTCATATATTGCATATGTGGAGATGCGAGAGAACATGTTGTCCCTGGAATACAGGCGTTGCATAGCTAAAGGACTGCTAACAAGATCGAAAAAAAACAAAAATAGTTTTTTTTAATGCCATCAAATTAGAATTTTTACTAATTTTTCATCTGTAAGATAACACTATCTCAATTTAATTTTGTTGTTGTTGTTGTTAACTTGCGAGTATCTTCGTGTTATTTACCATTTCTAAGAGTTTAAATTTTAGGATATTAGATCGGAAAGGATATTCGTTCGCTCCATTATAAGTTTAAATTTTATTTAAAATAGCATGTGGGTTTTCTGTTACGAGAATATTTTAGGCATAGTGTACTGACGATACTTTAAAGTACCACTTTAATTAGTTACCTCTAACAAATTAAACTTCTCCTGGCTAAGTATTTTTTTATGTATATCCTTTAATTTTCATTGTAGTAACTGAAAAAAAATTACATGAAAATCTGCAGTATATCATAATGCAGTAGATAAAGGTTTAAAACATAATTGCTGTCAGTATCGCCCACTTTTGGAGTGCAATCATATTAAAATTCACCAACTTTCTTTTAGATACCGATCTTTGTCCGATTTTGTATTTCTTTGCTCTGATTTCTTGATACAGCTAGGATTTCCCGGTACTTTTATATTTGCCGGGCGCAGTTGATAAATTGCCGAATATTGTTCCCATACCGTATTCATATTGCATTTATTTCATTTAAAATATAAACCTTTCACTCATTTAAAATACATGCCTTTCACTCATTTCATTTAAAATACATTCCTTTCACTAATTTCATTAAAAGTACTAAAAAGAAAAAAAAAATCATATAAATCAAAATATTTTATTTTGACATCAAAGAACTGTTTCCAATTTACACACGCAAAATATGTTGCTACAGGCGAAAAAAATCGATATTGCAAGATTTGTTCCCAACTAACATAAAATTACCGAGTTTTCATAACTGCATATAACACTGCACTGACGTCGGTATTTATGCTTGATATCAACTGACTTCTAAGATCCGTACGTTATATTGAATAATATGTAGAAGAAATATTAAAGGCCATTTCAGAAGTATTTATATATAACTGTATAATGTAGTTTAATATAGATACATATAGTATGGGATTAGAATTTGTATCTCATACACTACAAAAAATAAATTGATGATTTTACAGTATTATGCCGTTAAATAACAATAATAAACCGTAAAATAAACAATAATATACCGCTAAGTAGTAATATATGGTAGGATAAAGAGCCCATATTTCGTCCCTCTCCTAATTTCGTCCCTCTTAACTTATCCGCTTCTGCGAAAGCGACGCCACTTATGACGCAAGGCATAGGGGACGGAGGGTAAAAGGGGTCAGTGTTGAAAGTTTTATTCGCCAAGACGCATACATAAATTAAAGACGCCGAATTCCCTATTTTTAGAAGACTTGAGTTCTTATTACGTCACTTGTAGAACGTTATTTACTGTACTGTAAGTATTTATTTCTTATTCATTGTATGTATTTTACGTTGGTAAGATGCCGACAGTAGCATACCACGAGTTTTAGGACGCTCAGTTCATCTTGAGGGAACTGAAGCACCGTCATATTGGGAAGTGGCGTGGTCCCAATTTCGTCTCCCTTGCAGCTCTTATTTTCGTACCGGGGACGAAATTAGGAATGCTTTTTCATGACAATTTTTTTCAGTTTTTTCCTCATGTTTGGATGGATAATGTTTCGTTATGTTATTCTTCCACTGATAATTAGTACCTTACCTTTGTGCCTTACTTTAATGTAAATTAAATTACTAACTCATTTTTGATTTAGTTATAAGTTAAGCCTCGGCGTATTGGGTTTTTTGGGGGGACGAAATTGGGACCATTTTTTTTTTCCTTTTGCATTTTTTAGATACTTTTGAAAAAAATATTTTTTGCATTGTTATTTTTTTTTCTTTACGATATTTGCCTATGTTTCTATGTGCGTGGGTAGTTAGTCTATGTAAAATCCAAATTTGGTAGATTTTCACTGAAAATTACAACTTCAAATGGCCTAAAAGTGACTGGGGGACGATAATAGGGCACATTACCCTATATTTTTGCATTTCCATTTATAAAACGGTATACTACTGTTTATTTACTGTTTATTAATGTTAATTTTAGAGTATAATACTGGCATGCCAGCTGTCAGCATTATACTGTAAAATCAACAGTTATTTTTTACAGTGTATCAGAATCTTGCTATTTGACTAAATATCAAGCAAGTCAATTAAATTATGAATAAAATAACATGTTGCAATGCTTAGCTTACATCTAAGGGAAATCAAACTGGTCGCAAGATGCGGCTGGTTCTTCTAAAATAAATTCTGTAAATTTCAGCTTCATGTTTAATATTACATTTTGCTTTTGCTACAAAAAAAATAATAAAGGCATTGTTTTCGAAAGTTTTTTTCCATTTTTTTAATCGAAAGTAACTGTAAAATTTGCGAATCAATAATAATTTCTGACAGTCTTTTTGAATGTCACTTATTAAAATGCATTCAACATGCAAGGGAATAATCTTTTAACCATTTGGAAAAATGGTTATTGTCCTCGTCAGGGTAGGAAATCAAAAGCGTATCTGAAGGTTTTTATTGGTTTAATCTGCAATTTATTCGTTTTCTGATTGGTTTATGCAGTAATATGTATTTCCCTTTACTTTCAACAGAGATGGGCAACAGAGTGTTGCCACTATGACAAAAAAGTAACAAAAACTACAAAAAAAATTAATAACTCAGAAACAAATTGAGATACAGCTTTCAAACAAATTGCATTTAAAAGTACATTTTTTTTCTCTATACGACGATATAAAAAGTAATATTGTGGGATGTTTAGAAGTTTAAGAATGAAATTTTATTTAAAATTGGCCATCAGATTTCTTGGAAATCTGACGATGGAGAAGCCTTTTCCCGAACAGCCAATGAAATGCTTGGATAATACTTAAGTTTCAGGTGGATAATATGTACGAGTCGCAGGCGATTTCTGACGCTTGCAACTTTAATGGTGTTATTACACGAGGACTCAAAGACGCTTAGAATCCCAGGCGTCTAGCGACAACAGCCGCCTCACGGTCCGTCTTTTCCAAGCATTTCATTGGCTGTTCCGGAAAAGGCTTTTCTATTATCAGATTTCCAAGCATTTGATTGGCTGTTACTGGCGAGTCGCCTCGTTTCGGGCGTCAAAGATGCTCCGACAGAAAAAAGACGCTCGCGCTCCAAGCGACTCCCCTGGAGCCATAGGAATACATGGAGACGCCCGGAATCTGAAGCGTCTTTGACCCCTCGTGTAATAACATCATTACGTATAATAACACCATTAATGTTTCATTCATGGCGTACGTAATGTATGATCAACTCCGTGCTATTTTTTATGTCTTAGTCTTTGAAAAAATCATTTTCCAAATGGTCGTTGTAATTTGTTAAATTGCATTTTATTTTTTTTGTTTTTGTTTTTCTTTTTAGGAAAAAGACAGTGTCCTGGAGAACCTATGGCTAAAGTAGAAGTCTTTATGTATTTCACCTCCATTTTGCAGAAATTCAGTGTGAAAGTGCCTGAAGGTAAGGTTGCTGATTTGGAAGGCGATCTTGGAATAGGTCTCATGCCAAGAGCTCAAGAACTTATTTTCACAAAAAGATCTTAAATAGTATAAAAACAATTTTTGTAAATTTCATACTAGCACACCAACTGTTTTGCTTAGGGTGTTTTAAAAATGTTTCTTTGATGTAAATAGTAAATTTATTTTTTCTGTTTTCATTCTTATTTGTAAAGTATATTTTAACTTACCATATCTCGTAACATTGTTCTTTTTTTTTTTTTTTCAACTAACATTCAATAATTTCAACATTTTAGCAAGAAATTAACTTTGCTCTTGAAAGGGTCGACAATCCCTTTAAAACTTTAGGTTCATTTATCTCAGAAAGTATTTTCAAGATTCGTCAGAATACCGCGGTGCATTCCACGTACCTTTTTTCACTGATCGCTGGAGTCACGTGATGCTCGAATGCACCAATGCAGGTGTTCGAAAAGAGCATCACCTCACTCTAGCGGTCTGTAAAAACACACACTTGGGATGCACCGCAGTAGCCTGTCTTTTTCGTTAGCCTTGGAATGTTCCCTATGACGTATGTTCTGACGTCTGGTCATGTGACCTCGATCTAGTGCTGCCATTCGCAGACATTGAATGGAGACGCTCAAATGCGCGCTCCACATATAAATTAATTAAATGGTCTTCGGGATTTTTTATTTTGGAAGAAATTTTTGAAAATGTTCTGTAGAATTACTTTTTTTCTTTTAAAAATTATTTTTGTAAATAAATATTTTTTGTAAATCCCGAAGACAAATCATTTTTTTTTTTTTTTTTTCAGTACTGAAAAATCAAAAAAATTTGCAAAAAGCATTATTCTTTCAAAAGATATATCAATATTTAAATATGGCTACTATTTTTTTTTGAAAAATTAAAAAAATTTATTTGGGAAAGAATGTATTTACAAATACTGGAAGATTTAACCCGATCTTTCCGGGTTACAGCATCTCTGAGGGTTGTCAAAAATTTCCATCACGCCAATGATACTTTTATCGCCTTAGCGGCGGATTAACGGAGATGTGATTTTTTCTTTTTATTCTACAACCCCCCTCTCCCCTTTTTTTCTGTTAGAGTTGGTCTTATCAAAAACGTGTCAATATAAAAGTTGTATATAATATTAAGAAGATTTATAATAAATTTAAGCGAATTTGATATCTTGAGCGCTGACGACGTTACGAATTTTTTACTTCTTCACTGCTCTCCCTCTTTTTTTTTTTTTTTTTTTTTTTTTTTGCTTGTAAGAGTTGGTCTAATCAAAAACTTGTCTGCATAAAAGTTGTAGACAATATTAAGAAGATTTATAATAAATTTAAGCGGATTTGATATCTTGTGAATTGGCGAAGTAATGAATTTTTTTTCTTTTTCATATTTCATCATTTTCTTTCAAAACCCTATTTTTTCGCCCTTTGATGCCATTTTTAATGATATCAAACATATCATATATAAATTTTTGGCCCTTTTCCTAGAAGTAATAATAACTTTAAACTGATTCGATATGTATCATTACTAAGAAGTTATGGGGGTTTTTCTGTTTTCACAAATACCCTCCCCCTTTCCATCTCCTTCGTCCGATTTTACCATTAAGCCTTTATGCACTGAATTATGAATTCATGAAAATTTTACCTTCTAAAGCATTTTTCGTGAATTGTTTAAACTACATTAGAAGATTTACATAATCATTTAATTCATTTTAGAAGGATTTTAGAAGGATTGGAGGATTTAGAAGGATTCATTCAATTTGAATTGGTAGGGATTTTGTGCACTATTTAGAACCCCACTCAAATCTTTTATTTTAAATATTTTTCTGGGTATTTTGTAGAATTAGGAAATGTACAAATAGAATGTTCTTACGATAGAAATACTTCCGAATTGAAAAAATCTTTTAAATCCTTCTATATCCTGCTATATATAAAAAAAAGTTTTGATTTGGAAATGGACCAATGAAAATCTGCGTAGATATTCCCGGCAGATCGGCATCCAATTTGAATGCTTAAGCATGGCCTTTCTTCGTTAATATTAAAAACACTGCTGCATACAAAAATATGAAAATCGGTAGTATTATAGAGAAATTTTTGATAAACAAGCTGATGCAGACAGTTTTCAAATCGAAGAATTATTTAAAGAGATATTTAATGCCAAAGTTGGACAAAATCGTTCCATTAAAAAAGTTTCATAGGAGCAAAAACTGTACGTAGGAATTTAATCATTTTTAGATCATTTTATGCGTTAGAATTTCCCGGTGTGCAGACTGCATTTAGTTTTTTAATTTGACTCATTTTTTGAGGTTTTATTTCTATTTTAAATTCAAATTTTCAGCATTTCGAGAGATATTTTTTACAAATTTTAGAAAATTGTATTGATTTAAACTGTTGCCAACTGTATAAACAGCTCAAACAATAATGTTTGCTTCAAATTAAAAATTTATTTTACACGTGACAATTATAAACAGAAAATATAAAAAGCAGGAACTCATTGAAAATTAGGTCATAAAAACTATATTTACACGTGAATTTTAAAAGAGAAAGAATATTGTAAAATAATAAATTCATTAACATGCGCTAGAATCCTTAAATAGGAGAATTTACGTCACATTACACTTATTACGTAAAATGAACAAAAAATGATATTGCAAAATCGTTTAAACTTAAAAAATGCGCGAGACATTTATTTGATATTTTAAGATGATCATAATATTTCATTTCCAACAAAAATATTTTTACGTGAATATTAAAAAGAGAAAGAAAAGTTTGGTGAAAATTACGTCAGATTCAAATTGTAATTCAGTCTTCCGAAATCTTTTTAAAGCCGATCAAATTAGCGTGCTGTTAGAGTCTGCGGTGTCTGGACGGGGGTTGACGAGCGTAGCTCATAGGGGGCAGAGCCCCCTAGTATATAAAAAAAGTAACAATTTGGAAATGAACCAATGAAAATCTGCATAGATGCCGCAAAACGAATCTGATTGGCCAGAGCTTTCTGACACTAAGAGAGGGCGCTATATATCGCCAAATTCGGCGACCAAAATTATTTGCCAAAAGTGACGCCACCTTGGCTCTATTTTTAGTATTTCGCCAAATATCCATAGACTCCCATTGAAATCCAATAGGGTTTACTTGCTTGCAGAAAATCAACAAATTGGGATATTTCAATGCAACAAAAACTAATATTAGCTTATGAATAGAGCTTAATTGAAATATTTACATTATTTTTAAGCACAAACACTAACTACTTACAATATTCGTAACACTATATATATAATTTTACACATATAAAAAATTCCAAATAACTTTAATAACTTTGTTACTTTTTAAATTTATCATATTTTTTAAATTTACAATATTTTTAATTTTAAGAGAAAAGGAAATAAAATTGTCAGGAGTTAGCGATCCAGAATGGAAACGCGAAACAATTACGTCTGGGGGTTGGCTAGAGAATAGGGATTGCTTCATGATAACAGACGGAATCGCGAAGTGATTACGCGGGGGGTTGGTGAGCGTAGCGAGCAGGAAGGGGGACGGAGCCCCCCTAGTATCTTTTAAAATAAAAAAGTGATTTTTTTAAACAGTACCGTTTACTACGAAAATCAAGAAATATTCATAACTTCCCATATTCCTGGGTTCTCATGATCCTTGCTTTCGTAGTCATCTCTTTCATCCTCACTTGAAACTTTCTTTTTTCTTGATTCCCAAAAGTATTTCATTATCTTCATCTGAATTTCACAGATATACATATTTTTAGTGCATCTTTATTTAAAATATGTATACCTGTAATAAACTTCTAAAAAAACTCCAGATTTTACCTTTCCTTATTCCAAGAAATGCATTATTTTATCTTTGGTCTATCTTTTTAAATACATGTTTGCCTAAAATAAAAATCTCCATTTATATTTTAAATTATAAATTCAAGACGAAAAAAATTAATTAATTACCTTTCGGAAATGTGCATACCTCCGACATTCATCCGTTCTCTTGATTCTTCCTTGTGTGGTCATCTCTTTCATAAAAATGCAAAAATTTTCTTCTCTTGACTTTCTTAAAATTATTTCATCATTTTACATCTGAAATTCAGAGATACACATTTTTCTTCATTAAGACGTATCTTCATTTAGAAATATGTATTATGTATACGTGTAATAAACTTCCAAAAAACTCTTTTACTGAAAAAAAAAAAACTGCCACTTGCATCTAGAAAATAAATTGTGACTCTAGAAAAAATAGTTCTATGTCACCCTTATAAATTCTAGTTGCCTTTGCTAGAAAGTTCCAATTATCCCTATAAAACTTCAAGGGCGTTTTCCTATATTATCGTGCTCAAACTTATTTAAAATCTCTGCAAATAACTGCGAACACAAGAAGTGAGTTTTAGTAACTATAATTCTAGTTTATGAATTAATTCTAGAAATCAAATGATAATTTCTCGAAATTCAAGCGATTCATAATATAATGCATCGTTACATCACCTAGAAAATTATAGACAAGAAATTCTCGATCATTTCGTCTATTCAATTTATTTGTTTACCTTGTTTGCATAACTCGTAAATCTATATTCTAGTTTAAGGATTTAGAAAATGACTGCCTATTCGTTCTAGATGAAGGCGATATGTTTTTTTCTGTAAGTGTTCCAAATCGCAAGGGATGCATATCTTTGGTCCTTCTTTTTAAACATAGGTATACCTGAAATTAAAAAATATACATATATTATTTAAATTATAAATTCAAGAAAAAAAATTAATTAATTACCTTTTGGAAATATACATACCTCCGACATTCAGCCGTTCTCTTGATTATTTGTTTTGTGTTCGTCTCCTCCATCCTAACTTAAAACTTTTCTTCTCTTGACTTCTAAATTATTTCAGCGTTTTTCATCTGAAATTCACAGAAATACATATTTTTAGTGCATCTTTATTAAGAAATATGTATACTAGGGTGGGCCGAAAAAAACTTTTTTTTTGATTTTCGATGATGTGTAGTGCGGAAAAGTGGCCACTAGTGGGACTAAGTTCACACAAAAAATTTGAGATTTTTAGGACAATTCCTATATTTGCCGCTTTTGGCTTGAAGTTTTGCTAAAATGCTGATTTTTGAACTTTTTTAGCAAAAATTAAAAAAATGTTAAATTAAATTTATTTTAATTGTATTTACTTGAAAAGGCATATTTAATGTGCCAAATGTTTAAATATGCTCTGATTATGCACTATTTTTGTGCTACGTGCTTTTAAAATGTACAGCTTTTAGCTTGTTTTGCGTTCGGTACCAACGCGAAACTACGCGGAACTCACCGCGAGGAGGTAGCTGTACTGCGAGTTCCAACCGCCCTTTTACCCACTGAATATTATATTCAAAGTGCATAGCTTTTTAGGTTACGAAGTCCTTCTTAGAAATGAATTTTGGCATCTTTTTCTGCGCTTGCAGTTTTACTCTAATGAAGGCATCTCTTCCTTCACTCCCACATTTCTTTGATGCAGCTTCTGTCACAATTTTAACGACTCTTTCCACAGCCTGGGAGTGACTTGGAAAGCAGATTAATGCTTTATTCAACATGGATCCTGAAATTATATTTCCTTTAATTTCTTCTAATGAAAGAGTTTTTGTTATAGGAGGCTCGCTGATTTCGGTGGCTACCCAGTCGATGGAATCATAGCATTCCGTTGCTTTAAAGTTCAGCTTTGGAATCTGAAATTCTCGCATTTTGTTGATTTTTATCTTTTTTTTAAATTGCGGCATTTTTTTATTCTTTCCCATGCCATTCTTCTAATTTCTATGCTATCATTGGTTGCCATTGCTATCAGTAAATTCTCGGGATGGCCATAGTATCCATTTGTCTGTACGACTGAATGGACTGTCTCTTTTAGCTCATCTGGTAGAAACGTCGAAAGTTGAATAATCTTCCACAGATGTCTAGGCCCGTCCGCGCAACCTGGCCTTTTCCTTACAGAAAACCACACTGGTGCATAAAATTTTATCACGTACTGCGCGAGATATTTAAGCGCTTCATCAGGATTTGAACTACTAACGTACAAGCGTAAAATTCTGCAGGCAGTTGTGATCCATCTCGATTGCACAATTGGTCCAAGTTTTCTGTTTTTCAGCCCTCGAGGACACTGTCCGCTTGAAACTGCTGCACAAATATCAAATAAATATTTTTGATCAGTACTCAGATCTTCAGTCTTTTCCATTTCTGATGTCCATGAAACAGCAATAGGTTCGAACAAAGTGACACGTAGATTTTCGCACCCTGTTAGTCTAGAACCGATTGGGCCGGCAAAGGACTTAGGTCCCGTGGTTCCGCCATCAAGTTTAGACAGTAGATGTCGGAGTGGAAATTCGTTCGTATGAAGAATACATATCAAATGTTGCAGCTCTCTTCTTAAATTTTTTTCAAGACAGGCAATAACACCATTGCGTTTTCCTGTATTAACAGCGGTACCATCACACCCGAGTGCTATCAGTTCAAAAATGTCCACTTTGTTCTGACATAGAAAATTATATAAGGATTTTGCTATTTCTTTTCCGCGGAAGGAACGAGGTGTCAAGTGACCCAAATATTCCGAACCAGGTTCAAACAACACGGTGATATGTTCCTCGCTTTTCTCTCGACGGTGTCGCTTGTTCCCTTTTTTTCTATCACGATCGTTTTATCCTTTCTACCATCAAAGAATATGCTTTTAATTTTCCTTCCTTCAAGAACTTCATCCTCCCGTATCTTCTGTCCAAGTTTATGTTTCTCTCTTCTGACCTTGTTTTTATCGATGACGAGATTCTTATCTTTTTCTGTCACAATTACTGCATCTTGAAGCACGGATGAAGCTATTAACGCAACTTCCCTCTCTGATACACCAGTGGCGGGCGCTGTGTGAGACAGGGATATGCGTTTAGGAGTGTCTGGCTTTGAAGGGCCTGGTTAAAATTTAGATTCAGTCGAACTGCTTGCTTGAAAGCTCCCACTACTTGAATCTTCCAACAATATATCTGTCTTCCTTCTGCATCTAACTCCACTCGTTGAAGGCTTTGTCGCAGAACTACTATTCCTCGTTGAAATTGTATCCCTATTCATTTTCCGTGATATTTTATTTACAAGAGTTTTGCTTGTTTTAAAATCAATATTTCCGATAAACATTTTTCGAAAAGTCCTTTGATCCTTCAAGAAGCTCACCTCTCGATGTGGAACTTTACGCCTGATGTCACAGCTACAATTGTTCAAGTCTCTACACTCACAAGCTGCAATGTCAAAAAGAGAGGTTTCCACATTTCGTACGAAATCTTCGCAGATCGTCTGCCCGTATGATTACAGGATTTCTCCAATGATCTACACTTATTGTAATAGTTTTTCATTTTTCCGTTAATTGTTCATTGGGAATCCATTGGTATGTAAGCTTTTATCCAGATTTCGGAAACTTTTCACCTACCATTTTAATAATATCATCCACTGGTTGAAGATAAATATCTCGATTTTCTTCTATATCGCTTCGCAACCAATAGTAGTGACGCATGATGTCAGCATAAGTAGGCAATTGCAAGTCTTTCAATTTGAGGGGTTTGGGGGGATTCTGCTGCCCGTCACCTAAATGTATGACCCTTAAAGCATCGAAAAAATAAGGAAGACCAAGCGACATAAACAAGACAAAAGAGAGAAACCGTTGAAAGATTCAAACAATACATGCAACTTTTGCTCACTTATACGCGAAAAGGCTATAAAAATCGTCTAATTTAAAATACACATAGCAATTAAATAATACATTATCAGAGCTTATTTATACATTTGGCACATTAAATATGCCTTTTCAAGAAAATACGATTAAAA
This sequence comes from Maratus speciosus, assembly GCA_963932465.1. NCBI lineage: Eukaryota > Metazoa > Arthropoda > Arachnida > Araneae > Salticidae > Maratus > Maratus speciosus. The sequence continues at coordinate 343,203,669 of OZ010800.1, forward strand.
TAAATTTAATTTAACATTTTTAAAAAATTTTCTCAAAAAGTTCAAAAATCAGCATTTTAGCAAAACTTCAAGCCAAAAGCGGCAAATATAGGAAATGTCCTAAAAATCTCAAATTTTTTGCGTGAACTTGGTGCCACTAGTGGCCACTTTTCCGCACTACCCATCATCGAAAATCAAAAAAAAGTTTTTTTCGGCCCACCCTAATGTATACCTGTAATAAGCTTCCAAAAAACTTCACATTTTATCTTCCCAAAGCCCAAAGGATACATGTATTTGGAACATCTTTTTAAGCATTTGAGCACCTGAAATTTAAAAAAAATATTTTTTTAATCATAACTTTAAGACTAGAAAAAAATATTAATTACCTTTTGGACGCAAACATATACTTACTTCCGACGTTCATCGTTCTCTTGATTCTTCGTTTTCTGGTTATCTCTTTTATCCTAACTTAAGACTTTTCTTCTCTTGACTTCAGTGTTGCCAGATTGGCGACTTTTTTATCCCCAGATTGTTGATTGTCACCGCTTATTTAAACTAAAAATATTCGGCCTATTTAAAAATAGAGTAAAAATTCTAAAAAATAAGTCGAATTATACTATTTTAAAAAAGTGGTGGCAGTCAAATAATCTGAATTAAAAAAGTCCCCAATCTGGCAACACTGCTTGACTTCCAAATTCTTTTATCATTTTTCATCTGAAATTAATTCACAGAGATATATATTTTTAGTGTATCTTTATGAAGAAATGTGTATACCTGAAATTTAAAAAAAAAATCTTTTTTTTATTATAAATTCAACACGAGAATAAAAATAATAATAATTACCTTTTGGAAATATAAATACCTACGACATTCAGCCGCTCTCTTGATTCTTCGTTTTGTGCTCATCTGCTTTATCCTAACTTGAAACTTTTCTGTTCTAGACTTACGCATTACTTCAGATTTCTTCTTACAAGGAAGGTCTCCATACGGGCATATTCAGAAAAATCCGAAAAAATTACAGAGTGTTCTTCTCATGTGGATATATATGTTTATAATTTTTTTGGCGGAACCTCGATAGAACGTTCGTAAAAAAATAATGAAAATTTCGTTTATTTGGCGATTTATCATCGGTTGGCGATGAAATGAATTTTCGAAAAATGATTTTTTATGTCGAATACTCTTTAAGACAAAAATGTTTCATATTGAACTTGTTTAAATAAATTTAGTTCTGTCAGTTTTAGTTTGATTTAACTATAGTTTTGTCATGTATATATATATATATTTATAATGAAAGTTAAATATCAAATTTTATGAATTAAAACAAAATTAAAATAAATTAAAATTACTTCAATATCTCAAAATTAAGTCCAATTGAGCACTGTCGAATCGATTCAATTTTGTTGCTATGGAAACGACGAATTCTTTGATATTGAAATGAATAACTGGTAAATGAATCTTGACCTTATTTTGGAATACGCTTAAATATATGAAAGTATTTTTTATGTATGAAATTGTTTTTAAAGTAATAAAATTAAATAAAAAGCAACATAAATATGTAATACGAAAAAAATGTATTTATTAAACTCTCTCTTTGTTTATGTTTAAATTCATTAAATACTTTTTACACGCATTCTAAAAATCAATTAACAAACAATTTTCAGGTGCATTAAAATCGTTTGCTTTTGGCGAGGAAAAGTGCTGATCGCCAAATCGCGTTACGCTTTCGTCTTTTCGCGCCAAATACTCCAAAGTATTTTATTTTTTTACAGACTTTCTACTGTAATTCCGCAGCTAAATTTGAGTGATCCTTTATTACATACATAAGTAGTTTAATTGGTATTTTTTCAAAATTTTCTGAGTATGCGCAGTAAGGAGACCTTCCTTATTAGATATTTACAGGGATATATGTTTTAGTGCATTTTGATTTTTTTTTAATGTAGGGAGAGTAGCCATATTTGGACCGCCGCTTTAATTGGACCGTTGCCATTCTGCCGTTAATTACAGGAAGAGACTCCATCTACCGTTGAAATCCTACTCATGAGAATGACATCACTCATGATTAGAAGAAGCAGCCGCCTACCATGTGCTGTTTTCAGACAATTTAAAAAAACCTAAAGTTAGCTGTTTTGATCTAATTTTTCCCCATCTGTTTATTGCGCATATTTTTCACTCGGATTTGTTTGATTTCCTTTTTATTCTTAGTCTTGAAATTAACTGTTTTAAAAAATGGCGCAGTTGCCGTAATTGGGTCAATTTAAGTTGCTTAAATTGGACCAGATATGCAATCATAAATTTGAAAAGTGAGTAATGAATTTCGAGGACGGTACGCTTTGTACACTATGTTTTTTTATATTTTATAATGGATTACTATCTCCATGCAAGTTTTTTTTTTTTTTTTTGTATATCTGGATTAATTTTTTTATACAGTTTAGGCCTATATAAACATAAAAATATTTTTACATGTCTATGCAATAAATTTTACTTGCAATGTCTTTCATCTTGTATGTAATTGTATTTATTTTCTTTGAATTATTTATTCCTACGGCATATTTGATTTACAGAGTTGAATTGAAACATTTTCCTTCTGCAGGATATTTGTGATGGAAGGCTTTTTACAGTTCTGGAGGGTGGAATTATACTTTTTTGCCATTAAAACGCATAAAATCTCAAACCTTGATGAAAATGTTGAAAAAGACATAGACATACTGTCTGGAAGAGAAACACCCGTGACAGCAAAAGCTGTTAAAGATATAGGAAACAAAAAGCAGACAGTAAGTTGTGAAAAAATTGACCTGCAACAAGGCTGCAGCTACAAATCCTCCCTAAAAGCAAAAAAAATCATTAGAAATGTTATTTCCCTTGATAAATTTAGTTAAATCAAAGAATGAAAAAAAAATTACAAAAAGGAAGCTTTCACAGCACAAAAGCAATTGGAACATCGAGTTTTAAAAAATAGGCGTAATGCAATTAGCAAGAAAATAATGAAAGAGAAGAACTACAAACATAACTAAAGAAAAACTTCTGTTGCAAAAAAGTCTAATAATTCAGAATCTAAAAAGAAAAATCTAGACAGTGATGATTGGTTTTGCCTAATTTGTAAGAAAAATAAAATAGCAGAAATGATTCAGTGTTCAGATTACCATATACGGTTCCATGTTGTGTGCGCTGGAAAACAAAAACAATAAACAAAATTCATGTATAAGCTTTGCATCACTCCTTACATGATATTCAAGTAACTGACAATTAGTTCCACATTTTCTATTCTTAATTACTGATAACTTTGATTTATATTTTGAATACATTTTGATTTAAAACAATTACTCTTATTTTCAGATATTTGATTTCATTATATTTCATTGCTGTTATTTTGTTTGATTGCTTCATTAATCGCAAACTTTGCTTTTAATAAAATTAGTTATACTTCCCTAGTCATTAAAACAACCTGATATTATTTGGCCCAATTTAGGAGACTGGGGGTCCAACTTAGGCGACCAGTTGCTGAATTTGGACCACTTTTCACAAATTTTTCAAATTAAAATAAAATTTAAGATTTTCAAAAAGAAATTCATCTAAATATTTATTCAGTTAGTACCCCTATAGATTGACCCTGTGTAAGGATCTTTTGCAGACATTCCAAAAATTAAGTGAGGTACACCCGAAAATAAGTGAAGTGGTCCAAATTCAGCTACTCTCCCCTACTTAACTTCGAAATCTACCTCCGCCTGTAGGCCAGGCCGGCAGGGATTTTTTTTAAACTTGATGTTCCAATTTCTTTTGTGCTGTGAAAGTTTCCTTTTTTTTTTTTTTTTTTTCATGTCAAGCTTTATTTTATATAGCGAAAATGTTGAATGGAAGAGATAATGAAAACGATAGCAGCAAACTACATTACTGCTTCTGTTTTTTCACAACCTTTTATTTAGCTTCAAGATTGTAGATGAGGATCTTTTTACAAAGTCATCTAGCATCTCAATGCTAAATTTACATCGATTTCTTGGTATGTTTTTTACTCCATCTATCTTCAGTTGCCACGTATTTACTAAAAACTTAAAAACTACTGTATAAGCATGTAAAAGTAATGATTTTAATAATCGATTGTAGATTCCGGGAAGTAATCGATGACTGTATCGATTGTATTTTTTACGATGACGATTTTTCTCGATTGGTAAAATCTCGAGAATCGCCCATCACTAGTTATCACAGTTATTTTTTGGCTTCCTCTGTACTTTGATTTAACGGATTTTAGGAAGGGAGATAGCATTTCTAATGCTTCCTTGGTCTTTTGGGGGATTTGTAGCTGCAGCCTTCTTGCAGGTCAATTTCTTCACAACTTACTCTCTCCTTTTCGTTTCCTTAATCTTTAACAGCTTCTGCTGCCACGGGTACTTTTCTTCCAGAGAGTTTGTCTGTGGCGTTTTCAACATTTTTCAGTTATATTAAAAAAGTGTTTAAAAAATAGGCAATATTGAAAAAAATACGCTGCGATTAATCAAACGCGAAACATTATGTATTCGAATAGTGTTGAATTCAGAGGATACCCACCGGAGCCTTGAAATATCCCCCCCCCACCCCCAGAAGGTTTGGATATTAAGTGTTTTAATGGCAAAAAAGTATAATTAAACCCTCCAGAACTGTAAAAAGTCTGCCCCCCCCCCCCACACACACACACACTCACGGAACCGCAAATATCTCCCACACGGAAAACGTTTGAATGCAAATCTGTAAATAAAATACGCCGTAGGAATAAAGAATTAAAATAAAATAAATACAAATACATACAAGATAAAAGAAATTTCAAACAAAATTTATTGCATTAACATGTAAAAATATCTTTATGTTTATTTAGGCCTCAACTGTATAAAGAAATTGATCTAGATATACAGAAAAGGAATATTCAAAAACTTGCATGGAGATAGTAATCCGCTGTAAAATTAAAAAAAATAAAAATATAATGTACAAAGCGTACAGCCCTCGAAATTCATTACTTACTTTTAAAATTTATAATCGCATATCTGGTCCAGTTTAAGCAACTTAAATTGGCCCAATTAAGGCAACTGCGCCATTTTTTAAAACAGATAATCTCAAGACTAAGATAAAAACGAAATTAAAAAATTCTGCGTGAAAAATATGGGCAATAAGCAGATGAATTTAGATATGTATATGAAAACATAACAACTTACCTTAGTTTTGAGGTATTCTCTACGTTTAGAAGAAAAAAATTAGATCAAAACAGCTAATTTTAGGTTTTTTAAAATTGTCTGAAAACAGCACGTGGTAGGCGGGTGCTTCTTCTAATCATAAATGACGTCATTCTGACGAGTAGGATTTCAGCGGTAGATAACGTCTCTTTCTGTAATTAACGGCAGAATGGCAACGGTTCATTTAAAGCGGCGGTCCAAATATGGCTACTCTCCCCTATCACAGCAGACAAAGTCATGAAATCCTTCTCAAGAATGTTTAAGGCAGGAAATACGTCAGCCAATTCCTTATGAATTGCTTGAATATTTTCGTGACAACAACAAATGCAGATATTCTGAGGAATAATTTTCTATTGTTTTATGAAACTAGCCTTAAAGCTGCAAAGGAATCCAATTTTTAAATTTTAAAAAGCATCTTTAAACTCAAAAGTATTCTCTTAGCAAATGTCACATAGAATTGGTGAAATTATGTTATCTTTTTCACGTTTAACTAATGAAGATTCAGCTGAATAATGACCTCTTTTTGTATCTTCATCGACATAAAATTCTTCAAAGATGTGGATTTTATTATTTTTTTTTTTTTCCATTACAGAATTTGAGGGTAGCTAGTTCTCTATCTTTTTCCTTTTCTTAATTTTTACTGTCTCTGGCTGAAGATTTTTCTGGCTCTAAGACATTTTTTCAATTTATCATAATATATTTTATTTTGTGTCTTTCGCACCTTAACATATTCCATTTCATTCTTAGTTTTTCTGCACAATTTTTGAAGCTTAGCAGAATTTTTCCTACTCTTTAAAACAATGCCGTGTATAACAAGCAATATTAAAAATTTTCTTTTAAAATATGTTATCATAATCATTTCCTTAAGAGTTTCATTAAGAATCTCTGTAGATCATATAGCAGAATTTAGTAAACGGGGCTTTACAAGGCCTATAAAATATCTGATCAAAGACTATGTGCTTTAAACGAAAGAAAAGCACACAAAAAATAACACGAGTTAGGTTGTTTTAATCTCTTTAATAACTTGTTATGATTATTTTATAATCTGAAATAATAATAAAGATGAATAATAATAAATCTATTCATTAAAAAGAACACGAACAAAGGTCATTTATCTTGCTTAAAATTTACAAAATATTCTTAATTATGGCTAAAACTATTTCAAGAACTGTTGTAATAACGGAGAAAATAACTAAACTTCAAATATTGTTAAAAAATATATTACGATTCATCAGACATACAAGTAAAAATTACATAAATGCATTTAATACAATTAAAAAGCAAACGTTTCGAGCTAAAGTTTAGCCCCTCATCAGTGCAATAAATAACATTCAAATGACAGAAAACTATATTATCATGTTTACAGTTAAAAATTACTAGCAGTAAAAATTAAATAAAGTATAAAAATTTCAAAACAATGCTGAGTATTCAGGAGGAAGTGCACATGATTCACTTATCGGCGACGTTTGCTTACGAGTGAACACACCTTCCAGAAAAACTCTACTTTTAATATTATTGCAACCGGATCTGATAACTTTCATATTTTCGAAATCTGGGATACGGTCGGTATCTAAAGAATGCTGTACAATTTTAGACTGTAGGCTTCCAGATTTGTAGCAACTCTTCCATAAAATCGCAGTCGTTAGAACTTTAATCCACAGAGCTAAAAGTTATTGTAATACTGATGCAGCCTTCCAATTTGAAAAAAAAGAAGATATTTAGTGACTTAATTCAAAATGGCTCTCCTTTAAGATGGTTAAAAAGGATTTTTTCTGAGCATCGCGTGTCATCCTCTGTAATTTGTAAGGCTCCCGCTATTTACATATCTCTACCATACAACAAATATCTTTCTGAAAAAATTTCTAGACTTTTGAAGTCTCATAACATCTGTACATCATTCAAGCCACAAAATGTTTTGAAAAATTTACTTTGCAAATCTAAACCAAAAATTGCCTCCTTACTAAGAATCGGTTCAATTTACAGTATCCCATGTAAAGATTGCGACTCGGTATATAGCGGCGAAACTGGTCGTACTTGCGCCATTCGCCTTGCCGAACATAAACGTGCCTACAAATCTGGAAGCCTACGGTCTAAAATTGTACAGCATTCTTTAGATACCGACCATATCCCAGATTTCGAAAATATGAAAGTTATCAGATCCGGTTGCAATAATATTAAAAGTAGAGTTTTTCTCGAAGGTGTGTTCACTCGTAAGCAAACGTCGCCGATAAATGAATCATGTGCACTTCCTCCTGAATACTCAGCATTGTTTTGAAATTTTTATACTTTATTTAATTTTAACTGCTAGTAAATTTTAACTGTAAACATGATGTATAGTTTTCGGTCATTTGAATGTTATTTATTGCACTAATGAGGGGCTAAAATTTAGCTCGAAACGTTTGCTTTTTAATTGTATTAAATGTATTTATGTAATTTTTACTTGTATGTCTGATGAATTGTAAAATATTTTTTAAGTTTAAATCGTATATCAGACGTTAAACAATGATTATTTATTCAAATATCGTGTTTGTTTTAGTTGTAACGCAGTTTTATGTCAAACTATGGACAAAAGTGTTATGTGTTACTCTTGTGACAACCCCCCAGATCCTATTCGATGTATAACATAAAATATATATATATAATGTAAAATCTGTCTTATACCTTGAAATCAGAGAGTTACAAATTTTGAGTAAAAATTTTAAGTAGTTTTTATAGAATTAAAACTTTAATATGTTTTCTGTTACTCTTGTGACATTTAATTATAAACTATAAAATAAAGTTAAAATTCCATTTAATACCTTGCTAAAAACTTTTAACTATGTAAATCTGACGGATATAATAATAGCTTGTTATTTTCAATGCATAATAATTTCATTCAGCGAACAGAATAAAAGAAACCATACAACTCAATAAGTGGACATTTATGCTCAACTGTAAATGAATTTTAATTCTGTCAGTTTCCAACCCCATTTTCAATATAGTCTTATTCTTATGAAACTAAAACTTACAAATTCATATACTTCAACTCTTTAGCTTTAAATTGATGTATTACACTTATATTTCCGTTTTAAAAAAAATTTCAGCAAAAATTTTCTATTGCCGTTGACGTTCCCATATATATCCATCCCGTATACCTAAAATTGAAAAAAATGTATATTTTTTTCAATTATAAATTCAAGACGAGAAAAAAATATTAATTACCTTTTGGAAATATACTACTTACCTCCGACATTCATCCGTTCTCGCGATTCTTCGTTTGAAGGTTATCTCTTTCATCCTAGCTTAAAACGTTTCTTCTCTTGACTTCCAAATTGTTTCATCATTATTCATCTGAAATTTACAGAAGTACCTATTATTAGTGCATCTTCATTCAGAAATATGTATACCAGTAATTAAATTTCGAAAAAACTTCAGAATTTACCTTTCCAAATCTCAACAGATGTATATTTTTAGTCCATTTTTTAAACATATGCTTACCAGAAATTAAAAAATTATATAGGGTAGATGTACCAGCAATGGACACCCTTAAGGAATTTCTTTTAAAATTATTTTTTATTAATAGTTATAATTATTATATTCCAGTTTTTTCAATAATATATTAATATATCAACAATAATTAACCATTCTTATAGTATCATTTCCCAATAAGAATTGAAATTTATTTTTAAATAACAAAAATATATCAAAACACCCAAAAGCCCAGTAATGAACACCCTCTGTTCCAGTAATGAACACACCATAACAAGTAATAAATATAATTGTTTTTATGATTGTATTTAGAACCAGAAATTAATGAACACATACTAATGAAACAAAATAGTTATTTTCAAATTAATTTAACAATTAGGATACCAGTAATTAATAAAATATGTGTGATAATCATTTACTGTTTGCATCAATTATTGTAATTATCAGAAGATGGATGTTTTAATTATTTTAGATGCATAGTTAAAAATACTAAATATCGGGCAATTACAGCTATCAAATTATTGAAACAGTGGGGGATTTAAAAGGTAATTAAAAAGAAGTTTTGGAATATTAGTGTTTAGTTTTGTCTCACTACTTTTAGCAATTAATCTTCCACAGACTATTTGATATATCATTTATAATAATTAATATTACAAATATGAAAGAAATGATATTGTGAGTTGAATATTTTAAATACTAAATAAAATAATTTTAAAATTAAACGGTAGGACTGATGTTTGAAGCCACTGATCTGCGGATTTACTAGTTTCAGAAATATTACCTGGAACTTTCATTAATATTACTTTTCTTTTTTTTTTTTTTTTTGTCAGAGGTGAATAACAGAACATTTAAGACAGAAAATAGATTTTTAATAGTTTCTGTAACTTAATTGTTTTTATTTAAACGGAGAAGGATTAAGCCCTATGAGCCCCTCTTTGACTGCGCTCTTAAACAATAATTTCTGCTTCCTGGCTGGTTTGATTGCTAGATTATAAAATATGAAAGGTATACATATGTCGTAGGCTAATTGAGAAATCCGGCTCTTTGCAAACAGCCTAGGCTCTTTGCAAGGAGCCAGGCTAATTGGAGAATCCATCTCCGTTTTTCCAATTAGCCTGATATTTTTCAGGCTTACAGCAAAGAGCCTAGAAAGCGTTAGGCTAATTGAAAAATGACCTCTTATTATCCGATCAGGGTGATATTTTTAGCTCACAGGCTATCAAAGCCTGAGAGTTTATGTTCCCGCCGATTCTGTATGTACGTGTGTACATACGTACGTACGTATGTACGTATGTACGTAACGCGATAACTCTTGATAGAAATATCCGATTTGCTTCAATTTTTTTTTCTAGGTTCATTCTGATAAGGTGCTTCCCTGATTATTTTGGGGGGTTCATTGGTTAAGGATAAAGGGGGAAAAGGGGGGTCTAATCCCAACCCTTAAAGTATATAAATGGGTTTTTCATGCAGAAATATTCGATTTGCTCCAAATTTGGTACACCGGTTTATTGTGTTAGGGAGCTTCCCTGATTAGATTTGGAGGGGGGAAAGGGGGCTACCCCCCTTAATTTAGATAAATCGGTTTTTCCTGATGAATTATTCGATTTGCTCCAAATTTGGTATACCGGTTTATTAAGTTAAGGAGCTGCCTTGATTACATTTGGAGGTTCATTAGTTACATATAAAGGGAGAAAAGGGGGGGCTATCCCCACCGTAATTTAGATAAATGGGTTTTTCATGCAGAAATATGCGATTTGCTATAAATTTGGTATACCGGTTAATTATGTTAAGCAGCTTCCCTGATTACATTTGGAAGATCATTATTATGTATAAAGGGGGGAAAGGGGGGCAATTGCCTCTCCCCTTAATTTAGATAAATGCGTTTTTCATGTAGCATTATTCGATTAGCTCAAATTTGGTATACTGGTGTATTATGTTAAGGAGATGGCTTGATTAGATTTGGAGGTTCATTAGTTAAGTATAAAGGGAGGAAAGGGGGTGGCTACCCCCCCTTAATTTAGGTAAATGGGTTTTTAATGCAAAATTATTCGATTTGCTCCAAATTGGGTATACCGGTTTATTTTGTTAAGGAGCTTCCCTGATTAGATTTGGAGGTTCATTAGTTAAGTATAAAGGGCGGAAAGGGGGCTAGACCCCCCCTTAAATTAGTTAAAAGTGTTTTCATGCAGAGTTATTCGATCTGCTCTAAATTTCGTATACCGGTTTATTATGTTAAGGAGCTTCCCTGATTAGATTTGGAGGTTCATTAGTTAAGTATAAAGGTAGGAAAGAGGGGATTAGACTCCCCCCTTAATTTAGATAAATGGGTTTTTCATGCAGAGTTATTCAATTTGCTCCAAATTTCGTATACCGGTTTATAATGTTAAAGAACTGCCTTGATTAGATTTGGAGATTTATTGGTTAAGTATAAAGGAGGGACAGGGGCTAGTGTCCCCTTAATTTAGATAAATGGGTTTTTCATACAGAATTATTCGATTTGCTTCAAATTTGATATAAAAGTTTATTACGATATGGCTTCCTTCATTTGATTTGGAGGTTCATTGGTTAAGTATAAAAGGGGGAAAGGGGGGCAATTGCTCCTCCCCTTAATTTAGATAAATGTGTTTTCATGCAGAATTATCTAATTTAGTTAAATTTTTTTTCTAGGTTCATTCTAATAAGGAGCTTTACTGATTAGATTTGAAAGGTCATTGCTTCAGCATAAAGGGAGAAATGGGGGAGCTAATACCCCCCCCCCCCCTTAATTTAGTGAAAAGGCTTTTTCATGCAGAATTATCTGATTTGTTTCAAATTTGGTATACCAGTTTATTATGTTAAGTAGCTTCCCTGATTAGATTTGGAGGTTCTTTGGTTATGTAGAAAGGGTGGCAACGGGAACTAATACCTTCATTTATTTTTCGAGGGGCAGTATTCTTTGAAATAAGAGTATAATATACAATTAGTGTGAATAGCCTGTGAGCTCAATGCCATCAGTTTAACCGGGCAATTTTCTTTTTATTAGGTTTATTAGCGCATAACCCTATCCAAACCCGAAAAATAAATTACAACAGACCGTATCCCGATCCGAGCAAGACAAAATAATTTCAGTCTACATGCAACCCGACCCGAACCTGAGAGTACCATTTGAAAAAACCCAAAATCCCGAACTAAATCTGATAACCGACAAAAATATTCCAAAGATCCATAACCGGATCCGAACAAGACAAATTAGTTTCCGTGGACACGCAACGCTACCAGAACCTAAAGATTCCATTCGAAGTCAACCTGAAACCCGTCCCGAACCAAATCTTAACCGACAAAAATATTCCAAAGAACTATAACCAGATGCAAGCCAGACAAAATAATCTCCGTCCACCGGCAACCCGATCCGAACCTGAAAGTTCTAATTGAACTCAATCCGAAACCTGGTTGTGGTCGGTATTCGGGTTGACTTCAAATGGAACCTTCAAGTTCGGATCCGGTTGAAAAAAATTAAACTAAATCAGATAATTCTGCCTGAAAACTCATTTATCTAAATTAAGGGGAGGGGCAATTGCCCCCCTTTCCCCCCTTTTATACTTAACCAATGAACCTCGAAATCAAATGAAGGAAGCCATATCGTAATAAACTGGTATATCAAATATGAAGCAAATCGAATAATTCTGTATGAAAAACCCATTTATCTAAATTAAGGGGACACTAGCCCCTGTCCCTCCTTTATACTTAACCAATAAATCTCCAAATCTAATCAAGACAGCTCCTTAACAAAATAAACCGGTATACGAAATTTGGAGCAAATCGAATAACTCTGCATGAAAAACCCATTTATCTAAATCAAGGGGGGGGGTCTAGCCCCCCTTTTATCCTTTTATACTTAACTAATGAACCTCCAAATCTAATCAGGGAAGCTCCTTAACATAATAAACCGGTATACGAAATTTGGAGCATATCGAATAACTCTGCATGAAAAACCCATTTATCTAAATTAAGGGGGGTGTCTAGCCCCCCTTTCCTCCCTTTATACTTAACTAATGAACCTCCAAAACTAATCAGGGAAGCTCCTTAACATAATAAACCGGTATACGAAATTTGGAGCAGATCGAATAACTCTGCATGAAAAACCCATTTATCTAAATTAAGGGGGGAGGTCTAGCCCCCCTTTCCTCCCTTTATACTTAACTAATGAACCTCCAAATCTAATCAGGGAAGCTCCTTAACATAATAAACCGGTATACGAAATTTGGAGCAAATCTAATAACTCTGCATGAAAAACCCATTTATCTAAATTAAGAGGGTGGTCTAAGCCCCCCTTTCCTCCCTTTATACTTAACTAATGAAATTCCAAATCTTATCAGGGGAGCTCCTTAACATAATAAACCGGTATACCAAATTTGGAGCAAATCGAATAATTTTGCATTAAAAACCCATTTACCTTAATTAAGGGGGGGGGATACCCCCCCCCCCTTTCCTCCCTTTATATTTAACTAATGAACCTCCAAATCTAATCAAGCCATCTCCTTAACATAATAAACCAGTAAACCAAATTTGAGCTAATCGAATAATTCTACATGAAAAACGCATTTATCTTAATTAAGGGGAGAGGCAATTGCCCCCCTTTCCCCCCTTTATACATAATAATGATCTTCCAAATGTAATCAGGGAAGCTGCTTAACATAATTAACCGGTATACCAAATTTGGAGCAAATCGAATAATTCATCATGAAAAACCGATTTATCTAAATTAAGGGGGTAGCCCCCCTCTCCCCCCTTTATACTTAAATAATGAGCTTCCAAATCAAATCAGGTAAGCCCCTTAACACAATAAACCGGTATACCAAATTTGGAGCAAATCGAATATTTCTGCGTGAAAAACCCATTTATGTAAATTAAGGGGGGGGGACTAGGTCCCCTTTTCCCCCTTTATCCTTAATCAATGAACCCCAAAAACTAATCAGGCAAGCACCTCATCTGAATGAACCTAGGAAAAAAAATTTGAAGCAAATCGGATATTTCTATCAAGAGTTATCATGTTACGTACAAACGTACGTTCGTACGTACACTCGTACATACAGAATCGGCGGGCACATAAGCTCTCAGGCTTTGATAGCCAGTGAGCGAAGCCTGAGAGCTAAAAATATCACCCTGATCGGATAATAAGTGGTCATTTTTCGATTAGCCTAACGCTTTCTAGGCTCTTTGCAATAAGCCTGAAAAATATCAGGCTAATTGGAAAAAGGGAGATGGATTCTCCAATTAGCCTGGCTGTTTGCAAAGAGCCTAGGCTGTTTGCAAAGAGCCGGATTTCTCAATTAGCCTACTACATATATATACATTAAAAAATAATAAATAAAATATTGAAATTTTATTAATCGCATAAAATAACTTAAAAGCAACTATTTATAAAAGTTTTGGTGTTATAACATTTTGATAAGTATAATTTAAAATTAAATTTGATTATTTAGGTTTGCAGTTAAGTCAAAATATTTTATGCAGTATAAACATTACTGAAATTGCATTTTTAACAATGCCTGCATAGGGTGTCCATTATTGGAAAATGACCAATTAACCGTCCCAGTAATGGACACCCCTCTTAAAACCTTAAAAAGAAATGAAATTTTTTAAATGGCGATTATTATATTAAATTCTAAGTTTTCTGTTGCTACTCACACAAAAACATTCAAAATTTTGCAAGAAAACAAATAATATATAAATTAATTAAACGAAGCTCTTAGCCTCTTCATTAAGATTTTCACAGAAAAACAGCGAATCTTTTAAACATTATTTTCTATTTCCTGACTGGTTTGAATAAAAGTGTCAACAATAACCCAGTTTTATAAAACGTGCAAGGAGGAGTTATAAAAAAATAATTAAAGCTAAATATTCCTTAGTTATTTTTTTATGACCCAAAAAACATAAAGGGGCATGTCCATTACTGGCACATCTACCCTATATTGTTCAAATTTTAAATTCAAGACAAGAAAAAAATAATAATTACCTTTTGGAAATATGTATACCTCCGACATTCATCCGTTCTCTTGATCCTTCGTTCTGTGCTCACCTTCTTCATCCTAACTTAAAACTTTTCTTCTCTTGACTTCCAAATTATTTCATCTGAAATTAACAGACATACATATTTTTAGTGCATCTTTATTAAGAAATATCTATAACTGTAATAAACTTCCAAAAAACTTTAGATTTTATCTGTCCAAATCCCCAAGGATGCATCTATTTGGTACATCTTTTTAAAGATATGCATACCTGAAATTAAAATAAAATTAATTACAAATTCAAGACAAGAAAAAAAAATCATTAATTACCTTTTGGAAATATACTTACTTCCGACGTTCATCCGTTCTCTTGATTCTTCGTTTTCTACTTATCTCCTTTATCCTAACTCAAGACTTTTCTTCTCTTGACTTCCAAATTATTTCATAATTTTTTATCTGAAGTTCACAGAGATACATATTTTTAGTGCATCTTTATTAAAAAGTATGTACGCCTGTAATATTATTTTTTTAATTTCAGATTTTATCTTTGTAAATCCTAAGGGATGCATATCTTCGGTACATCTTTTTAAACATATGTATACCTGGAATTAAAAAAATGGGTTTTTTAAAATTATAAATTCAAAACGAGGAAAAAAAATTAATTACCTTTATAGAAATATACATACCTCCGACATTCATCCGTTCTCTTGATTATTCGTTTTGTGCTCATCTGCTTCATCATAACTTGAAACTTTTCTTCTCTATAGACTTACGCATTACTTCATATTTCTTCTTAGAAATTTACAGGGATACATGTTTTTGGTGCATTTTTATTTTAAAATATATATACCTGTAATAAACTTCCAAACAACTTCATTTACCTCTCCGTATTCGAAGAGGTACATATCTTTGGACCATCTTTTTAAACATATGTATACCTAAAATAAACAAAAAAAAATTATAAATTCAAGCCCCAAAAAAATTTTTATGACCCTTATAAAAAATACATACGTGCGATATTCGTTCGCTCTCCTAATTCTTCGTCTCCTGATCATATCTCTTTCATCCGGGTGAAGTGCTATTACTAATCAACGGATGTGTGTATAATTCTTAAAGATAAATAAACTTGGTGTTGAATTTATAATTTAAAGTATTAAGCATAAAACAATAACCAAAATTATTTAATATGATAATACCCAAAATTTATTCTTATATTATGAAAATAACCGAAATTATCACCTGCATTAGAATACAGATTATAGTTTACCATCATTGTCATCAGTGTCATTAATTTTTATACAATTACAATTCAAATTCTTGTAAATAATTACTGAAAAAATGGCTTATATATGTGTATTAATAGACTGATATACCGTAATCGTTTACACAGAATCAAAAATGACAGAAACCTCCTGGGCAAAGATCCAGATCAGAGAATCTCCTGGGAAAATATTAAATGTTAGGCAAAAAAACCCAATTACTACAATGTATTTAATTTTGCGCCAAACACCTCACATTAAAATACGCCAAACGGCTTTGAATCCATTTATGGAACCTTTAACCTTTATATATTCTGCATGTAAATGTACTTTATATACAGTACTTATGCATCTTTACACAGTTAATAACGATAGTCAAATAATTGCCAGTTCGCAATAAATGATTTAATGCTTGGCAGAGTAAGTAATACCTTGTCAAATATAAAGTGTATATGTGTCACAGGAGCTTCATCTCTTTCTTGCTTACTCAGTTAACATCTTTGACGTGCATGAGGGAATTTCATTACTAGAAAGAACTTGTCCCATTCTTGTTCCATTTATAAAAAAGACGCGATATTATTATTATTATTGATTGTTATCTTGTTATACTCGATTTCTTTGTTATAAAAATGTAAACATTGTTATTACAAACAATAATTCATTGTTGACATATTCATTATTGATAAACAAGCATGCCTGAAGTAAAGAAAATATTTTAAATTATAAATTCAAATCCTCCAAAAATTTAAGTTTATTACCTTTAGGAAATAAACAGGGTGCAATATGTTATCTATCGCCGACCTTTAATTTCTCAACCATTGATCGTAGACATATAGTTCCAATTACAAAAACGTTTCAAATGAAACAAATAATCATGATGTGGCATTATTTAAAGTAAAAAAACAATTTTATAAAAATTACGAAATCTAACTTTTTACACGCCCCCCCCCCCCCAGTCCCTATAATTATATTTAGTAAAAGTTTACGCATATCATAACACATGTAACACAAAGTTTGACATCTGTACTACAAAAATTGACAGAGTTATTAAATTTTAAATTTTGAGATTTTTGCACATGATTTTGTCTTTCATTGAGGGATCAGTTAAAAGATGAATTAAAGTAATTCGAGATCAAAATCAGGGTGCTATGTCCTTCTTACGGCGAAACCACCTTTATTTGGTATAGCCAAATCGGGGTATCACCAAAGAGGGTTATTTCATCTAAAAATTTGAGCTGACTTTTAGGGGTCGTATACAAAGCGAAGAATGAAATATTGAAATTATACAGAAAAATAAATATCATATTTCAAATGAAAATCAAATTTCAAATTATTTTTGCTTAAAAGGCGCAAAGACCAACTTAGTGAAAAATATTCCATGCCGGGAATCGAACCCGGGTCATCAGTATAGCGCACTGACGTTCTACCGCTAAACCACATGGAACGATACCCAGCCTGGAACTTCTCACTATTACAAGTTGGCAAGGCTACAAACGCAGCACAAGATGGAATATTTTCCGTGAGCCACCAACATGGGGCAAACACAGACACTTAATTAAATCCAGCATCGATGAATCTATATTAATATTTGGAAATTTTTTCAGAGAGAAACATTCGCCTTGAATACAATATTTCAAATGAAAATCAAATTTAAGCAAAAATAATTTGAAATTTGATTTTCATTTGAAATATTGTATTCAAGGCGAATGTTTCTCTCTGAAAAAATTTCCAAATATTAATATAGATTCATCGATGCTGGATTTAATTAAGTGTCTGTGTTTGCCCCATGTTGGTGGCTCACGGAAAATATTCCATCTTGTGCTGCGTTTGTAGCCTTGCCAACTTGTAATAGTGAGAAGTTCCAGGCTGGGTATCGTTCCATGTGGTTTAGCGGTAGAACGTCAGTGCGCTATACTGATGACCCGGGTTCGATTCCCGGCATGGAATATTTTTCACTAAGTTGGTCTTTGCGCCTTTTAAGCAAAAATAATTTGAAATTTGATTTTCATTTGAAATATTGTATTCAAGGCGAATGTTTCTCTCTGAAAAAATTTCCAAATATTAAAATAAATATCAGTTTATTATAATATCAGAAAACAGTCTACTATAAAAAATGAATACATAAAACGCCGGAAACTACTAGAGATACTGCTCAAAGGCTCCATTGGTGGCATTGCACGATGGAATACGTGACAGTGCTGTGTCCTGGAGACGTTACAGCATAGCAGGTGTGCAAACTGTGCGACAATCAAGGATGATGCGCTGCTTCAGATAAATCATAGAAGTAGGCTCAGTCACATAGACTTAATGCCTTAATGTAATTCCAGAGGTAGAAGTCCATGGAAGTCAAGTCCGGTGAATGCGGTGGTCACTCTACCGAACCACCATATCAAAGAATCTGTTGAGACCGAATTCGGTGGCCAGATACGCCCGGACGTTTGATGTTTTATGCAGAGAGGGCCCCAACATGCTGAAACCACATCCGGCATGCATGTCGGAGAGCAACTCTTCATACCAGTCACGCACCGTGTTTCGTAGCAGATGCAGGTAACAATCGCCCGTTAAGGTCCCATCGTAGAAGATGGGTCCAGCAATCTAGGTTCCTCATATATCGCACCACACGTGTCGTTCTGCCCGGGCGATGTGGAGGTTTTCCAGGTCGCATCGTCCTTTTAATTGTTGCACAGTTTGCACACCTGCTATGCTCTAACGTGTCCCGCGACGCAGTACCGTCACGTATTCAATTGTGCATTGCCACCAATGGAGAACACTTTGAGCAGTAAATCTAGCAGATTTCGGCGTTTTATGTATTCATTTTTTATACTAGGCCGTGTTCTAATATTATAATAAATTGATATTTATTTTTCTGTTTAATTTCAATATTTCATTCTTAGTTTTGTATACGACCCCTAAAAGTCAGCTCAAATTTTTAGATGAAATAACCCTCTTCGGTGATACCCCGATTTGGCGATACCGGCTAAAGGTGGTTTCGCCGTAAAAAGGACATAGCCGACTGATTTAGATCTCGAATTACTTTAATTCATCTTTTAACTGATCCCTCAATGAAAGACAAAATCATGTGCAAAAATCTCAAAATTTGAAATTGAATAACTCTGTCAATTTTTGTAGTACAGATGTCAAACTTTTTGTGTTACATGTGTTATGATATGTGTAAACTTTTACTAAATATAACTTTAGGGATTGGGGGACCGTATAAAAAATTAGATTTCGTAATTTTTATAAAATTGATTTTTGACTTTAAATAATGCCACAACATAAATATTTACCTTATTTGAAACGTTTTTGTAATGATGTTTATGAACTATATGTCTACGAGCAACGGTTGAGAAATTAAAGGTCGGCGATAGATAACATATTGCACCCTGTATATACGTGCTGTTATATGCGTGTGTTCTGTTATTAGCCCCCGGTATGCTATTTCTTTCATAACGTTACGTTGTATAAGCCAGCCGCAAAACAAAGCAGATGTATCATTGTGCTGTTAAATACTATATTGTAATTTTTTTAACTTTTAAGCATCGTACGTTTTTTATTTTTATACAGTCGCATGGGGTAAAAATGTACTTTTTAATGCAATTTGTTTGAAAACTGCATCTTCATTTATTTTGATGGATATTCTTCAGCGGATTCGGATGACGTCGTTTTATGTAAATAAAATAATGGAAGTCCAGCTGTCCATCAGAAGAAAATGATCCATTCGAAAGGTATAAGTTCGATTAACTCGCATAATCAGGACTCTACTGTACATTATTTATATACATATATATATATTTTTTTTTTTTTTGTCATCGGGGTGACACTAAATTCTGGAAAAGCAAAATTATCCGTTCTCTAGTTTCTTCCTTTCGTGATAAACTTTTTCATACTGAATTAAAATATTATTAGTAAATTTCGGAGGTATGTATGTTTCTTGTGGGAAATAAACTTATTTTGTTTAGGGCTTGAAATTATAATTTCAAATGTTAATTCGATATCATAATAATAACCAAAATAATTTATTCGATTATAACCAAAGTAATTTATTTAGGTATTATAATAATAGCATAAGTGATCATTAGTGTCAGTAATTAGTATACAGTTACAAAAAAAATTCTTGTAAATAAGTGCTCAAGAAATGAATGACCTATATGCATTAACAATCTTCTATCTATATCTACATTATAAAGGACAAAAGTATCCATGGTAACGCTGACGTCATTTTGCGAATGGCAACACTTAACAATGAAATTTCGGTTTTGCAATTTTTTAAACTTCTAAACATCGAACGTTTTCAATTTTTACACCGTCGTGCAGGTTTGTTTGTAAAGTAATGAGACTGGGCCTGGTAAAATATATATATATATATATATTGATCCGATCGGTACATATTGTTAAAATTCTTCAAAATAATTTCCTTTCGTGTCAATACACTGCTGCCAACGCGGTTTCCACGCTGCAAAGGCTTGTTGGAAGTCAGCAGCTGTAACCTCTTTCAGAGACTCTGTGACAGCCCGTTGGATGGTGGAAGCATCTTCGAAGCGATGGCCTTATAGGCTTCTCTTGAACTTCGGGAACAGGAAAAGTCTGTCGGACTCAAATCTGGGCTGTAAGGTGGCTGCGGACACAGTTGCAAACCCTATCCGAGAGAAGTAGGAGGTCACAACGAAGGCGGGCTGGGCTACAGTTTTGTCGTGGTGGAACATCCAGCGATCAGCAATCTCCGGTCGTTTCAGTTTGACGGCTCTATTAAGGCGCGCAAGGACTTCTTTGTAGAAAACGGTGTTGACGGCTCATCCCGGAGGTAAAAAATGTATGTGGACCACCCCATGCTTGTAAAAAAAGACAATGAGGGTGTCCAGATCGCCCCATGTCTTCAACAGTCTCCCATCTGTTCTTGAACTCGCTGTACCACCGGAAAACTTGGGTCCTTGACAAGGCTTCGGCTTTGTAAGCCTCTTTAATCGAGGTAAGCATCTCGGAAGCTGTTTTACCCAGGTCAAAGCAAAATTTAATCGCTTAGCGCTGCTCCAGCGAATGCTCCCACAAATCCCGTCGTCAGAGACCGTGCTTCTGGCGACTGGAGCGCCTCGCGGCTCCCAGTCTCACTATTTAACGGACAAATCCTGGATAGCAAAAAAAATGTACTTCCAATTGCACTTTATTCGAAAACTGTATCTCAATTTATTCATTTTTTTATGGCTTTTAAATTTATTTTCAAGCATGATTTTTTTAATCTATCTCTATCGCGTGCAGGCTCTATTATGGAAAAATAATAACTCACTATCAGTTAACCCGTTCGGGACCATGAGTGCATATATGCACCCTCAAAAAATGCTTAAAACGCTTGAGTTTGATACCAGTAAAAAAGAAAATTAAAATTGATTTTATTTAATTACGACATTTCCGTGATTGCTAAAGTTAATTTTCAAAATTTCATAAGGATACATTTTTTCAATGATTCTTTTTAAATTTATGTATGCGTGTATTAAACTTCCGGATTACATCATCTCTTTTCTTTTCAACTTAGGAATTGTTAAACCATATTTTAACTTTCTTCTATCTTTACAAGAAGAAAGTATTGGATTTGTGAAGACGGATTTATACGTTTAGAATGTCCTCAACACGATTTGATGGTTTTTAGAAAATGTCTGTCTGTCTCTGTGTCACTCTGTCACCATGTCACTCTGTCACTCTGTGAGTCTGTATGTGACAAAAATTTTGTGGGCGCTCTATCTCAAGAACTAATGCACGGAATTTCACAAAACTTTAGATTCAGTTAGACCTTGATATAAACTGGTCCTGATTAGTTTTTGGTGAAAATCGCCTTACAGATGGCGCTGCTATGCGGCATTTTTCACGATTTCTGCAATAGCTATATCTCAGGAACTACTGCATGGATTTTTATAAAACTTCAGATTCAGTTAGTCCAGGATATAGTTAGGTGCTGATTACAATTTGGTGAAAATCGCCCAATAGGTGGTGCTGCTATGCTGCATTATTTATGATTATTGCAATATCTCTAACTCAAGAAAAAATGCACGAATTGTCATCAAACTTCAGATTCAATTAGTCCCTGATATAAATTAGTGTTGTTTAATTTTTTATGTAAATCTTCCAACAGGTGGCGCTGCTGTGCAGAATTTTTTACAATTTCCACATTAGCTCTATCTAAAAAACTAATGCACGAATTTTCCTCAAACTTCAAATTCAGTTAGAAGTTGTTAAAGTTGTTAATAATTAGATTTTGGTGTAAATCATCTAACCGGTGGTGCTGATATACTGCATTTTTCAGGAAGTATTAACATGTATGAGATAGAAGAAAGTTTTGGGATTGCCACATCTGACAAATTATAAGTATGTATACGTAAAATAAAGAAATATTTTAAATCATAAGTTCATACCCAAACAAATTAAATTTATTATCTATAACCCCTTGAGGGGCGGTGGGATATATTTTATCCCATCTACGATTAATGAAGTTTTGCACCAGAAAAAAATTATGAAATTTTACTTTTCAAACTTTGGTGGAAAAAAAAGTAGTAAAATTGCTTTTCCATATTTTGAAATAGTTTTTTTCTAAATTTCCGGTGGAATTCAGCATTACACAAACGCAATTGCTTGCCCCTCAAGGGGTAAGAAATATGCATCATCATATCATCATTTTCCTTCTCAACTTAAGAGTTGTTAACCACTATTTTGTAAATATGCATACATAAAATAAAGAAATATTTTAAATTATAAGTTCAAACCTAAACAAGTTTAGTCTACTACCCTTAGGAAATACGCATACCTCGGATATTTCTGCATTCTCCTCACATTTCGTTTCACAGTCATCTTCTTCGTGTTATTTGAAGGCTTTATTTTTTTTAGACTTTCACATTTTTTAATGAATTTTCTTCTGAAATTCACAGGGACACATCTTTTGAATGCTTTAAAAAAAAAAAAAAAAAAAAAAAAAACTAGAGAACAGGAATTCTGCTTTTTCAGAATTTAGTGTACCCCCCGATGAAAAAAATATATGTATATATAGACAGTACAAAACATATTTCAATTTTAAGATTTACAACACACGCTTTTATTTTATGTAAAATGACGTCATTTGCACCCGCTTAAGAATTCCACATCCGATCCACTCTTAAACATCTACAGTAAAGTAGGCATAGGACGTCACTATCGCGAAATAATACACAAATGCAGCAGAAAGATGTCGTCATTAAAGAAACTCGAAAAAAAAACGGCTGTCTTAATGATTTATAGGCCTTCGTTTGTTTGCAACATTAATATAGACACTTAAAATTAAATATAGTTTATAATAGCTCCATGTTTTAACAGAAATCATAAATTTATATTTTTTTCAAAATAGCACGTATTTTAATTACATTTACTTTCGACTGTTATGAAAAAACGGCAAGGAAAATAAATAATTACTATTTTACAACTATTTTTCCTTTGCTTTCTGCAGAAATGGAGTACTTCCGTTGCAATATTAAACAAATGGCTCCAAAAACTACAAAAAAATTAATATTTCAAAAATAAATGGAGATGCAGTTGTCAAACAAAATGCATTTAAACGAACTTTTTTCCCCCCGCAATACGACGGTATAAAAAGTGAAAATGTGCGATGCTTAGAAGTTTAAAAAATTGTTATAGAGTATTTAATCGTACTGCTTTGTTTTACGGCTGGCTTCTGTAAGGTAACGTTATTTATTGGAGATAAAATAAGCTGAGAGAAAGAAATAGCATACCGGGGGCTAATATGTGTACGATGCGATGCTGTGTGTAGAACGTGCCTGCAATAAACTTCCAGATTATATCATCATTTTCCTTCTCAACATTAGAGGGGTACATATCTTTAACGCATCCGTTTAAACATATCAACCGGGCGGTGGCTACACAGATAACACCTCATCGAGTTGACGGCAGAAATTCCTGGATTAGATAGAACTCGATTAGCATGTTAAAATGCAACTGGTCTGCCAAGTCATATCTTGGTGGAAACCACCTACATACCCTACTTTAGTGATTGATCGGTAGGCTTGTCATTGTGTTTTCTTGCATCCAAACGTGTGAAAACATGGATGACTGGGAGCAAGAAAACACTGTGATAAACCTACCAGTCAATCACCATATGTATATATGAGATAAGCAAATATTTTAAATTATAAATTTAAGTGGAAAAATATTTAGTTTACTACCCTTAGGAAATATACTTACCTCAGTTATTGCTGCAATCTACTGATTCTCGTTTCCAATTGTTCTCTTCCTTATCTTACTTGAAAGGAGGGAGGGGGGGGGGTTCAAGAATTTCAGATTATTTAATCATTTTTCTTCTTAAAATCCACATGGATATATATTTTTATTGGTTATTTTTAAAAATGTGTATGCCTGTAATATACTTTCTGAATACGTCGTCGTTTTCCTTCTCAAATGTGAAGGGGTTTACACATCTTTAACCCATATTTTTAATACATGTATATCTGAAATAAACAAATACTTTACATAAATTATAAATTCCAACACAAAATACTTTAGCTTTTAACACTTATGAAGTACGCATTGCATATCTCCGATGCGCGGTTGTTCTCCTGAATCTTCGTTTGGGGATCATCTTCTTCATCGTGACTTGAAAGTACCGGGTGTTCTAAAAAGGACTGACTGATTACCGTTTAAAATTCAGTAACTTGCAAACGGTGACAGATATTTAAAAAATTCTTGCAGGAGGGTTATGCATAAGGTGAAAAGTTATTTTACAGTGATTTTCGATATTAGTTCGAATTACAAACAATAGATGGCGCTGTAAGCAATAGCCGCTAAATACTGACTCGATTTTTTGGCCTTTCTCTTCTTCCATGCGGAAAAAGGAGATTAAAATGTATTGAGTGGGTCGCGAAGTACCAAAAATCGAGCCTAAATTTAGTGTCTATTGATCGCAGCGCCATCTATTGTTTTTAGTTCGAACTAAAATCGAAAATCACTGTTAAAAAAAAAAAAAAAAAAAAAAAAAAAAAAAAAAAAAAAACTTTTGACCTTATGCATAACGCTCCTGAAAGAATTTTTTAAATATCTGTCACCGTTTGCAAGTTATTGAATTTTAAAGTCAGTCAGTCCTTTTTAGGACACCTGGTAGCTTGAAAGACATGATTTGTTATTTGCGGAGGATTGTACAGATTTCAAGAGTATAAACTAAACTTTTAAAGCCTTTAATTTATAATTTAATATGTTAATCCGATATTGTAATAATAACACCAATTATCATCGGTGTCATAATGTAGTACATAGTTTAACATAAATGTTATTATGTAGCATACAGTTGCAATTAAAGTTTTATAAATAAAATTGGTACTTTTCGGTTAGCCGGGCGCCAGTGTTATATATACATATATATGTATATTTATACATATATAGAAGCTATATATATACATATGTATGTGTATACATATATGTGTGTACATATATGTATAGGTATATATACATATATGTATAACACTGGCGCCCGGCTAACCGAAAAGTACCATAAAATTTTAATAATTTGCTGATATATAGGCGTTAATTGCTAAGATTATATAA
The DNA here is from genome assembly GCA_963932465.1 of Maratus speciosus. Classification (NCBI taxonomy): domain Eukaryota; kingdom Metazoa; phylum Arthropoda; class Arachnida; order Araneae; family Salticidae; genus Maratus; species Maratus speciosus. The sequence goes on from OZ010800.1 coordinate 343,229,124, forward strand.
TCGTGTATATCATTAAACATTTTCCTCACAAAAAAAGCCTTCATCACAACAACTCTCGCTAAAATATTACTATTAGCTATGGAACTTTTACCCTATTAATATATAACTAGAGGGATCGAATCCGTGCTCCCCCTTTTACAGAGTATACGTGAAAACCATTCTTCTTTTTTATCGAAAATTCTAACAATTTTTTTACATGTAATATATATTTTAGATTTCCCACTAACACCAAAAAGAATTTTTATACGAAAAATATCAATTATGCAATCAAATAAAGTTTTAAAATTTATTACCGCATGCCAGGGGTTATTAGCCTAAGATTTTGCGGCTTACGGCAGCCTTTACGATCATTTCAGTACTTCAATCGCATGTCTGTTTTTTAAAAAAATTATTATTTTATATATTTTGTTTATTTTTCTATAGAGGAAGTTTTAATTTTGTTATGGAACATTAGACGGAAGCAAATGCGGATTTTTTTATAATTGTTTTAAGGGCAAGCGGATTAATCTTTCGTAATCGAGCAACACGCGATAGAGATAAATTTTTAAATAATTCATGCTTGAAAATTATTTTAAAAACCATAATAACTCAATCAATTAAAATAAAGTTTTCAAACAAACCGCATTTGAAAGTAGATTCTTTTTTCTCTATTTGGCGGAGTAAAAACTGAAAATGTGCGATATTTAGAAAATTGAAAAATCGCATTAAATGTAATTGAAAGTTAAATTTGATCGTCTGCTATTGTCATTACCAAAATGACGTCAGTGTTACGCACAGATATGTTTGTCCTTTATAATCTCTCTATTCTAAAAAAAAAGTAACTAACGCTGTCACCGTCGCTGTTTTTTAATTTTTTGTGACGGGAGGGGGGGGGGGGGGCGGGGGGTCTTTTTTAGTTAATTTTAAAATATCTAGAAGGGGTGAGTTCGCGATTAGCTTGAAGCTAAGGACCCAGTATAAATATAAAATTATTATACCAAAAGTATTTACATCAATAATGAAAGATAGAAAGTTTTTTTCTTACCTTTCTGGTAAGTGAACGCAGAGTGCTTGACTTCTCACGTTGATCACCTAGAAACACTCGATTAATTTTATTTGAAAAAATGTGTAAGTGGTATTCATTGATGAGCAGAAGTGCAGAATAAAACCGTTTAATCTAATGCTATATCTTGGTTACATAAGGTCGTACACTCACACTATAAAAGAAGAATAAAATAAGATTAGTAATGTAATTTGGATCATGATATTGAATCCACAGAGATACAAGGTTTTCTTTATAACAATAGAACAACGCACAGGAATTCGTGCGTTGTTGGCCCGACAACATCGGCCATTCGAGTGAGAAGTAAAAAAGGGGCCCACAAGAGTTAAAACAGAGTAAAAAAGCCTGAAACAATAAAAACTGCTTAACAAGCAAAAAAAGGTTCTATTTAAATGGGTCTATCAGAAAAGTTCTCTAGTGCTGCTATCTGTTGTCACCTTTTCGAAACAAAAGTCTTTTACACAATTGTTCGCTAGTCCGTGATCTTACGCCAACTTAGTTCAGGGAAGTGTCGCCATCTTGGAACATATTTCACAACTAAAAAAAAATGAAGACGCGTTGCATATATCACAAGGAAATTGTCATTTCACAAGCGAGGTGATGTTGGACATAAAATCACTTACACTGAGACGTTTTCCAACACCCCCGCTTTTTATGTCAAACCGACGAGCATAAAATGTTTAACTTATTTCTCAAACAGTCGAAATGAGGCTTAGGCAACGGCTTGGTGAGCACGTCTGCCAGCATTAACTTCGATGGGCAATAAGTTATTTTGATTACGCCATTCTGGCATAGATGTCTGATGTGGTGATACTTAACTTGCACGTGTTTAGTTCTTGTCTGTGCCTTTTCGTTTTCGGTCAATCTTATGGCTGATAAGTTATCTTCGTACAATGTTACGGGTAGTTGTTGACATAGTTCGAGGTCATTTAACAGGTCTAACAACCACGAGATCTCTTGACCTGCATTAGAGGCAGCGATATATTCAGCCTCCGTGGACGAGAGTGCTGTGCAACTCTGCTTCCTCGATGACCATGCCAATATATTATTTCCTAATTTAAACAAGTTTCCAGTGGTTGATTTCCTGTCTATTCTGTCGTTCCCCCAATCGGCATCGCTATATGCCGTTAGGATTGGAGGTTTTGTTTTATCTATGACGAATTTAAGATCTTTGATAGTAAGCAGATATCTAATTAATTTCTCGATAGCTTGCCAATCGACTTCCCTTGGGGATTCATTCCTTCTTCCCAGGATGTTAACGAATGATGCTATGTCGGGTCTAGTTAAAGTTGCAATGTCTAGTTAAAGTTGCAATGTAATGAAGCCCTCCTATAGCCTGTCTAAATTTTACGTTATCTCCCATTAGTTTCCCGTTTGGATCTAGATTAAAGTAGTTAGTATTCATGGGTGTATACATAGGCTTACCATTTAACAAACTGAATTTTTCAGCGATTTGTATTATTTTGTGTTCCTGGTCTAATTCTAGATTACCGTTTGCTGTTTCCTTTATGTTTATGCCTAAATATTGTGTTACTTGACCTAAATTTTTGATTTCGTATTGCTTTGATAATTCAGTGTATATTTCGTGTGTGTCTGTTTTGTCTCCTGCGACTAAGATGTCATCAACATACACTATTATGTATGCGATTTTTCCATCTTGGACTCTTTTGTACAGACATTTGTCTGACGCGCATTCAACGAAATTTAGTTCTTTTAGAGATTTACTTATTTTTTGGTTCCACGCCCTAGCTGCCTGCTTAAGGCCGTAAATCGCTTTGTTTAAACTACACACTTTATCTTCTTCCCCTTTTGTTATGTATCCCTCTGGCTGATGCATATAAACCTCCTCTTCTAAATCGCCATGTAAGAAAGCAGTTTTGACATCTAGGTGAGTTATTTTAAGGTCTTTGTACACCGGTGCGTTTAAGAATGCTCGCAGGGTGGTATGCGCTACAACGGGTGCGTAGGTCTCGCCGAAATCGCTTCCATATTTTTGAGCATATCCCTTAGCGACCAATCTGGCTTTATATCGCTCTATAGACCCGTTGGCTCTCCTTTTTGCCTTAAACGTCCACCTACAACCTATGACGCGTTTTCCCGGGATAGGTTTTATTAATCGCCAAGTATTATTTTGCTTCAGAGAATCTATTTCCTCACTAATGGCTTTTAGCCATTTATCTTTAGTTTCTGCGTCATTGATATTTTGTAGGTCTGTCCATGACTTTGGCTCCTGAATTTGACACAGGTTTGCGCTTATTCCATAACGGTTAGGTGGTACGCCACGATTTTGTCTCTGCGATCTTCTCGGCTCAAGGGATGTGTCGGTCGGGGTGTTATTCTGATCATCGTCGCGCTCTTCTAGATCAATTTCAATATTATCTGCGGGAGTTTGTTCGTTGTTTTGATTTCCTTTGGCGGGTTTAATTTCCTCATCTTTTATACCTTCTTCGAAAAATTTTACGGTTCTAGATATTATAATTTTATTTTCACCCGTATATATCCTATAGCCCTTGCTTCTGAAATCATATCCCAACATTATTCCCTCGATGGCTTTCTCATCTAATTTATTTCTTTTAGGTTTGTCGACATAGGCAAATGCCTTACATCCGAATGTTTTGATGTTCGAGAGATCGGGTTTTCTTTTATGCCAAAGTTCATAGGGTGTCATGTTATTTTTGTTAGCCTTTGTTGGCAGACAGTTGATGAGGTAGGTGGCGGACATGACAGCTTCCCCCAGAATTGCTTAGGTAACATGGCGTCCGACAACATGGTTCTAGCCATTTCCACTATCGTTCTATTCTTTCTTTCTGAAACGCCGTTCTGTGGGCTAGAATAGGGAACACTCAATTGACGCTCTATCCCGTTTTCTATCAGGCAGTTTTCAAATTCATCACTTATATACTCTTTTGCGTTATCGGACCTTATTGCCTTTATCAACTTGCCAAATTTATTTTTTGTTAGCGCTATGTATTCTTTCAGTTTGATAACGGCTTCCGATTTATGCGCGATTAAGTATGTTATTGTGTACCTGCTATAATCATCCGTGAATGTTATAAAGTACCTTTTCCCTCCTATCGTTTCAGTATTCATGGGGCCACATATATCGGAATGTGCTAGGGTACCGATGTCTTTGCTTCTGTTTGTGGCTACTTTAGGGTAGGGCAGAGCGGAAAGTTTCCCTTCAATGCACTTCGTGCATCGCGTGTCATGTTTACATTTGTTAATTGTTATCCCATTGGCTAATTCATGATTAACAAGGTATTTAATATCATCAAAATTTTTGTGTCCGAGTCTTCGGTGCCACAATGAAATACAACTTGTATTGTTACAGAAAGTTTGAGTACTTATAGTATAGCCGTAATCATCTTCAGGGTTTAATACGTAGAGATTATCATTTAATTTAGCTGTCAAGATTATATTATCATCTTTGACAAATAAACATGCATTTTTCTCGAAAATTACCTTTATATTATTTTCAGTGGCTTTCTTAACTGACAATAAATCTCCCTTTAGTTCTGGACAGTACAATAAATTTCTTAGTGTAATGTAGTGGTTTTTGTCTGTTTTTATTTTTACGTCGCCCATACCTTCCGAATTAAGCCTTTTTCCATTAGCGATTGTTATATTCCCAAAATTTCCGGCTGTGAATGTAGCAAAATTTGTTTTTGCTGATACAACCCGAGTCAATGATATATGTGTTTGGATCTGTTGTTTGTGTTTGGTTAATTTTTACTGACTCAATTTCAAAATTGTTTTCCACTGGGAAGAGAGGAATGATCGATTGGTTGACCTCATCCTCTATATTTGACTTGCTGTTGAAACAAAAATTCGAGGAGTCGGTTTTACTACCATTGTGTTGATTTTTGGTGTTTACCGAATTGGCTTTAAAGTTGGCATGGTTGTTAAATTTATTACTGTTATAATTTTCACTTCTTTGGTAATTGTTTTTCTGTTTGTTTTTCAATTTGTAACATTCTGAACGAGCGTGCCCATCTCGTTGGCAGAAGCTGCAATACTTTTTATTTCCTTTATTTATAATTTTATATGCTGTGTCCCTTGGTCGTGTGCTGGTGTTTTTGTATTCGATTCGATGAGAGTACTCATCGATGAGTTTGTTTTTACAAACTCGAGGTCTAGATCCTTTTCGTCTCTAACCTCCATGCTCGTTATAAGAGGAGCATATGACTGAGGCAGGCTGAAAAGCACAAGAGCCACAATGTGCGAATCATTTATGAGCTCTCCAATGGCAGCGAGTTTGTCGCGGATAGTTAAAATATTGTTGATATGTAAATTTAAGTCTCCGCCCTCGTTGAGCCTTTGCGAATATAGTTTCCTCAAAAGGAATAATTTGGATGATAAATTCGCCCTTTGGTGAACACTTTTTAATCTTTCCCAAATGTCTTTGGGAGATGTCAAATGTCTGATGTGCACAATTTGTGTATTTTCAATGCACAAACAAATTATGGCTTTCGCCTTAGCCGCGTTTTTAGTATATGTATCATCGGGTGTGGCAGGTGGAGATTCTGTTATATATTTGAATAAGTCATCTTTAATTAACAGATTTTCTAATTTAAAACACCAATGATTATAATTATTATCATTTAATTTCTCTACTGCCGTAATTTCTTTTGAGGCAGACATAGCGTGTTATTCAAGTATTATAAATTCTTTGATAACAAATATATTTACTATAAGAAGTTTGTGACTTTCTTAAAATAATTTCTTAGAATATATTCATAAATATAAATAAAATGATCATTTATTCACAATAATCAATCAATATTTATTCACAATAATACTCTTTTTTTTGCGATATTATATATATCGTTCTTTATTCATGCACATTTATTTTTATTTTCATGTATATATTTCAATATTTCATATCTCATATGTGCATCTTGTTCATCATATTATCACAATCAGATAAACAAATTTTTATTACTGGGTTTTTTTTTTATTTATTTATTTACTTTCCCTTTCAACTCAGCCTTCATAATCTTTTAAAATATCTAGAAGGGGTGAGTTCGCGATTAGCTTGAAGCTAAGGACCCAGTATAAATATAAAATTATTATACCAAAAGTATTTACATCAATAATGAAAGATAGAAAGTTTTTTTCTTACCTTTCTGGTAAGTGAACGCAGAGTGCTTGACTTCTCACGTTGATCACCTAGAAACACTCGATTAATTTTATTTGAAAAAATGTGTAAGTGGTATTCATTGATGAGCAGAAGTGCAGAATAAAACCGTTTAATCTAATGCTATATCTTGGTTACATAAGGTCGTACACTCACACTATAAAAGAAGAATAAAATAAGATTAGTAATGTAATTTGGATCATGATATTGAATCCACGGAGATACAAGGTTTTCTTTATAACAATAGAACAACGCACAAGAATTCGTGCGTTGTTGGCCCGACAACATCGGCCATTCGAGTGAGAAGTAAAAAAGGGGCCCACAAGAGTTAAAACAGAGTAAAAAAGCCTGAAACAATAAAAACTGCTTAACAAGCAAAAAAAGGTTCTATTTAAATGAGTCTATCAGAAAAGTTCTCTAGTGCTGCTATCTGTTGTCGCCTTTTCGAAACAAAAGTCTTTTACACAATTGTTCGCTAGTCCGTGATCTTACGCCAACTTAGTTCAGGGAAGTGTCGCCATCTTGGAACATATTTCACAACTAAAAAAAATGAAGACGCGTTGCATATATCACAAGGAAATTGTCATTTCACAAGCGAGGTGATGTTGGACATAAAATCACTTACACTGAGACGTTTTCCAACAGTTAATATTAAGAAAACTACTGCATAAAAAAAATATGAAAACCGGTGGTATTATAAAGAAATATTTGATAAACACGCTGATTCAGACAGTTTTCAAATCGAAAAATTATTTTAAGAGCTATTTAATGTTAAATTTGGTCAGAATCGTTCCATTAAAAAAGCTCTACAGGAGCAAAAACAATGGGAATTTAATCATTTTTAGATCATTTTATACATTAGAAGTACGCGGTGTGCAGAATGCATTTATTTTTTGATATGATTCATTTTTAGGGTTCCGTACTTAAAAAGTAAAAATGGAGCCATTATAAGATCACTCCTGTGTCTGTCTGTCTGTCTGTCTGTCACAGCCATTTTACTCGTAAACTATAAAAGGTTGAGTTCAAATTGGGGGAAGTAATAAAGACTATTGACCTTCATTTTCACAGATTATTAAACATTTACAAATATTTTCAGAAAAAATGTAGAAGGGCTAATTAAGTTACTTGAAAAAAAATATTTTCTTTGTATATCGTGTGGGGTATCGTGTGAAAGCGTTTGTAACGCTGAACTCAAAAATACATTTAATTTAATTTTAGGTATTATATTTTCAGGGACATCGTCGAAAATGTAACGAAAAATACGCCCCCCCCCCCCCCCCCCATCAATCTATTTCCAAATCTACTAAAATTATGAAAAAAAATTAGAGGTGGTAGAGGATAATTTAAGCCTTGGAGGAAAATTATAGCGATTACTCTAGGTCACATTAGTTTTTGAAAAAAGCGCCTTTTTCCGTTACACACAAATTTCGATTTGCGGGCATTAAGGAGCGCTGGAGGTACCTGTCGTAGCAGAAGTATAAAAGCATTGTTGATAATGATTTTTGAAAAAAATCATCGGTAATTGCTGAGATATTAACCCTTAAAGACACAGACGTTTTGGACAAACATAAATTTGGCGGCGTACTGCATGTACACTGAAAAAAAAATGACATTTTTACAGTACAAAGAAATGTTCATCTCGCGCACAAACACAATCACAGTGAATGTGCTGTATCTTTTTTTGATTTCCTGACTATATAAACATGAAAAATACAGTAGTTGCGTAAAATTAACAGCACAATGTGCTGGCATGCTGGCGTCCAAATCGAGTTTGTTCTGACAAATTTACAGTGGTTTTTTTTACAGAGTACCATCGGCTTTTAAAGCCTAGATAACAACTTTTTATGATACATTTGTGTAGTACAATGTCCAGTAGCAGTATGAAGACAATGAACACCAAATTGTTAAAAAAAGACTTATTTAATTAGAATTAACCACATAAATACTATGGGATTTGCGACTAGTTTGCATTGCGTAGAACTCTCAATACGCCTCCCGTGTCTTTAAAAGTTAATTAAAAACCTATCTTGAAAAACGTGCATTGACCAAGGTGGAGTTGTTACATTGCGACCTCCCTTCGAAGCGCGCTTAGCAAAATGCCAAGTATAAACTTTGAACAATGGTTTTGTTTTAGCTATACTGTAAAAAGAAAAGATTATTACGACGCTGAATTTAGTTTTATGAAATGTCAAATGAAGTTTTAATATGCACTACTTTTATTGACAGTGCCGAATTAAGTTCATTATAAACAGATTAAGATAAGATTTAAATCAGAGTTATACAGAATAGCAAAATTTGATATTATTTAGGCTTCATATCTCTTTGAACTTTTATGGTATACCCATTCGTAGTTTTCTAGTATATATGCAGCTATACCAAACTCTACGTTGTATAGTTTTTTACAAAGTCTTATTTTTCTTTTAGTAACGACTTTTTTAATAATACAATTAATAATTTTTATATTTATTGCACGAAACCCTCTGAGCGCGAGTAATACTCGCACTTGACCATTTATTTGTGGATTTATTTCTATTTTATATTAAAAATTTCAGCATTTCGAGGAATATTTTTTACATCTTTTAGAAAAGGCTATTACACAAAGGCTATTAAAAGTTTAGACAATCAGCAAAATTTGCATTAACATAAAAAGTAATAAGGTACAATTAAAATTCGTGAGATAGGTAATGAATAAAAACAGTTTTGCTGATATACACATTTAAATTATGATCAACGGTTTGAAATTATAAAATATACATTAAATTATATAAAAATGTGCTGTCCCAAAAGTATAGATACTTGTAATATTTTTCTTTTATTGGTTTTACATTTATAAAAGTAACTAAAAGCTTACTTTTAATATTTATATATATTGCCACGACATTTTATAACATAAAATACACGTTGTTCTATGGAATTAACTAAGCATTGCATTGCAGAAGGAGGTATTTCATACTACGCTTTGTTAATTGCAATTTTTAAGTCATTTACACATGTATATTGCTTTTCATTTTCATATATTTTACGAGATAAGATCCCCCATATGTTCTCCATGGGATTAAAATCTGGACTAAGTACTGGCCAGTCTAATAGCGTGATACTGTTTTGCCTAAACCATGTTTTCGATGATGTGGAGGCATGGATGGATGTCCCATCTTGTTGGAAAACACAGTCCGGTCCTGCTGGCAAATCCCTAATTGGCAGTAAATTGGTACGTAAAATATCTTCATAATCCTCTGATATCATTTTTCTGTCCATAAATCCTAGAAAAGTTTGGCCGTTGAAAGAAAACCCTCTCCAGGTCATTACGGAACTTCCGCTTTGTTGCTTGCTGGAAAAGGTCTTGGGTTCTTTTCTTAGGATCTTAGGTCATGTCAGTAAAATTTATGACCATCAGGGATGTCTAAATTTCATTTCTTTTCATCACTGAAGATGACAGAATTCCATTTTTCACCGTGTGACATACGCTTTCTAGCTCACTTTGGACATGCATCTTTATGTCTCTGCTTTAAGCAAGGTTTTGCTTTCATTCTCCTGTAAACAGTATTTGTTGACGATTTCATTCTCCTGTGTACAGTACTTTTTGAAATTCTGGAAATTGATGCAATTTCACACACAGATAAATTATCAACTGAAGCTATTTTAATAACATTCTGCCTTCACGTAATTTGGATTTGCGAGCAGGACTGAACTGTGTTTTCCAACAAGATGGGGCATCCATCCATACCTCCACGTCACTAAAACATGGCTTAAGCAAAACAATATCATGCTATTAGACTCACCAGCACTTAGTCCAGATTTGAATCCCATGGAGAACATATGGGGGATCTTATCTCGTAAAATATATGAAAATGGAAAGCAATATACATGTGTAAATGACTTAAAAATTGCAATCGACAAAGCGTGGCATGAAATACCTCCATCTGTAATGCAATGTTTAGTTAATTCTATGGAACAATGTGTATTTGATGTTATAAAGTGTCGTGGCAATACAATTAAATATTAAAAGTAAGCTTTTAGTTACTTTTATAAATGTAAAACCAAAGAAAAATTACATATGTCTATACTTTTGGGACAGCACATTTTTATATAATTTAATGTATATTTTATAATTTCTAACCTATGATAATAATTTATATGTGTATATCAGCAAAACTGCTTTTATTTATTACCTATCTCACGAATTTTAATTGTACCTTATTACTTTTTATGTTAATGCAAATTTTGTTGATTGTCTAAACTTTTGGCACGCGGTGTATTTTAAATTGTTGCCAATTTTTAACAACACCAAAAAGAATAACATTTCCTGCAAATTAAAAATTGATTTACACGTGTCTGTTATAAACAGAAAAAAAACTTTCAAATTAGAATTAAATGATTACGTTTTATAAGCAGGAAAATATAGAAAATTAAGTCATAAAAACTATATTTACACGCGAATTTTAAAAGAGAAAGAAAATTGTAAAATAATAAATTCATTAATATGCGTTAAAAGTCGTAAATGAAGGAAATTACGTTATATTTTAAATGGTCAAACAATAATATTGCCAAACAGTTTAATTTTAAAAATATATTTACGCCAGACATTTATTTGATATTTTGAGATAATATTTTAAACTATTGTAGTGAATTCTAAGACAGCGCAAATAATATTTCCTTTCTAACAACAAAAAGTATTTTCACGTGAATATTAAAATGAAAACGAAAACTTTGGGGAAAATTACATCAGATTTAAAACAATTCATTTAAAATGTCTTATTTACAAGAACTTCCTTATAGCGTTGTTAAAAAATACCGGGAGACAAAAACTCTGTTTACTTAATTAATTCTATATTAGCATATTTTCAAATTTTTCACTGAACTGATTTAATCAAACACGAAAACACGGAGATCGGCACTGTTTTTTAATGATAATTCAGCCTTCCGAATTTTTTTTAAGGCCGATCAAGTTAGCGTGCTTTTAGAGTTTGCGGTGTAACTCGTAGGGGGGCAGAGCCCCCTAGTATTGTATATAAATATACTTTTTCTGCAGTACTTATTCTTTAATCTGTTAATAACTAAAAAAAAAAATCTTCAAAGACTTACCAGTTTGCGAAAAATATCTTGATGTTTTGCAGAGAAAATGTCTGTCAAGAAAAGTTTACTATTGTGCCGCAAGAACTCCAGTTTTTTCCTGCCTAATCATCTCCCGTCTTCTCTGCAACTGACTTTCACCAGAAAATTGCATTGACAGAAAGAACTTGTCTCATTCTGGTTTCACTATTAAATTGTAAAGAAATATTATCTATTATTAATATTGTTATAGATTGTTATTGTTATACGCGATTTGTTTGTTGTAAAAATCTAGACATTATTCTAACAAACAATTACTCATTGTTCGTATATCCATTGTTGAAATATCCATGTATACCGGAAACAAACAAAGATAAATTTACTCAGAGAAAGTAAAAGATAGCCAAAAGAAATAGTGTTTTACCGAAATGATATATACATACCTCTAATATTTGAGCTTCTGTTTTGTTCCATATATACAAATCTACAATTTTCGACCGCTTTGCACGAAATTTAATAGTCATGCATTTAAGAACCCGTGTAAAATTACTGGGTATTTTACAATTTTCTCAGATCACTGTTTAGTTTTTTTTTTTTTTTTTTTTTTTTAACATTTGCTGTAATTTATCTGTATATATATTTCTTAAATTTTCAAAGGCATTTTTTTATTTCCAATTGCTACAAGAAGAAACTTCCTATGGACAATCTATATTATAAAGGACAAACATATCTGTGCGTAACGCATACGTCATTCTGCGAATGGCAACACTTTGAAATTTGAAATGAAATTTCTGTTTTGCAATTTTCGCTACTGCAAATTTTTAAACTTCTAGACATCGCACAGTTTCAATTTTTACACCGTCGTATAAGGAAAAAAAACGTTCTTTCAAATGCAATTTGTTTGAAAGCTGTATCTCAATTTATTTTGGAGATATTAATTTTTTATAGTTTTTAGTACCAATTTTGTAATTGCGGCAACTGAAGTACTCCATTTCTATTAAAAGTAAAGGGAAAATAGGCATGGTTTATTTATTTTTATTGATTATATCCTTATTGATGCCATTTTCATATTACAAATAAAAGTAACTTTTTTCTAATTTTTGAACAGAAAATGACTCCAGCTATTAACAAAAATACGCATTCTTCTTCATAAATTTAAAGATTGAAGAACATATTTCAATATTTTTACATTCCGCTGATACTGAGTTTCAGGCGCTAGGCAATATGATTCAGTGAGTAAAAATGTCATATTTAAAACAAAACGATCATTTTCTTTGATAAAACTAAATATTTGACCAATACTAAATGGTCAATACTATGGCAACTAAAGGCAAATTTCTGAATGGTAAATTTTCGCGGGTACTGAGACTAGAACTTAAATTTTATGCGAATGTTTACATGAAAAGTTGTATCGGACAAACGTGACGTTAAGTTTGGAAATATATCTATTTTAATAATGTACTAGCATATGACTCCGTCAAAAATGACGGGAAAGTGTTATTGTAAGTTTACAACGTTAAGTCAGACTCAATTAAACAGGTGATTGATATGCATGATTATTCAGATAGTGGCAAGTCCTCAAAAGCATTAAAAAAATAGTGTTTGTAAAAGTGAACCTTCAAATGAAGAAAATATGAACCACCTTATGCGGGGGGGGGGGGGGGGAAGAGCTTTTTCCAACAACCCTATGGCAAAATTCTCATTTTTTCTGCACATCTTTGATGAAATTTGTGTTTTTTTCGCAGCCTTTTGACGAAATGAGTGTTTTTATCGGGATTTGTTGAAAAATTTGCTTTTTTTCTGCGCCCTTTTGACGAATTACACCTCTCGCGTTTCTTTGACAAAATTCAGGGAAGAGTGCCACTTGGCAAAAAAAAAATTTTCAAAAATCTTGCCAAAAATCTTTTCAAGATGGCGGAAAAACATCATTTTTAAATCTTTGTTATTTATAAATCAATGATTTTGCCCAAAAAATAGAAAATGATGTAAAAACATGGATTTATAAATAACAAAGATTTAAAACCGAAGTTTTTCCGCCATCTTGAAAAATTTGTTACGAATGCCGGTAAAATCTTGCTCACAACTACCAAAAAACTTACTAATATAAAATAAAAAGATAAATATAAATAAATACCAATAAATGAGACGGCGATTCAGAAAAAAGTGGAGTTTCATACAGAAAAAAAGATATAAAAAAAACTAAAAATACTTACACAAAAAACCAACAATCAGTTAAAATTTACATACAAAAAAAAATCAATAATTTAATGTTTATGGTGAAATTCTCGTTTTTTCTGCACATCTCTGATGAAATTCATGTTTTTTTCGCAGCCTTTTGACAAAATGACTGTTTTTACCACAATCCTTTCACGAAATGAGTGTTTTTATCGGGATTTGTTGCAAAATTCACTTTTTTCCTGCGCCTTTTTGACGAATTACACCTCTCACGTTTCTTTGACAAAATTCAGGGAAGAGTTCCGCATCCTGTGCCGCTTGGCGAAAAAAATTGTGCCAAAAATCTTTTCAAGGTGGCAGAAAAACTCAATTTTTAAATCTTTATGTTATTTATAAATCAATGATTTGCACAAAAAAATAGAAAATGATGTAAAAACATGGATTTCTGATGGATGTAAAAACATGACGTATAAACATAAAGATTTAAAAACGAAGTTTTACTGCCATCTTGAAAAATTTGTTACGAATGCAGGTAAAATCTCGCTTGGATACAGGAATATTTATTAAACATAAAATAAAAGTAAAAGGATAAATATAAAGAAATACCAATAAATGAGACGGCAATTCATAAAAAAAAAGGGGGAGTTTCATACAAAAAAAATTTCAAATATTTACATAAAAAACAAACAATCAGTTAAAATTTTTAAAAAAATCAATAATTTAATGTTTAGAAAAAGGGATCCTAGACAGGGTCTGAAACATCGTCAAGGTATGGTACTTCTCTTCTAACTGAATTAAATTTAAATTTTGATGGATGTTTGGTAATACACCCTCGATGTTTTCAGACTCTGAATTTTTTCGGCAGCCGTTGGCTGAATCGTCTGTCTCTAAAACGGTAAACCATGTAAAAATCGATATATTCACCAATAAAGGGTGCATTTTAAACAGCTAATGCAAAAATCATAATAAAAAAAAAATAAATAAACAGCAGAGCAAGCGAGACTTACCTTACAATCAAAATACGTTGACAGAAGCACAGGTGCATCCGAATGTATGCAGCAAATTAGTTACGTAACAGAAAATTTAGCTGACTAATGGTTCACCTGATACTGATGAACCAATAAGCTTCAAGATCCTCCGATTTCGAAATTTACATTTTTTTTAGGATCTTATGTTGAAACTTGCACTTTTGCAACCTTTCGATGAAAATCTCGTTTTCTCTGTGATCCTCTAATCAAAAAACATATTTTTTCTGTGATTATTTGACGAAATTCACGTTTTTCGCGATACTTTGATCAAATAATGCATTTTTTCTGCAGTCCTCTGATGAAATTCATGTTTTTTCCACGATTATTAGGCGACATTCACATATTCCATGATCCTTAGACGAAACATGCATTCTAATGGACCCTTTGGGAAAAATTGTGCTTTTTTCTGCGATCCTTTGATGGAATTCATATTCGTTTGATGAAACCACCCTTTTTCTATGATATTTTGATGATTTTTGCAATCCTTCGGGGAAAGCAGACAGATGATAGTTGCAAGCTCCTGGCTATATGTTTTTTTCATGCTGTTTGTTTCTATACATGGACTAAATGCACAGTAGGTCATGGGAAAGGATTAGAAATAAACTCAAATTGCAGTTGTGCTTGTACTCGCATTTTTATTTTGTCAAATTCTGCTACCACCCCCCCCCCCTTCTCGTCCTAAAAATGTCAACAAATTTTAATACTGATTTGCATCAATCCCAGGGATGATAAATTGTGCTGAAAAAATGGAATTCCCTGTTTTCGCTGGAAAGTGGCATGTCTGTAAATGCTTTTAAAAATATATGCATAGTTGAAAAAAAAAAAAAGCTGTTGCATTTTTCAAACAGCAAAAAATAATTCACAGAAATATATTAAATTCAGCTTAAAAAATGCAGCATAGGTGAAATAAGAAACTTAAAAATAAAACAAAAAACATATGGCATTTCTTTAAAAAATCAGATGTTTATTTTTTAATTTTAGATGAAACTTTAAAATTTGATTCATATATTTGGCCAAAACTAAAACACCATTATGTGCATCATTGAAAGTAATACACATACAAAAAGCTATGTTTTTTAACGGTACAAAAATTTAGTAAAATTTTTTTAAAATGTAATTTTGATTTTTAAATCTTTATTATAATGAAACGTTCCTGTGCGTGATAAACACTTTATGAACATGAACTTAAAATATGCATAGTTTAGATAAAAAATAAACAAAAAATTGTGCGTATGGGTGTTTAATTCTGTTCGGTGTAAACTCAGCTGAGTTTATCAGGCAAACTGAGAAATCCGTTGATTGCCGCGATCGCGCAATTCTTTTCCTGGTCAATTGGCGCCTTCTTTCCGAAAGTCCATAATAAAAATTAAAAAAACTTTTAAAACATTCAAAAATAACTATTGACAGATGAAAGCGAGTAGTGGCGAAAAATCAGCACGTTTATCCCTCTGTTTTTCCTAAAGAAACAGCGTTTCACTATTGCCACTACAGAAGAGTGAAATACATGAATCATTGATATGAATCAATATTCATATGAATGATTCATATGAATAATGATGAATAATCATTAAATAATGTTTTTTAAAATATTTATTCAATAAATTACGTAATATTTCATATGTATGTCGTAAACTGACTGCTTGTAAATGTAAACAGTCGAAATAAAATTGCTGCTTATAAATGTAAACGCATTGAAAAACACATTTCAAAAAATGAAAAACGCATTTCAAAAAACTTAAAGGCTTTAATATGCTTTAAAAATATATTTAAAGCAGAATCAGATGTTAGCTGTATTTTTTTGTATGAATCGTCAAAGAGTCATTCATTTGTTTCTTAATTTGCTGGAATTTGAATCTGAATGGCAACAGTATCGTTTGTTTAGATTTGATTTCTAATAGCTTAATTTTAATTTAGAACTTAATACATTATAAATGGATATGATACACATGTTTTATTGTCTGAGCGAAGCGAAGGCTAATACTCAGCGAAATATTACTGTCCGGACACTTTACTACTACGATGGATATTAACGCCATGTCCTACTAAAAAAAAAGCCTAATAAAAACATTTCGTCAAGCATAACTCAAAAAGTATTTGTCGGATTTCGTTTCTGATTGTACCAGAAGGTACCTAAGAGGGTCGCCTACTGAATGCACCTACTATGAAAAATAAGTTCCAAACCGTTTAAAAATTATATAGAAAAAACTCTTAAAAAAGCACAATTTATCTGCATACGTCACAGAAATTTGGTGTGCGTCACTTTCACCGGTTGATGTTTTCGTAGACAACTGGTTTGAACACATGGAGCAAATAAGAAAAAATACGCACGCAGTAATATTGAATAGATCAGTTTCAACCACGTGATCACAAACCTTGCAACAACCCGTGGCAACCAGTTTTGGAGGGCAAACAAATAATAATACAGTATTCCGTATCACGGTGACCGTTTTTAGCCTGTTGTATAAAATCTGGCATGTTGTATGACATACAATTGTGGATGATTAAAACAAAAGACATGAGTGTTTATTGATCCGGGAGGTTATCTTTCTCTGGATGTCTGTCTGTCTATCATACAGAATGCAATTTTCTTGTAAAGGATGATATTATTATGCAGTAAAACCTCCATAACGGACACACCCGATTAGTGGACACCTCTATTTAGCGGGCATTTTTTCGATTACCAACCCTTAAATAACTGTACATTTTTTACTCTCAGTAGCGGACACCTCCAAATAGAGGACAAATTCTGCCCTCCAGAGGTGTTCACTATTCAGAAGTTTTACTGGTAAAACCTCCATAGCGGACACACTCGATTAGCAGATACCTCTATTTAGCGGACATTTTTTCGATTACCAACACTTAAATAACTGTACATGTTTTACTCTCAGTAGCGGTCACCTCTAAATAGAGGACAAATTCTGCATTCTCGGGGTGTTCGCTATTCAGAGGGTTTACTGTATATAATATTGATAATTATTTTACAGGGCCGCACAAAAGAATAAGAATATATGAAACGAATATAAACTAAATTCGGGACTGGTAGATCGCTGATGGTGATGTAATTTTAGGGTGTTGTTACAGTCATCCGCAGCATGTTTTTAGAGTTTCGTTCATCTAATGAAACCCTACCTGTCTCACTCCTTTGTCTGTCTGTTTGTCCGTCTGTCACAGAGCCCGTTCTCAGAAACTATATATGTCGGAGACTTGAAAATTTGCACACTTACAGCTGAACACCACACATCAAACGACAAATAATAAAATTTTGAAAAAGGCTTAATATTCAACCCTTTGGGCTCTAACTTGTGTATTTAAAGCAATTTTTCTAACTCAGCCCCTAATTAAGTTGGAGACATGAAAGTTTGCATACTTATAGCTGAACACTTGCAATAACACGATAAATCATAAAATTTTGAAAAAGTCATACTTAACCCTCCGGTCTCTAACTTCTGTATTTTAAGCAATTTTTCTAACTCAGCCCCTAATTAAGTTGGAGACATGACATTTTGCATACTTATAGCTGAACACCTCACATCAAACGACAAATAATAAAATTTTTAAAAAGTCTAATATTTAACCCTCTGGGATCTAACTTATGTATTTTAAACAATTTTTCTAACTCAGCCCCTAATTAAGTTGGAGACATGAAATTTCGCATACTCAGAGCTGAAATCCTCACATCAAACGACAAATAATAAAATTTTGAAAAAGGTCTAATATTTAACCCTCTGGGCTCTAACTTGTGTATTTTAAGCAATTTTTCTAACTCAGCCCCTAATTAAGTTGGAGACATGAAAGTTTGCATACTTATAGCTGAACACTTGCGATAACATGATAAATCATAAAATTTTGAAAAAGTCATATTTAACCCTCCGGTCTCTAACTTCTGTATTTTAAGCAATTTTTCTAACTCAGCCCCTAATTAAGTTGGAGACATGACATTTTGCATACTTATAGCTGAACACCTCACATCAAACGACAAATAATAAAATTTTGAAAAAGTCTATTATTTAACCTCTAATATTTTGTCTCGCGCAATTTTTAAATTTAAACTGTTTTGCAATACTATTTTTTGTTCATTTTGCATAATAAGTGTAATGTGACGTAATTTGTTCTATTTCAGATTTCTAACGCATGTTAATGAATTTATTTTACAATATCCTTTCTCTTTTAAAATTCACATGTAAATATAGTTTTTATGGCATAATTTCCAATAAGTGCCTGCTTTTTATACCCAATTATTTAATTCTAATTTGAAGGGTTTTTTCTGTTTATAATAGTAACGTGTAAATATTTTTTTTTTTATTTGCAGCAAACATTATTGTTTGCGCTGTTTATACAGTTGGCAACTGTTTAAATTAATACCATTTTCTAAAATATGTAAAAAATATCTGCCAAAATGCTGAATATTTGAATTTAAAATAGAAATAAAACCTCAAAAAATGAGTCAAATTAAAAAAATTAATGCAATCTGCAGAACGGGATCTTATTGAATAAAATGATCTAAAATGATTAAATTCCCATGTATAGCTTTTGCTCTTATAAATTTTTTTTAATGGAACGATTTTGTCCAACTTTAGCATTAAATATCTCTTAAAATAATTCTTCAATTTGAAAACTGTATGCATTAGTGTGTTGATCAAACATTTCGCTATAATACCACCGATTTTCATATATTTGTATGCAATAGATTTCTTAATATTAACGAAGAAAGACCTCCGGTCACAAAAAATTCAAAACCGCGGCGGCGGCGGTGACAGCGTTAGTTACTTTTTATAGAATAGAGAGATATATAAAAATGAAAACTTGTCTATCTGTCTGTTTGTAATTCTATAAAAAATCCACAATTTGGAAGCCAAAATGGTGAAGAGATACGTACATGTGTATTAAAACATGGCCGAGACAACTAAAGTAATCCGGAATCGAAATAACTTATAGTTAATTTTTAATTAATAAAAAACCTCCAATTTAACAGCAATTTCTTATCAAATTTAAACATTTTTCGTTATAGCAGTTGACAACAATTAAAAAACACAATAAAATTATTACTACAACAATTAATTTTCTACTGCAAGATTTCCAAATGAAAAATGAAAATGAAATAAATAGTTTGCCGAATTAAAAAAAAAAAAAAAGGTGAATATTACGTCAAAACTTTTCTATTGCAAGATATTCACGTGAAATATGAAAATGAAATAAATGGTTTGACGAATTTAAATGAAAGTGAATATAACTTCATAACTTTTCTATTTCAAGGTTTCCACGTGAAAGAGGAAAATATTACGTCATATTGGAAATATAAAGGGCATGGTGGATATAGTATAACGTCATATGAGTGTGAAAAATGTATTGGAGCATGATAAAAGCCCAATTAGGGAAATATTGGCGTATTTTAACATTATTGCTCCAATTATAAATTGAAATAAGTTCATTTACAGCTGTATTCTTTTGCGTCTGTTATATACATTTATACATTTTTATATAGCGTTTTCATATGATTAATTCAACAACATTTCGACTGCTTTTTTAAATGTTTGTTTTGTGTTGTATGTTAAATTTTGAAATTGATTTTTCAGAACAAACATCCTTCAAATTCTGGGCAACGCCAGGCACTTTAGTTTGTAACAGATAAATGGCTTTTGTATCTGTACATGTAATGCTAATATTATAAAGCTTTATAATATTATAAAGTATATAATATTATTAATGCTTGTACGTTTGTGAGGTGTTATCTCTGAAACTACATAGCTAACTTAAAAAAATGTTGGTGGCCATCTCTGCTCCGAAAAAAAAGACTATTTTATGTCAATGCAAGAACCTACACCGCTGCAGGAGCAAAAAAGTTCTAAAATTGTGATTTCTGCGATATTGATTGGGTTAGAAACTTTAAATTTGGTGCGGTAGTTACTTTTAAGATGTAAATACTTGTAATGAACGCTCTGTAAAAAGTTCAATTTGACAGATAAACGTAAACATTTCTAGAAAGGTACTAAACTATGATTTATTTGGAATACTGAAATTTTTGGGATACTGTTGGGGTTAGAAACTAGAACTTTGGCATGGTAGTAATTAATAAGATGTAAATGCTCGTTGTAGAACGAATTCTAAAAAATAGAAAGACTAAACAAAGCGGAAAAAGATCTAAAGATTATCTAAGTAACGAAGAACATGGAACTGTTAGGAATATAAACATGAAAATTGACATGGCTGTATTTATCATGACGTAAATTCTCGCAATAGAAGAATTTCTAAAAATGTCGCTATACAAAACAGTGCAGAAACAAAAAACTTTCAAAAATTTTCTATTTCTCTGTTACTGCTGAGCCCAAAATCTTGAAATTTTGCTTCGGGTTAGTTTTAAAATATACAATTGTCTCTATGAATGGTTTCTAAAAAATTTAAAATTTAAAAAGATGAAATTAACGGAAAGCAATCTCAATTACCATTAATTTGGAATTATTAGCTACAGCAACTTTAAATATTTCATAATGCTACATTTCCTACGCAAAACATGTGATTTAAATGCAACAAAACTGATAGATTTACCCACCTGATAGATTTACCTTTAGAATAGACCCACCTAGCATTAAATAAATTGTGTAAATATTGAATGTACTAAATATTGATGTGTAAATATTGAAACCTGTATGAAACAGTGAGTAGGTTGCCCGAAAGTACTTGTTAAAGTGTTCCTTCTCTAGGCTTTTCTCTCTCTCGCCAAGGCCACTAAGAGAGGGAAGTGCCGTTTTAAATGTGATATGAATTTTTCATCCGATTCATTTTTCTAGGCACTTTATCATAAGGTCATATTCTCAATTATCATTAGTAGATTTTTTATATATTAACTTATTCTGGTGAAATTTTGTAATCGGGCTCATATTGGCGTATGTTAGCTTGCATGATTTGCCGAATAAATATGTATGGATTTGTAAATTACTTCAAATGACACTTTGACAGCTCAAAAGTTATGCAGACGATATATTCAGATCTTGTGTCATACTTTATGTTGTAATCATTGCCGATTTCTTTTATTTAATACATGCTAAATACAGCTCAACTTGTGCAGAATATGTTTGAAAACAAAACAATACAGCGTATGTAGTGGCCAGCAAGCACTCATCATTTAAGTCCGATCGAGCATATCTAAAACACACTTTAACGAAGCATTGCATGCCACTTTTGATGTATTCGGTACTTTGATACTATATTAGATTTTGAGAAGAGAATTCCTTAAATGTTATCGACAACCTCATTGCATCCGTGGAAAACAGATATTGTACAATATTAACTATTCCGGGGGAGCACACACCATATAAAGTATAGTCCATTCTTTTTAAACATCATATATTTGTCATTTAAAGTTACTCAAATTGGTGCGGAGCGTCTGATTATGCTCTTGACATCATTTTATACAGTTAAAATTCCGATATAAGTAAATGAGTGTTTCATTTTCTATTTTAGTTTTAATATATTGCGTACTTTCAATTTTATATCCATGCATGGCTGTCTTGAATGGTTTGATTTACCATTTTTTTAAACAGTGTATACGA
This sequence comes from Maratus speciosus, assembly GCA_963932465.1. NCBI lineage: Eukaryota > Metazoa > Arthropoda > Arachnida > Araneae > Salticidae > Maratus > Maratus speciosus. The sequence goes on from OZ010800.1 coordinate 343,251,102, forward strand.
ATTTATATATAAGATTTTGTAATTCTACAATTCGTTTATTTTCATCATTTCAATTTTTCGCAGTATATGGACAATTAAAGATAACATCTCATTTTCTTTGCTTCCACATGTTATTATTAAATCTATGTTCTCAGTAATATCGCTCAGACTAATCCCTCTGAGGGAAGTCCTAGTATGAAAATATGCTGAACAGACATGATTTTAAGTAGAAAAAATTATCATTTAGCTGTCATATGTTAAGATATGTTTTTCATTAAGCCTAACATGGCGTTTAGCTACGGTCGTTTCGCAGACCAGAGTGGTTCGCACCGGCATCGTTCCGCCGGTCACGTGCACTCAGCTTTTATAATAAGTAGATTGCGCATTAAAATACTTTTAAATTGTGAATTTGAGTGGAGCGTATGTAAATTTTAAGAATATGAAAATAACGTACAGTTTAGATTTTATGGGGGGAAATTTTTATGATGTGACAAAGCGAAATCCTTTTTACTGATTTTTCATCCCGTAAAAACAAACGTAAGAGCCTCAATCGATAACTTCAACACAATTACTCATCTTTATTACGTATTCTAATACAGTTTAATTTTTCAATAATTTAAGCAGTTGAAATTTTTGGAAATAATATTTTAGTAATTTTAGGTTAAAAAACATTATTTATTTTAAGAGTTAGATAACCAATGCAAGATGAATTTTTTATTGTAATTATTTTTGTAGGTTTATTATAAATTCGATCTAACAGTTCATTCTAAGCATTTTAATTCGTCGAATTTCGACGGGTTCCAGCTCGTATTTTTAAAAACCAAGAAAATTCAGACTCGCTCGCTATATTTTCGCCTTCAAAATCGACATGACGTCATTCTGAGCAGATAACGCGTGCTTTTCGTATATGCATGTATCTAAAAGTCAAATGGTATATGTATGTTCCTTTTACAAATTTGCAATTTTTGATCGACTTGCATGAAACTTGATATACAAACGTTTTAGAACTCTATTAAAATTACTTTCTGCATTATAAATTTCTCAGACCACTCTTTGCGTTTTTTCTCCAACCATCTGCCATAATTTACTTCTCCTTTTTTTTCTCATTTTCAAATGCATTTTCCCCCTATTGTCTTAAATAAATATTGCGCATGGACATTGGACAATATTTTTATAAGCCAATAAAACTTCAGACTCATTCGCTTTATTCCTTTAAGGCCTGACATACACAACTGTGTAGGTGATCCTAAAGTAAAAGGAAAACCAATTTCCTCTTTTTGTGCGATTTAATTCCGAGCCAGCACCCGCAGAATCGTGTGGGTCCTCCCTCGGCATAACCTGAAATAAGATATTTTTGTAAATATTTTTTTTAAATCAAATATGATTCTATTATTTAGGGGAAACCGCCAAACCTTTTAATTTCTACCAAAAATCTTCAGGTCATAAAGGGACATTTTTCCTTTCGAAACTGAAGTCATTTTGAGCCGATACTTCGCATATTTCTTATATAAAATAAAAAAATCTGACTATAAGTGTGTTAAAATGGCGTGATACCCTCATTAAAATGTACTTGGAACTAAAACATCTACTATAATATATATACATTAATTTAGATTATTATAATGCAACATTTCAGGTTGCTACGCAAGTTAGTAAACTTATTAATTCACTTGAGCAGTGTGTTTTTTCATCACAGTTATGCACACAAACAAGAATTAAATTTAAATATTGAAAGTATCAAAAACATTCTTGGCATATAATTGTATCAAACTTATAGTAGCAGGGCAACCCCTTTTATCAGGGGCTTTGAGAAATTTCGTCACTGTTTACGTCGCGGGATTTCATAGAGTATCATTTTTATAAATTTATAACAAAGTCAACTGATCTGTCATCTACACACCCTATACTTGAAAGATAAATTCTTATCATTCCTTTTTTTTCTTTGTGTAAACTTAAACTTAAGGAATTAAGAATATTAAATTTTAGAACACTAAATAAAATTAAATAAAAAAAATAATAAAACGTTTTAAGAGCCACTCAGTAGATGGCAGCACTACATTAATAGAAAATAAACACTTTAGGAAGTTATTTATAAGGGAGGAAAAAACTTCTAGTGTAAATTGGTAGTTTTAATCGATAAAAAGTGAAGTTGAAGATTTGAGTTATCAATATTATTCGTTGGTGCAAAATGAACATAATTCTTTTAGCATAAAAGTAAGATTAATATCATAGGCGTAGAGTTTTCAAAATTATTGGGGGGGGCTCAGCCAGTGTCGGAGACAAAAGGGGCTCTACACCCCCTGGAACAGGGAATTAATTTACTAAATAATGAATACAAAAATAGTAAAACCTGTTAAGACAAAATTACAAATAACCGCTCAAAGTTTTCGTTTTATACAGGTTTTTGTCTACCTTAGCAGGTAAAAATTCAGGGTTCCTTTCGATGGGATCATGAAATGTTTGCCATTAGACAAGATTTCATTACAGACAGGTTCCATTTACACAAGCTAGCCTTATATCCATACTGTAAAACCTTTCTAAAAGCAATCGTAAGCGACCGAAACAATATTCCGTTTAAGACAGGTTTCTGGCCCATTAAGTAAAATTGTACGGCAATCTTTCCTTCTGGAGCATGAAAAGTTTCCATTTAAGACAGGATTATGCTATAGACAGGTTTCGTTTTGACAGGTTTTACTCTACGTATATCCTAAATATCTATATATCTAATAATAAAAAATAAGATCGCTGTTTATGTGTGTTTGTTGCCAATGGCTAGGAAAATCTACTGCCCGTAGAGGTCTGAAAATTTATATGAGAATAGTTCAATTAGACGCCCCTGAGGCTCACATTTTTAATTTTTTGACAATTGACCGAGATATTAATTAAAAACTCATAAAAAAGAGATCTTTTTTTGAAAATTGGCAGAGGCGCGCGCGTGCATAACCAGAACCTGCTTTTCAAGCGGAAAGAAAGGAAGAACTAAATACGTTTTTTTTTCTTTTTAAGCAAAAAAAAAAAAAAAAAAAAAAAGGGGGGTCTGAACTTTTTGAAAATTTTTTTCAAAAAGGGATTTCTCAGTCGGCTTTTTCTTTCTTTCGCGAACACTTGCTCAGGGCTCAATTTTAGAGGTACCTATTCACAAAAAATACATTATTTAAAGCTAAGAGCTTCTTCTCGTCACCGGTGCTATCGGTTTTCTAAAAGACTAATTTTAATTATTTAAACAAATTCGCGACCGCGGGTCACTTCGCGCCTCACCGTGACTACACTATCTTTTTTCCAAAATCTTTTTAGAGCATTTCGACAGACTGGATTGTACAGCTATTACAAAAATTCCGTAATGCTCAAACGAGTATAAGTATTTAAAAAAAAAAAAAAAAAATCTTCGAAAATTTCGACGAAAAAGCTAAAAAACAGTTTCGCTTGGCTTCGCCACGTGTTTTCACTATTAAATATGCATATTTTTCATGAAATTTTATAGAGTACTCGGATACAGCTATGTTTATAACATATTAAAATTTCGGACAGTTCGAACGACGAAACTATTTTTTTGTTGTTGTTGTTATGTTGAAGAATCCGACGCGAAAACAAGAAAAACTAGTCGGATGTGACAATCCTAAAATTTTCTTTATCTAATACATGTTAATACTTCAAAATTCGTTATCACAATGCCAAAATTAAACGACAATCTATGCTCATCTCCATCATAAGGATTCTAAAGATACATGTTCATTAAATTGTATGCATTTAAAAAGGAGATATAAGGATCGCATCTTTGAAACAAACAAGTGTATTTTGGCATCCACCTTCTTAGATGTCTGCAAGAAAAATTCCCACCTCAAAGAGCATAAAAGCGACACCTGTCGCGCTGTATACACCTAAACCTAAAAAAAGATCTATTCATGTGAAAGTGTAACAAAATATGAAGTCTGATTAAATTCCGAGTATTAGTTTTTGAGACAGAACAATTGCGGAAATCGTGAAAAACGGAGTATAGCAGCGCCACCTATTTCGCAATTTATAGCAAAACGTAATAAAGAACAATATATATCAACGTGTAACAGAATTTGATGAAAATTTCTGCATTAGTTTGTATGAGAGAGCTATTACGAAAATTATGAAAAATTCTGTATCGCATCGCCACCTGTTGGCCAATTTACACCAAAAAGTAGTCAGCACCATTTTATATCACGGACTAACCTAATCTGAAGTTTGATGAAAATACGAGCATTAGTTCTTGAGAAGGAGCTATTGCGGAAATCATGAAAAAGGCAGCATAGCAGCGATACCTGTTGGACGATTTACACGAAAACGTAATCAGCACGAAATAATATCAAGATATAACTGAATATGAAGTTTGATGAAAATCTGATCATTAATTCTTGAGATATAGCTATTGTGGAAATCGTAAATAATGCATCATAGCAGCGCCACCTATTGAGCAATTTACACCAAAAATTAATCAGCACGAAATAATATCATGGACTAACCGAATCTGATTTTTTTAGAAAATATGTGCATTAGTTCTTGAGATATAGGGAGATTTGCATCAACAAGTATTCAGCACCAATTTCTATCAGGGACTAATTGAACCTAAAGTTTTATTAAATTCCGCTCATTGAGATAGATCGCCCAAAAAATTTGTGTCACATACAGACAAACTCACAGATTCACAGATAGATATTTTTAAAAACAGGTTTTTCGGGATCTGTGACTGCTAAAAAGTGTAGATCCGTCGAAAATCTGAATTCGAAAATTTTCTTGAATCCAATACTTTCTTCTTGCAAAGATAGATGAAAGTAAAAAGGGAAAAGAAAACATATTTCTTTTAAAAGTAGATATTAATATTTTTTTCATGAAATTTTAACACGGGCTGAGAAACGGTTATATTTATAACGATAAAAGTTTGAAAGAGTTCGGCCCAAAAGGAACTATTAAAAAAAAAAAAAAAAATTATGAAACCACCGTCCGTTAAAAACAGAAAATGACTTCTTATGAGCGCTTTTACCATTAAAAGTCAATATTTTTTGGAGATTTTTTTCATTTAAAAATATAAATTCAGACAAAATCAGATTAAAGGTATAAAATCACACAAATTTGTGCTTTATTAAAGGTTATTATCGCAGGCCCCGGCAATGCTAGCTGGTTAGCTAGTCTATAATAATAAGAAAAGAAGTTTCTCGGTCTGTCGGATAGGTGCAGATTCCCAAAAATTTTAAGGAGCCAGAGGCGCCTAAACCCCAAAAATCCATTCGCCACTTTGGCTTCTAACCAAAATCTAGTGGCCATATCGTGAAACAAACTCATAAAACATTAGTGCTTATATAGAAAAAACTTAACAAAAAAACTCAGAAATTCAAAATGAAAAATAGTTTAATTAATAAATACACTTGTAAAACAAAACACAGGCTAGATACAACAAATGTGTATATTTAATTTAATCCTAAAATTCATGATACTTTCATATTAAAAAATATAATATAAAATGGAAAAATGCAGCGCGAACCCGACTCGATGCAAGACTCTACACTCCAGATCTAGATGAATAAGATAGTGATGATAAGGGAAATTACAGAGGGGCTAAATTCACAAAACTCGTGATAAAAATTCCTTCTACGAAAATATCGCACTTGCAAAAAACATTTACACAGCAAGAATATACCTCGCGTTAAGTATTTATTCGTGGCGAGTTTCTTTTTCTTTTTGTTCTTTTTTCTTCAGAGTTCGGAACCCTCTATCCTCGCGACTTCATGATCCAAAGCCTTTAAATAATTTCCATCGCATCGGAAGCTTTGGACTGTTTCGTGAGCCGATCTTTAGTAAAGGAGTATTGATTTCGACTCTGGATTGCGGACGAAACCTTCTAAGAAATGCTAATTTTCGCTGCTGTCCAAAGGAGAAGCTTTACCATTAGCGCGGTCATGTGCCGAGCTTCGCAGCTGCTAAGCTTTGTAGTAGAGCGGACATGCGCAGAATTATATTCGAAGAAAGCAGTACATCACAGGGGCACGTTCACGACGGTAACTGAGATCACAAAAATTCCCTGACTTTTTATCAAGGTCATACTTGATTTCAGCCAGTGAAAAGAGTAGGTACTTTTCTATTTGCAAAGAAAAAATATCAAAATTGCGCGACGGGGATTGGGAACACTGAAAATTGATCTCTGACGACTAAGACACTGAGAGTTAGTCGCCACAGCAAAAAATTTAGTCGCCACGTGGCGACTAACGACAGTAAATCTGCACCTATACTATCGGGTATGTTCTGAAAAAACCGCTGCACGCAGAGCTACAAAATTTGGTATGAAGGATTTAGTTATGGACCACAAAGTCCGATTCCGGACTTTTTGGTTAGACTTTTTCAATATAATTTTTAATGCAATTTTGAACGTTTTTTTACGGTTCGAGGCAATTTTTCTTTAAATTATTAAAATATATCCAATTTTAATCTTTTAGCGTATGATATAGTAAATTTTGTCCTCTATTCAAAAAAGTTTATTCGGAATTCGTACAGCTATTTTTGAATTTTTCGAAAATATTTGCATGCTATTTTTAGCATTATTGCGTGTTTCGCAGCGATTTTTTTATATTAATAAAAGGAATTCGGTTTCGAAGCATTATAAAATAAATTTTGTCCTCCGAAATTTTTGAATTTTTAATGCGAGATTTTGCGATTTTTCGCAACGAGTTTTGACACTCGTGAAAGAATTCCGGTTAAAATGTTTTAGAGAATTTACAGTAATTCTTGGCCTTTGCGACTTTTGGAATTTTTAGCACTTCTTAATGTAATTTTCAGCGGGTTTTTGCGTTCCGCAGTGACTTTTTACATTGGTAAAAGGAATTTGGTTTTAAACTTTTAGCCTAATGTAGTAAATTTTGTTCACTTTCAGCGATTTTTATTTCGATTTTTTAGCATTACGTGGAGATTTTTTGACATTCGTGAAAGAATTCTCGTTAACGTTTTTGGTTCACTATAGCAAATTTCAGATTACAAAAATCTCAGCGATTTTTGAATTTTTAATGCTCTTTTTTGCGTTTTTTCCTATTCCGTAGCGATTTTTGGCTTTCATAATATTTTTCCTGTTTCAAACTTTCAGCCTAATATAAAAAAATTTCTCCTCCGCGACTTCTGAAAAAAAAATTCCGCATTTCAACACGATTTTTAGCGTTTTTTACGCGTTCGGTGCCTTTTTTTTTTTTTTTTTTTTTTTCTTTTTGCATTTATGAAAGAAATTTGTTTTAAACTTGTAACATGCTGTAGTAATTTTTTCCTATTTTCCTACTCTTGTAAAAGGAATCTTGTTTTAATCTTTTAGCCCATAATAACAAAATTTTGTCATCTGCAATTTTTGAATTTTTAGCGATTTTTAGAGTTTTTTCGCGATTTGCTACAATTTTTCCAAATTAGTAAAAGGAATTCGGTTATTTTCTAGTCCAAAATAGTAATTTTTTTTTTCATTTAAATTTATTTGGAATTCGTGCAGCTTTTTTTTTAATTTTTCGCGATTTTTTATTACGATTTTTTGAGTTTTTTCGTGTTTCGAACTATTTTTCCACCGGCCCGACGATGCCGGTCATGTCAGCTAATTAGTGCATAAATGTATAATATAAATACTACAGGGATCCGCACGAGAAAGCGGCCCTACTGCGTTTGCCATGAATGCGCTATTCATATGATACTTCATATGATACCTTCATATGATACTTTCATATGAACATCGAAAAGTTTGACAATATCACGAAAATCGAATCAAATGTCAATCCGAAACGGCACGGGGAAAAAAAATGGAGTTTAGTCCTGACCCGGGTTTACAGAAATTTTTTTGACCCGGTCCCTACACAGCCTGATATTAATGAAAGAAAATGGGCCTGAGACTCATGAATTGGGCTTCTTGCTCGGCCCGAATAAGAACAACTGAATACGTACTGTTTATTATGTTACCGAATCCTTTGTGAATCGTCATTTACTACAGAGAGACAGCTTGATAGGTTTGGACTCTTTTAATAAATATGAGCTTTATGCATGATTTAGAGACAAAGAATTTCGCCCTTTATATTCTATGCTTTCGAGACACTGGTGATTATTCCTGGGTTCTAGTTTCATCATTTGCAACAAAACTTAACTCCTCTTCCCCAACCCTCCCGAGTTCTTCAAAGCTCGTAAATTGGAGCCACTTTCTTTGTAGGTTCGGAAAACGGTGAACCATCTTATCTGTGCTTTAATCAGGTCATATCGGACACCATTTGCTGTCCGTTAAAAACGTTAATTAATTGTCCAATGTCCTAATCAGAAAAAGAAATTCTTCCCATAGAAAGTGTTCCCAATGTCCAAAGAAGGAAGACCTACCATGGAGAGGGCTTATTTTTTTACGCCACGTTACAATTTTCCAATTGTTTTACTTATTTACAAAGAATAAAAGTACACAGCCAATTTAAAGAACGAACAATTATCCATCGAAAATATTATACGCTAAAAACTTTTGTAAATTATATGAAATTCCAAAATCTGAGTTTTTTTTCTATGTCAGTTAGCGTAAAATATATAGCCCACCTGAAAAAATTATTGGAGGGGCTCGAGCCCCACGGGCCCATATAACTCTACGCCTATGATTAATATAATAATCCCATATTTATATGGGAAAAGCTTAATTTGTCCTAGCTATTGTCAATAGATGTCAGCACCATGAAAATACTAAAAGTAAACCTTTATAGACAACTGGGCTCCAGCGCTACTTTTTAAAGTTGTGGGTAGACCTCATACCTTATATGTGGTATAGGGTATAGTAATTTAAATAGTTAAAGTGAAGTTGCATTCCTATTTTTTTTTTTCAATTAACGGAATTTTGTAATCTTAATGGTTATTTATCTTAGAAAAAATTCATTCGCTGGCATTTTTATGAAATTTTCTTATTAAATCTCTTTTGTTATCCATGTTTGGGTTAAAATAAACTTTAACTAAACATTTACATTTTTTTTTTTTTTACCTATACGTAATTTATAATCATTTAATTATCATTATACATCAAGATATAAACAATGGGGGGGGGGGGGGCACTGCTTATTCAGAGTCGCTTCTCAGACACCATAACACTGCAAATAGCTTATTTAAAAACAAAAGGATTGCAAATAATACATGTATTTTCATACCATTAATTGGCTCATTTTGGGTTTCATAATACAAGAACAATCTAATTCATTTTAAAGCTTAATCAGGGCCGAAACTAAAGGGGGGGCGCAGAGGGGGCAAGTGCCCCGGGCTCCAGAACGAAGGGGCGCCAAATGAAGGATTATACCTTTGGAATGGATCATTTTCTTCTGATGGACTGATGGCTTCTATTATTATGAAACAGCTATTATAAATGAAGTGTTAGGTGAAGATGAAAGAGCAGCCGTAAAAAGTTAGAACTCTGATTTTTGAAATTATGGCCATTTTTTTCTTCCCATTCTGACCAGAAAATCAGAGTTCTAACTTTTTTACGACTGCTCTTTCATCTTCACCTAACATTTCATTTATAATGGCAGTTTCATAATAATAGAAGCTATCAGTCCAACAGAAGAAAATAACTCTCCGTTAAAGCGGAAACTTGGTTAAGCAGGACTCGGATAATCGGGACTCTACTATATTTTCATTTTTAAAATGATCTTTAGAATATTTTTGTTGGTGTTCAGAGGAGAGTCATGACCCCCTTGGATCGGCCATTGTAGATTACGTAGTTTAGTATTACGTATTTTAAGATTACATATTTTAAATTTTAAAATAAATCAGCTATTAGAAAATTAGTAAAATTCTCTTTCTAAATATACTTTGCGGAAGAGGGGGGCGGGGGCGCCAAAATCCATGCTTGCCCCGGGTGCAAAAAGGGCTAGTTTCGGCCCTGAGCTTAATTACTTAAACTGCTGTCCCACTAGCATTGCCAGGCGTCAAGGGCGGATCTAGCCCTCCATTTAGAGGGGGGGGGTCATGACTCTTTTATTTTTGGGGTGGGGAGGGGGATCACATCACTTAATAAGCAATTTTTATATTGAAGGATGTTCCCATATCTAAAATGGCTTCTTTTCTGATACTTTTGGGAAGTCGTTTTCATTCGTAAATACAAAACAAATTGCATTGATATTTGTAAAAATATAAAATTTAAATATTCTGTATACCAAGAAATTTAAGAATTTTCCATTTTCTTATAAAAACAAAGACTCGTTCAGAAATTGAGCATTTTAAGCCAATTTTTAGGGCCTGACAGTTACAAAAATGCCATCACGAGGGAGCAATTGGCTGTCGTGACCTGAAATTCAGTTTAACTCCACGATTTACGTAGATTTCCTGAAAGATTCTTTGCCTTTATCGAGAAATGGAAAACGCTAATTAATCACATTTGTTCTGAGTAAGCGCACTTGCAAATGCCTTGCATCTGAGGTTTAAAGTGACTTCCTGGATGTGTCCGAAATTGCCTGCTTTGGATTTAAGTAGAGCTTTAAGGAGTCGGAAGGATTCTCATTGTCGAGCAAGGGGTAAATTTGAAAGAATTTCATTTATATTTCATTTTTAAAATGTGCTTTAGAAATTTTCTTCGTCCAGGGGGGGGGGGGGATTCATGACCGCCGTAACCTCGCCCTTGGATCCGCCACTGCCAGGCGTCCCGACAACAGGATTTAGGCAAGGGCTAGATATATTAGATGAAATCAGAGGGCAGCCAGATAATTACAATCACCCATAACATCAAGCTGTTCCCCTCAGAACACTTGATATGTTATGCTTTTTAATTAACTTTGATTTACACACTGTTAAATAGACGCAGTAACTTTTTGGCGCCTTCAGCGAATAGTTAATAGGCGCCGTTACTCCCAAATCAGGCGGAATTTCGATCCCTTTCAAGAATCTCAGGAAGATGGAACCGGATCACGAAAGATCCCTCCTAGAAAATTACCTTTATTGTCCATCTACTATAAACGGTGCTTAAAATTGCATAGAATGAATTTTATTTAGTTTATTAACCATTTGAAAATGGTTGTTGTTTTCGGTCGAGGATGGGGCCAAATGATGCTCGCATTTTATTTTATTTTTTACGAAATTCAACGATGTTCTTTACTTTTAGAAGAATTTTTATTTGAATAGGTAATAGAAAGGCATAAAATCGTTAAAAATTGAAAAAGTTACAAAATGGGTAGGCGCAAATTATGAGATATGTAAAAATCCAAAGCCAAAGAGCGACGCCGAAATGAAAATCGTCTTGCAAAGCAAAAATCGAGGTCTTCAACTCATTATGTAGGCCATGAAAATCGAGGTCTTCAACTGATTATGTAGCCCATGAATGTCGATTACAGAATAAAAGACGAACGCGAAAAGGAAACAATCTAATGGTTAATCGATTAATAGTAAAAAACCATGTTTCGAGGGGCTCCAATCCACTAGCCACGGCGTTTTACAATCGGTCGATTCTAACCGGGAAAAATTGAGCTCAAGGTAGGTAATTTGTCGCAATCTGTAGATGATTCGGCGGATTCGATTTGTAAACTGTTTTTCTTCTCGAAACGGGACCAAAAACTCCAAATGGTCGTTATAATCTATTAAATTACATTTTTTTTTTCAATTAAAATAATTTTGTCCGTGAGGAGAACCACATTTTTTTAACCGATTGTAGCATTGATGATTTTTTATGCATATGAAAGATTAGTTGGTAGATAAAATAATATGACGAAACTGCTAGTCAGCTGGCGAACTAATGGAACGGGGTGGTTTTCCTTACCAACATCGTACAGCCTGCTTCAATGTGAATTGAATGGCAAGTTGAATACTGATAAGTGGCTCCTAGTCGGATTAGATGAGTAATCGTGTTTCCATCCAGTAATTCATTTCACATTGCAGTCGACTGTGCGATGTTGCTATGGCAATACTCTCTGCTGGTGCGCCACGTGACTGGCAGTTTCATTATCTCTATCATGAAATCTATCATATGTACTAAATTCATCAGTGCTAAAATTGGTTGCAAAAGTCTGACACTGCGTAGGGGACTTATTTGCCTAAATTTCGTCCTTTTCAACGGACCTTCCTCACTTCTCTTGATAGCGCCGCGCGCCGTACTTCTGCATTCAAGCAATAAGGTTTGATATTCCGAATTCATATTAGTGGATTCAAAAAGCTTCTTTTCTAATAATAGAAATGTAAATTTACATTTACGATAGGTATAAGAGTCTGTATACATGTCTGTATATATATATATGTCTGTATATCTATAAGATATGAAGTATCAAGATATGTAGGCTTGATATATTGCATATGTAGTATATGCAATATATCAAGTATGTATAAGAATAACATATTAATTGAAAAAGGAAAAAAAAAAAAAAAAAAAAAAAAAAAAAGCTTTATCAAATTACAACGACCATTTGGAAAACGATTCTTTTGAAGACTAAAATTTAAGACATAAAAAATCGCTCAGAGTTGATCATACATTACGTACACCATGAATTAAACATTAATAGTGTTATTACACGTAAAAATTGCAAGCCAAAAATATCGCCTGCGACCCGTCAGATTTTATGAAACTTAAGTATTATCCACCTGAAACTTACGTAAATATCCAAGCATTTCATTGGTTGTTCGGGAAAAGGCTTTTCCATCGTCAGATTTCCAAGAAATCTGATGGCCAATTTTAAATGAAATTTCATTCTTAAACTTCTAAACATCCGACAATATTACTTTTTACACCGTCGGATAGAGAAAAAAATGTACTTTTAAATGCAATTTGTTTGAAAGCTGTATCTCAATTTGTTTCTGAGTTATTATTTTTTTTTTTTTTTGTATTTTTTATTACTTTTTTTGCCATAGTGGCAACAGAAGGTATCCATCGTTGTTGAAATTAAAGGGAAATACAGATTACTGTACAGACCAATCATAAAACGAATAAAATGCGGATTAAACCAATGATATAATAATGATATTTGATAATGAGCAGTTAACAATATTTCGCAATATCAGTCTCGCAAGATCGTGGAGTTTTAATCATGGAATCTGAATATACCTAGAGGGCATATCTTCAGATTAAATGCTTTTGTCCAAATCATAGCAATCCACACTACAACATCATAACACTTGTGTGGAGGAATTTGCTTAGACGATTTAGACAAGTAAACAAACATTTAGCGTGGCAATAATAGTAAGTTCTCCAATTTTTTATCCAAAATTCTAAATTTTATTGCTCCTTGGCGCCATTTTCTTATAAAGACCTTCTACCATAAATGCATAAAAAACACGAAACTTACAAAATGTTATTTTTGTAATTCTCAGCTCATTTACATCGTAAAAATGGTTTCTTGCTAATAATAAGAAATTTATTAAAATTAATTGTATAATTACTTTCTAAATGTAGAATTTAGTTAGATCCCCCCCCCCCCAAAAAAAAATCAAAATATCTCTAGTACTGCAAATGCAACACATTGGATTGCTACGTCAGCTAATGAAATTGTAAACTGTTTTTGCAATGTATATTTTCATCTCTATGATACACTAAAAAGAGATTTAAATTTAAATTTTGAAAGTTCCAAAAAACTTTATTTGTCTTAATTGCATCAAACTAATAATAGTAAGCTCTTTTTACCCAGGTCTTTGAGAAATTTCCTACCGTCTCTACGACACTGGATTTCGTATGTTTATTAATTAGCAAGACAGGCAACTGATCTATCTCGTTATAGACTGTCAAGTATATCATCTATCTCGTTATGCTTAAAGAATAAATTAATATCACGCTTTTTAACACTTTCCAACAAAGTTGAAAAGGGTTTATGACTTCGGTTTGTCTGTCCGTCTGCCAGTTTGTCCGCGCTCTAACTCTCGTAAATATAATCGGATTGCCCTGAAATTTTTGGATGTTATTTACTTTTACCCTAGCACGAACCCTATTTCAAATGAAGTTTGTAGCATGTTTAGTTTATTTACACTGACAGTCAAAAGTTTTCCGTTACATTACGGTCAATGGGAAAAAGTTGTTCCAAATGAATTTCAATGACGTTACACCCTTTCAAACACAATAAAATTGATATGCATTTACAAAATGTACAAAAATATGCATTCTGTAGAATATGCGGTGTAAAGAATATTTATTATTCATTTACAAGGCCACACAAAAGTTTTCCGTTACATAAGGGTATAAGGGGAAATTGTTTGCGGCTTATTTTAATTATGTGAAACTATTTCATATATACTGAAATTGTTATACGTCGGTGAGGCTTACTATAAGTTATTTTATGTATAATACGAAACGCGTAGCATTTACAGGACCACGCAAAAGATTTCAGATAGTATGTTCTATACGAAGTACTGTATAATAGGGGTGATGGCAGGAAATGCGTTTGTAATTATGATATACGCTTTTAAGTTTCATTATATTTATGCATACTATATGGTGTATATAAATACTATAGTTGATATGCAGGGCTACGCAAAAGAATTTGTAAAGGTTGCTTAGTATGAGCGTAAATTATTTAAAAGTGGTTTTTAAATGTGTTATGCATTTTTACGCTGAACGGCATTTAGTTTACTAAGAAATGTTTGTAGAATATAAATAAAATGATATACAGGGCCACGCAAAAAATTGGAATCACGGTCGTCTATGGATGATAATTTCTGGAAATGTGATTTCAGTAGTTTTAAGAGTATTTTAGTTTGAATTAAATTTTAGCTAAATAGTGGCATGTAATAAAGATACTATGTAAACTACAGGGCTGAACAAAAGTATTTAAGTATGTTTCCATCTATAAGTATAGACTGCTGAAAGAGAAATTTCAACCTATTATGCGTTTCCTTTGCTACACTAAATAAGATAGTATAAATCAACCTACAGATCAAATAAGGGCTGTTCAAAAGAATTGGAATACATATTTGGCTATGGAAGGTAACTGCTGATATCAGATTTTTAAAAGTTTTTTCTGTTTTCTAAAATGTTTTCTTAGTTATCTTATTTACATTATTTCCCTAAATAACGAAGTCTTGTTAAAGCTTTCAAGAAGTGTTAGAAAATGCTTCATAATCTATGCTTAATGCATAATTTTTTTTTTCTTGTTTTGTTCTTCTCTGTCTTTATATAAAATGCATAAGATATGCAGTATCAAGATATGTATACACTGTAAAAAAAAAAATAAATCTGTAGTTCTACAGATGTAAAGTTACATGCTACTAAACTTTCATCTGTAACTGTACAATAAAAGCTGTAAATCTGCAAACTAGTTTTTGTAAAGTTACAGAAATCTGTAACTTTAGAAATGAATCTGCTAAAATTACAGTAATCTTACTAAAATCTTATCTGTAACCCTGGTTGCTGTTACACGAAAAGTTCTAGGCATCCCAGTTTCCTAAAAAAATTCTTAGTAACCTTACAGATTTTTTAATTTTCAGTGAAAAAGTGTATTTATTACATGAATTTTTATTATTGCCGTTACATAAAAATTTCTAGGAACCCCAGTTTCCTATAAAAACTTTAGTAGCTTTACAGATTTTTTTTTACAGTGTAGATATAGATATTTAGTAGATGTAGATTATGAAGCAAGTATAAAATTATAAAAATAACGTATTGATTGTAAAAGAAAAAAGCAGATAACAGTATATTTAAGACCAGACTCTTATACATCAGTTTATACAGATAATAGACAAATGATTGATCTCTTTAGAGCAGGGATTCTCAAAGTGGTGGTTGCGACCCAATATGGAGTGGCAGTGATAACATTTGAAGTTTGTAGGTCGCAGGCATTTTGCAAAAACTAAAGTATTTTTTGGATGCTGTACGGTCAAAATTAATTCATTAAAATTGTGAGAAAAATAAAAATTTCTATTATAGGCTATCAAGTAAAAGGATAAGTAGTAGGCAGCCAATTTCAGAGGCAGTTTCTCCAAACGCATTCATAGTAAGCAATTAAATACCTCTTTACTTTTAAAAAGTAATGAAGCTTATACATAAGATATTTAAGAGTAATATACTATAAGAGTCTGATTTTGCTTGATATTGATCTAGCTGCATTTTTTTCTTTTTCCTATTACAATTAATATCAATGTACAATTATTAATCGATTTATATTTGAAAATACTCCAGTATTTTTTAAAAGACAGCAGAAACTGTCTTTGAAATTGACAGCCTACACTGTAAAAAAATTTACATAACGTTACTCCATAAAATTGGTGACAACATGCTGCCTCCAATTTTATGGACTAATATAACTTATGTAATTGTGTGATTTAAACTGAAATAACTGGTACTGGTGTAATATTACACATTAGTGCACGTAACAACAGTTATATCAGTTAAATTGCTCAATAAAATGGAAGAAGCAAGGCTGCCACCAATTTTATGGAGTAACGTTACATAAATTTTTTACAGTGTATTACATGACAACGTACAACAATTTTTATTTTTCCCAAAATTTTAATGAATTATTTTTTTACAACAGAAATGTTTAGTTTTGCAAAATATGCGCATCTTTCAAATTTCATTAATGCCACCCCATATGGGATCTCATCCCTTATGTTTTTTTTTTTTTTTTTTTTTTTTTTTTTTTTTAGAATCCCTGCTCCAAAGTAGGAAATCATTTACGTATTATCTGTATAAACTTATGTATAAGAGTCTGACCTTTCTAGATATTGTTATCTGCTTTTATCTTTTCTTCTTCTTTTACCATTAATATCGATATGCATTTATTAATCTATTCAGGTGTTTAAATATCCCAGTATTTTTTTAAAGACAGGTTTTTAATTGTTTATCATGAATGTCTTCGCAGAGACTGTTTCTGAAAATGACAGCCTACTACTTATAATGCTGGGGTGATCCTGTTCCGAATTTTCCGGAAATTTAAAAAAATCGGTCATCAATCCGAAAATTCGGACATAAAAAAATATCGCGAATTTCGACAAATGGCCCCCCGAAAAAAAGCAAATTTTGTCAAAGAATCGCGGAAAAACCCGCAAATTTCGTCCAAGAATCAGGAAAGACCACAAAATTTGTCAAAAGATCAAGAAAAAACCACAAATTTCGGCAAAAGATGAGAAAAACTGCAAACTTCGTCATAAGATCGCGAAAAAACCCACAAATTTTGGCAAAAGATCGCAAAAAACCGCAAATTACGCAAAAACATAGCGAAAACCCGATAAATTTCGTCAAAAGATTGCGAAAAAACTGCAAATTTCGTCAAAAGATCACCGAAAAGCGGCAACTTTGTCAAGAGATAGCGGAAAAAACGCATAGTTAGTGCCGGGAGTGGATCCCCCCCCCCCCCCCCTGCTGTAACTTTTCAGAAGATTTGCTGTGAATTTCAGAAAAAAAAATTTGACTCAGAATCACCTCTGAATGCTACTTGACTATTTTTTATTCAGTCATACAGATTGGTAAAGATATAATACGAATTTAAATTTCGATGCGTATGATATCTTTACCAATCAGTTTGATTGAGTAAAAAATAATACTAGTCAACAGGAATTCTGCTTTTTCAGAATTTAGTGTCGCCCCCGAAGAAAAAAAGACATCTGTATATATAAATAGTACAAAACATATTTCAATTTTAAGACTTAAGACACGCTTTTATTTTATGTAAAATGACGTCATTCGCATCCGCTTAAGAATTCCATATTTACGATCCACTCTTAAACATCTACACTAAAGTATGCATAGGACGTCACTATTGCATCGCGAAATAATACACAAATGCAGCAAAAAAATGTCATTAAAAAAACTTTAAAAAAAAAAGGCTGTCTAATGACTCATAGGCCTTTATTTGTTTGTAACATTAATAGTGATACTTAAAATTAAATATAGTTTATAATAGCTCCATGTTTTAATAGAAATCATTAATTTATATTTTTTTCAAAATAGCACGTATTTTAATTACATTTTCTTTCGGTTGTTATAAAAAAAATGGCCAAAAAAACATATAATTAATATTTTACAACTATTTTTCCTTTACTTTCCACAGAAATGGAGTACTTCCGTTGCCAATATTAAGCAAATGGCTCCAAAAACTACAAAAAAATTAATATCTCAAAAATAAATGGAGAAGTAGTTTTCAAACAAATTGCATTTAAAAGTACTTTCTTTTTTTCAATACGACGGTATAAAAATTTAAAATGTGCAATGCTTAGAAGTTTAAAAAATTGCTATAGAGTATTAATCGTACTGCTTTGTTTTACGGCTGGCTTTTGTGAGGTAACGTTATTTTTTGGAGACGGCACAAAATAAGCTGGGAGAAAGAAATAGCATACCGGACGGGGGGCTAAAACTGTATCTTATCCATCCTTTAATGGAATTCCATTACCTGTGGTATATTCTGATCAATTGTCTACATGGCAGGTCAGATCCCATTGCGTATAAGGTTTTCTCAGTGAAATGTTTCGGCATTTGCCGATGCAGGTAGTTCAATAAGTAGAACGGTGGAAATTTAAGCCTAAGGTCTGGGGCTCGACTCTCGGCCTGGACACTTTTACACTCAGTTCTAAAACTTTCATTTCGTATTTAGTTGTACCGTGATTCACATTTAGTGCTAATCCGATTTTGATGTATATCGCATAACAGGTGATGCTGCCATGCCCTGCCTTTTATGATGTAGAGTAAAGTGCCCTAATTTCGACCCCTTTTACTTCTCCGGTTCTGCGAAAGTGCGCCACTCATCACGCAAGGCACAGGGAACGGAAGTTAAAAAGGGTCAGTAGTGAAAGTTTCGTTCGCCAAGACGCATACATATATTACATTCATTATTCTTTGTGCCTTAATTTAATGTAAATTAAATTACTTATTCATTTAGAAATAAATTTTGATTTAGTTATAAGTTAAGCCTCGGGTTATTAGATTTTTTGAGGGGGACGAAACTGGGACCATTTTTTCTTCTTTTGCCATAAATAGATACTTTTGAAAAAACAATTTTTCGCATTGTTAAATTTTTTTGTACGATATTTGCCTATGTCTCTGTGCGTGGGTAGTTAGTCTATGTAAAATCCAAATTTGGTAGGTTTTCACTGAAAATTACAACAATTAGGGTGTAAAAGTGACTAGGGGGACGAAAATAGGGCACCTTACCTTACAGTCGTGGGGAAAAAAGAAAACACCCCCTACTAACTCTGTAACTAATTAGAATAGAAGAAAGTTACTGATATCAAACGATTGAAAATAAATACTACTTTAAATGATATATATGAAAATTGCTCAGGGCAGCATCAAAAAATCAAAATCAGACAAAACTTTTTTTTTTTTTTTTTTTTTTTTTTTCAATAGCAACACCTAATTTTGGCAGTATATTTTAAATCTTCGGTTCAAATTACGCCTAGAAACTAAATTTGAAGTTATTTGGATGTCAAGTTTTTTAAGAACAAGGATTCAAGTTTTTGAACTATAAACATTCAAAATTTAGAGCTTCTAATGTTAAATTACACTTTCATATTTTTATTTATATCTCCTGAAATTATAATCCTAATATGATATTTTTTTTAATACTAAGATACCCAAACATAAATACATTGAATTTGTAATTTTAAAATTTTTATAATATGAACTATGAAATTAATATTCGAAAAAAATATGAATTGCAACCTAAAATTTTTTGATAGATTTATATTTATTATGTCTTGCTTATCTAAAATTTCAATTTCAAATTTTTCTTCCAAGTAGTTTTCGAATTATGATTGAAAAACGTCAAAATACTGGTTTAAGGGGTCGTCTATAATGCGCAGAAAAGCATAATTTGAAAAAAAAAATACTTTACTTATTTTTATTTATTTATTTATTTTTAAAACATTTGGTCTGTCAATAGTCGAAACGTATTAAACTAATCATACTAATTTCATGAAAATTTGTTTTTAGGCTAATGGAAGGGTGTAGAATTTATTTATGGTGTTAAACTTGGGTATTGCTATTGAAAAAAAAACAAAGTTTGGGTTCGTTTTGAAATGTATGTATATGGCCCCCTAAGCATATTTTATATACATAATTTAAAAATAGATGATTATTTCCAATCGTTTAGTACGAGTAACTTTCTTCTACGTAACTTATTGTAGAGTTAGTAAGGGTTGTTGTACCTTTTTTTCCCACGACTGTATGTCACTACATCTCGGCATCTATGGGATGGAATTGCACTAAACTTAATATGTAAGATCCTTATTATGAAACACTTATGCTGATTCTATTTTAGTTTTATCATGCAACTAGAAAAATATGTACTATGTTATACTTTTTGCAATGAACTTTATAGCTATATCTCAGTTCGTGTTAGATACAAATGGGCCATATTTTATATTTGAGGTTATAGTTATAAAGATATGTTTATCCATTCCAATAAAGACGTCCTTCCAACCTTTTACAGCGAATAATCCATTTTATGAGCCACCATTTTTAAAAATAGAAATTAAACATTTCTTGCTTCAGAATAAATATATTTATCACTTTAAGAGCACCGTGTGTTTGTTGCCCGGTGTCTTAGATACCAAAAGAATGCCGCCAAAAACATATCTATCACAATTTCATAGAGACAGAAACGTAAATATTTCTTCAACTGTCTTTTACGAAGCATTCTCCTATTACACGATCATGAACTGACGCGAGAGAATGGAGCGCTGTTCTGGCAATTCATAATCTCATTTCTAAATGTCTTTTGACGAAAAACATACGATTTCGGACAAAAACACGACGGGTTTTCGTCATTTTTACACTCTCCTGCTTTGTTTCAGTTTTATCGCCGTCTGACTTTTATGGGGGAAATTATGTCACGAAAAACACGTTAAATTGCTGTCCGGAGTACTTCATTTTCTTGCAAAAGCCTCTCTCTGTTCGTTCACAATTCCTCTAATGGCCGGCATTGAAGAGGATGATGATATAGCAGGCACCCTTGGGACATCTTTCTGTTTAATATATCATTCGAAAGTGAATCTTCCTTTGTTTAGATCTAGAGTTATTGCGTATTTAACATAACTGACTCATATATGCAATATATACTCCTAAAGTTATGTAAGAATCAAATGACTTTAGAACTTTCGAGAGATGTCAAAACTGATACAAATAGTGGATTTTAACATCGGGAAGATTTTCACTTTAAGGCAGCTCTCAAATTTCCTGTTAACAAACAGAAAACTTCCTAGCCCATCTATTGACTCATTTTTAAAAGTAAATGCATAAAGTTAGCAGGCTTGACTATTGAAGAGATTTGAAATCGAATGACGTTTTCCATTTTCTGATAAATAAATTACTTATTGTGTTATAAACGATTTTTGTTACGTGACGACGGGTTTTTCTCCTTTCCCTCTGATCAGAAATTCTTTTCAAAACTCCCACTTTCACAGTATTTTCAAAAAAAAAAAAAAAAAAAAAAAAAAATTGCCTTCACCAAAAAATGGAAAACGCCACTCGATTAAAGGAAGGAACGATAAAGTGGCCATTCTAAGGTTTGATAAATTTGTATCATATTTTTTTTAATGTTCTAGAAACAAGTACCAATTGTAAATATATTAACTTTAGTTTCAATTATTATTTTACTTTTTTAAAAAAATTGTTTAAAATGTACACGTTACTTTAAAAGAAAAATTAGAAAATGACCACTTTGTCTGCCTAGATTGGATAAAGTGGACAGTATAGGTAAATGAACAAATCACATTGATTTAGGTTGTCTATTTTTTAATCAACACAAGCTAAAGTAACACACATCAAGGATAAGTATTATTTTTTGTAATATTTTAAGTATTAAATCGTTACAAGATAAAATAGTAAAAGTAACCATCTGGCCATTTTGCCTGATCTCTCTGCGGCCATTTTTCTCGGGATGACACCATTACAAAAACTGTGGCCTAGCATCTAATCTGTGTAACTGTTTTCAAACACGATCATTAAAAGGTTACTTCATACTGATCAAACAGCAAAAGAGCATATAACATTGCATATTATTTAGCTGTAATCAAGAAATTATACCACTTGCCTACAATCAAAAATATGAAAAAACAATAAAATGCGTTCAGAACTAGAAAAAATTTACAGACAATACCACCAGCATCTATGACAACTGTTTCGCCCGGTTCCTGCGTGGCGGTAGAATACAGCGAAAAAAACTCAAATGGTCACTTTGCCCTCACTGGCCACCTCAGAGGAAAGATAGGAGGAATATAGGAAGTCTGTGCTGGCCACTTTATCCTTCCATATGGAAGGATGAAGCATTTTACAAGTTATGGGCCAAGAGGAACTTCGTCATTAAAATCTGTTGCTGGCTCGCGGTCTATATGGAGTATTAATAGTCAACAATTCTTGTGACTTTTCCTCTATAGGTAACTGAAGATATGCTTGGCTCAAATCAGTTTTTATAAAATGTAATCCACCTTCTAATGTAGCCAGCGTGTATTTTACTCTAAGTAAAGGATATTTTTCAACTTTAAAAAATGCATTTAACATTACTTTAAACTTGCCACATAAACGAATTTTCCAATCAGGCTCCACCACTGGAACTATAGGAGCTTACCATTTGCTCTTAGTAACGGTTTTAATAGTACCTTGATCCTATAATCTTTATACTTTTTCATTTATTTCTGCACGTAGTGCATAAGTTACAGTCCTAGTTTTGCAAAATGTGGGTGTAGCATTAGGGTGGTCACAAGCAACATGGGAAAAAAAATTCACTCTTTTTTTTTGGGGGGGGGGGCTAAAAGTTGGCAATTAGATAGAAAATAAGATTGGCAAAGTTTCAGCTCAATTTAATAATATTAACCCGTGCCTCATCGAGGTTGAATTCCTGAAAATTTGCAATTTTTGACGAAAAGTTGTAGTTTTTCTTTCTTTAAGGGCAAACTATTTGTCTTCGAAACCTGATTCTTGTTTTATTTCGTAGAAACTGTTGTTGCCTTGAACTTTTACTATCATCAAAATTTATACTTAATAAACATTTAGTATTTTCCTGGTTAGCTCGTGAACCATACCCTCAAACTTTGCATTTTTGAAAAATAAGTGAAAAATGACAAATTAATAATTTTATTACTTTTAATAGTTTTTTGTATTATTCGCATTAATAGGCAAAAATAATTGAACAATTTTTGTAACTTTAAAAATATCTCACGAATTATAATTAATTATTAGTTATCTAGTTCTGTGTCAAGAAAGAAAGAGCTTCTCGATTTGTATTGTAGTTGAAGCGCATTTCAAACAAGCCTCTAGATTTCTCTTTTTATTACAAGGCTGTTTTTGTTACCTGCTATTGTTATCTATTTTCAGAACTGGGGAAACATTCCGAAAACCCTCTCCTCCTTTCGGTATGATGGCAAAAATGTAAGATTTTTTTAATTGACCACATGTCTCATCAAATCTTTGGCAATAAAGTAATCCAAGTAATTGTCAATATTTACGTATTTTATTTTATAATATTCGCTAAATGAAACTGAATGCCAGACACGCTGCTAGACTTAGAGTACATCCACCAATTAACCACAGACTTTAATTTTAAATAGAAGTGCAATACGACTCTGCAAATAACTATTTCGAAAGCAAAAACTGAGCTCATAAAAACCAGATATAAAAATTTCGATTTAGAGAGAGCTGTTGTTCACTGGGATGGAAAACTACTTCCTCATATTTTAATAAAGAAAATTTAGAGTGGATAGCAGTTTTAATTAGTTGTGGAGATGAAGAACTGTTACTACGAGTTTCTCAGTTTGAAAATACTATCGGAATAATTCAGGAGAAAGCTGTATTTTTAACAGTTGAAGAGTGGGAAGAAGTTGGTAAAATACAGGAAACGTTTTGATACCACTACAATAAACACTGTCGCATCATAGAAACCTGCATTTTTCCATAACAATTGTTAAAGGGAAAAACTTCTGTATTTACCATGTCGCCACCATAATTTAGAAATTATCCTAAAAGCTGTTTTTGATTGTAAAATGGGTACAGTCACTACCCCTCAGCCAGATATTTAAAAAAAAAAAAATTCTGTTTGGTGGCCTAAATTAAACCAGACTAAGTATAAAAATGCTATTCAAGATTAAATACAATATATAAACAGTTAATTCAGAAGAAAAAAAATTTCAAGTTTTCCCACAGTCTTTCTTTCTTTCGTTTAAAAAATTAATAGCTCAGGGATGCCTAGCATCTTTCTCGAGATAAAGTTTTGCCTTCAAACTTTTTATTTCCCCAACCTTATTAGTAAACAAATCAGAAAATTCGTGTAATATCATGCTTGTAATTTGGCGGAAGAATTTGTAATTTTATTTACGTAGACAGATTTCAAATTACGGGAGAAAATACCAAATTCTGAAACCCAATCTCTACCAAATAATAATGGAAAATTATCTTCTTTCATCAAATACAACTTTAAATGTTTAGTTTTATTTTTACAAGAAACATTCGCTTTTACATAACCAACAGGTTTAAAAATTTCACCACTTGCAGCTTTAAACTGAACATCCGGCAGAAAATTTTCATAATTATAAAAAATTCTTTGAAAACATTTTATAGGACCTGCAGAAATTCCGTTCCCGGTATCTAACTCCATTTCCGCTCTTACTTTATTTTTAGTTAAAACAGACATTTTTATGGGAGTTGTACATTTATCATAATTCACCGATAACACCTCAGCTGTGTATTTAATACATTTACTTGTTTTTGAACATTTTTACTTTTACAAATCTTACTTAAATGTCCTCGTTTTTTACATAAATTGCAAATTGCATTTATATATCTACATACTATTAACTAAATGCTATGCATTACCACATCTATAACATTTCAATTTGCTCTTGTTTCCCTTTTTCCCTTATAGTTTGCATATTTCGCATGATTGTTAATATTCTGTTTTTGAGAACGATTTAAAAATTTCTTTGGTAGTACATTTATAGTACACGCAACTTTATTAACAGTCATATGTTTGTGTTTCAATTTTGAAATGTCATTTTCCACTTTATGTAAAACCACAACTTTTTCAACAACTTTCCCAAAATTTAAAACTACAGCTTTTTCAACAGCTTTCTCAAAATTTAAGTCCTCAACTTGAGTAATTAATTTATTTTGAATATTATTCTTTTTCAAACCTCTGAGAAACTGTTCTAGCAAATTTTCATTTAATGATACATCACCGAAAAAGGCACAAAATGTTGTTCTTTTAAGGTTTCCGTATTTAAAAATTAAAAACATAACCATTTTAAGATCATCCCTGTGTCTGTCTGTCCGTCTGTCACAGCCATTTTACTCGTAAACTACGGAACGTGGAGAGATCAAATTGGCTAAAGTAATAAAGGCTATTGACCCACATGTTTATAGATTATTAACCATTCACAATTATATTCAAGGGCAAATGTAGAAGGTCTTATTAAGTTATCCTTCTATATATAAAAAAAAGTTTTGATTTGGAAATGGACCAAGGAAAATCTGCGTAGACATTCCGGGCAGATCGGCATCCAATTTGAATGCTTAAGCATGGCCTTTCATCGTTAATATTAAAAAAACTGTTGCATGCAAAAATATGAAAATCGGTGGTGTTATAGAGAAATGTTTGATAAATACGCTGATGCAGACAGTTTTCAAATCAAAGAATTATTTTAAGAGATATTTAATGCTAAAGTTGGACAAAATCGTTCTATTAAAAAAGTTTTATTGGAGCTAAAAATATACATGAGAATTTAATCATTTTTAGATCATTTTATACGTTATAAGTTCCCGATGTGCAGATTGCATTTATTTTTCTTATTTGACTCATTTTTGTGGTTTATTTCATTTTTAAATTCAAATTTTTAGCATTTCGAGAGATTTTTTTACAAACTTTAGAAAATGTTATTAATTTAAACTGTTGCCAGTTGCATAAACAGCGCAAACAATAATTTTTACTTCAAATTAAAAATTTATTTACACGTGACTATTACAAACGGAAAAAAAACTTTAGCATTAGAATTAAATGATTACATGTTAAAAGCAGGAAAATTACGTCATAAGAACCATAGGCACAGATGTCACATCAATTGCTACGCAATTTTTTTCCGACGCCAATTTTGCGAAAACATCAATAACATAAACAACAACATCCGGGTTACCATATCAAGCAAAATAACGACACTTTAGCACCAGTTAAGTACCCGTTGCGTATATGAAAGTATATGACATCTGTGCCGAATCATCTTTACACTTGAATTTTAAAAAAGAAAAAAAAAAAAAAAAAAATCATTATTATGCGTTATAACTTGTAATTTGAGGAAATTAGGTCATATTTAAAATGGCAAAAAATGTAGCAAAACAATTTAAATTGCAAAATATATTTGCGCGAGATATTTTGAGATAATCTTTTCAACTATTATCGTGAATTCAAAGACAGCGCAAATAATATTTCCTTCTAACAACAAAAGTATTTTCACGTGAATATTAATAAGAGAAATAAAACTTTGGTGTAAATTACGTCAGATTTGAAACGATACATTTAAAATGAATTATTTAAAAGAACTATCTTATAGCGCTGTTAAAAAATATCGGGAGACAATGACACTGTTTACTTAATTCATTTTACATTAGCTTATTTTCAAATGTTTAATTGATTTTTTTAATTAAATACGAAAACAGCCATTGTATCTCTTAACAGAAGCAGATTTGGCCTTAAAAATCCCCAATCCAAGGAAGACGAATGGAAACCCGTTTACTAAGATATCGCTACTGTTTTTTTTTTTTTTAATTTTAATTCAATATTTTTAAAGCCGATCAAATTAGCGTGCTTTTTGGATTTTGGTATACCTGAACGGGGGTTGGCGAGCGTAGCTCGTAGGTGGCCGAGCCCCCTAGTTTGAAAAAAAAAACTTTTTTTATATATCGTGGTTAAAGCTTCTATAACGCTCAACTCAAAGATACATTTCTTTTAATTCTAGGTATTAGATTTTCAGAGATATCGTCGAAAATGTAATGCAAAAATATGCCCCCCCCCCCCCAACCTTATATTTCCGAATCAACTGAAACTAAAATTTTAAAAATATTTGGAGCAGTAGAAGTTTATTTAAACATTGCAGGAAAACTATAGCGGTTACACTAGGTCACATATTTTTCGAGAAAATTGCATTTTTTCGTTACACACAAATTTCAGTTTGCGGGCGTTCAGCAAAGGGGTTGAGGAGTGTTGGAGGTACCTATCGTCTCAAACGTATAAAGGATTGTAGACAATTATTTTCGAAAACAATTGTCGGTAATTAGCCGAGATATTAGCCCTTAAAGACACAGTCGGTTTGGACATATATCGCTCACCTGCAAGAAAAGTGACATATCTCGCAAAAATTCTTTTTGCGTTTTATTCCACTAATAGGTCTGTTATAGGTGTGTCTTGCTACACAAACAGTTTCATAAGTGTAGTTATAAGGTAAATCCCTTTATTACGCTATATGTTTATTTGTGACCACAGAAGAGGGGTGGATTGTGAGGGGAGGTAAAATTATCCAACCCTCCAAACATCAGCCTACGTCTTCATTCTGAGGGGTTTTATGCTTTTATGCACGTTTTTATTCCTTCATGCAGAGCTAACAAGGAAGGTCTCCATACTGGGCATACTCAGAATATGTTGAAAAAAATGCTAGTGAAAGTACTCATGTATGTAATAAAGGATCAGTTAAAATTAGCGGCGGAATTACAGTAGAAAATCTGTAAAAAAATAAAATACTTTCGAATAATTGGCGTGAAAAGACGAAAGCGGCACGCAATTTGGCGAGCAGCACTTTTCGTTGCGACAAGCAAACGATTTTAATGAATCTGAAAATTGTTTGTTAATTGATTTTGAGAATATGTGGTATTTAATGAATTTAAACATAAACCATGAAAGAATTTATTATTATTATTATTATTACATTTTGTATTATACTTGTTGCTTGTTGCCGATTTGAACGAAATTTTGCCATTGTTTTATTCTCCAATCCACATTTTTTTTTAAAATTTAAACGGCTTTATCGGTTATAAAAATAACTTTTAACGCCAGATGAATAATACTGCCGTAATACATTTCCATACGGAAGAAGCTGTTTCAATAGCAACAAAGTTGAATCGACAGCATATTTTTCAGTTTGGAACAATTTTAATCAATTTAAATTTTGTTTTAAATCGTAAAATATGATAGTTAAAATTCGTTATAAGTACATATAAATATATATGACAAAACTATAGTTAAAACAAACTAAAAATGACAAAGCTAAAATTATTTAAATTAAACTTATTTAAACAAATTCAACATAAAAAGTTTTTTCCTTAAAGAGTATTCGACAAGCGTATTTTTTTTAACTTAATTTCTTCCCCAAACGGTGATAAGTCGCCAAATAAGCGAAATTTTCATTATTTTTTTACGGACGTTCTACCGAGGTTCCGCCAAAAATTTCTTTATAAACATATATACCCATGAGAGAAGAACATTCTGTATTTTTTTTCAGATTTTTCTGAGTATGCCCATATGGAGACCTTCCTTGTAAGTGCTGCAATTTCATCTTATAGTAAAATTACGCAAATTCCCCCCCCCCCCCCCATTTTGCCTCTCCTGTGAAATTTACTTTTGTCGAGATGAGTCACTTTTCTTGCGGGTGAGCGATATAAAAACACTGGTGACGTACTGTATGCGCCACCTGTTTTTAAAGCCTAGAAAACAGCTTTTGCGATATATTTATGTAATGCAATACCCAGTAGTAATGTAAAAGTAATAAACGTCAAACAGTTAAAAACAGACTAATTTAATTAGAATTAATCACATAATTCGCGACTAGTTTGTATTGAGTGGCTCTCTCAAAACGCCACCCATGTCTTTAAGAGTTAATTAGAAACCTCTCTGGAAAAACGCTGCACGAACCAAGGCGGCGTTGCAACTTTCCGATCTTCTTTCGAAACGCGCTTAGCACAATGCCAAGTTTGAACTTTGAATAAGGATTTAGTTTTAGGTGCAGTTTAAAAAGAAAAGATTATTACTACGCTGAATTTGGATTTATGACATGCCAAATGAAGTTTAAATAAGCACTATTTTTATTGTCAGAACCGAATTAAGTTCATCAAAAAGAGATTAGGATAAGATTAAAAAAATTAGAGTTAGACAGAATAGCAATATTTGATTCCATTTAGGCTTCATACCTCTCTGAACTTTCATGATATATCAATTTATAGTTTTCTAGTATATACAGCTGTATCCAACCCTACGTTGTATAGTTTTTTAACAACTCTTATTATTCTTTTAGAAACAATTATTTTGTAATAATACAGTTACTAATTAATATATTTATTGTACAGAACCCTCTGTGCGCAAGTAATACTCGTACTTGACCGTTTATTATTTTTTTTTAATCTAGCAGAAAAATCTTGGAATAGATTCATTATGAATTTGAAAATATTTACGAAATTTAATACTTTCACAAAATTTATTTGGGGCGGAGCTAAAGTGTTTCAGCAAAAGATCAACAATCTCTGTATATTTCAAGGGCTCCGAAGCTTTCAGAAATGCTAAATCGTAAGCATAAATTATAAATTTTTCACCTCATACATGAAATAATAGTAGGAACTCTTTTCTGTTCTTTTTACTTCATGCTGCATAAATGATTGTTCGAGCCTTTTAACATAAGCTGCGAACGTTTCAATTTATTTATCAAATTCTTTAAAACTGGTAAACATTATTCTTTATACAGTCAGAAAAGAAAAGAAATGCCAATTTACCACCAAGTAAATTCTGTCAATGACGATCTTATTTGCAGAAATTAAAACTTATGAGGTCATTGAATTAGTAGAACACAGCAGAACTAGTGCTGCCAGGTGTCCCGCGTAAATTCTGGCTCCAAATGCTGTGGACATCAGTATTTTAAAGTAATTTTCGTCGCCTTATCTAATGGCAGAATTATCTCGCTAATTCCATGAAAAATTGTCATGTCTGTCACACAGCTGAAAATCGCTATGCTTGTTGGCCACCGTTATTTCCGA
This sequence comes from Maratus speciosus, assembly GCA_963932465.1. NCBI lineage: Eukaryota > Metazoa > Arthropoda > Arachnida > Araneae > Salticidae > Maratus > Maratus speciosus. Next base: position 343,280,968 of record OZ010800.1, read on the forward strand.
AAAGTTTGCTTCGAATTATTCAATTGGGGAGACATCTCCGATAAACTAACTCACATTTTTCCGTTCTAAAATACTGGTAGCCAAAAATCGTAGTATGTGACAGACATGACAAGTTTTCATGGAATTAGGCATCTGCGATTAAAGATGGCGATATAAACTGTAAGAAATTAGTGGTGTGCAGAGTATTTGGAGCCCCAATTTACGCAGGACACCTGGAAAAACTAAACAGAACATAAGTGAAATCAAAAGCACAACCATTTTCGTTGACACAATCATTTTTTTAAAATATTTCTGGTGAAGCCTTTTTTTTTAGGATTTCGTTCATCTGACGAAACCCTATTCGTCTCGCTCCTCTGTCTCTCTGTCCGTCTGTCTGTCTGTCCGTCACAGAGCCCGTTTTCAGAAACTATACATGTTGGAGACATGAAATTTTGTGTACTTATAGCTGAGCACCTCACATCATACGAGAAATCGTAAAATTTTGAAAAAGTCGTACATTTAACCCTTTGGGCTCCCGCATGTGTATTTTAAACAATTCTTTCTAAGTGAGCTCCTAATTATGTTGGAGACATGAAATTTTGGGTACTCATAGCTGAACACCTCACATCATACGACAAATGATAAAATTTTGGAAAAGTCGTACATTTAACCCTTTGGAGTCGCGCACGTGTATTGTAAACAATTCTTTCTAAGTGAGCTTCCTAATTAGTTTGGAAACGTGAAATTTTGCATACTTATAGCTGAACACCTCACATCAAACGACAAATCATAAAATTTTTGAAAAAGTCGTACATTTAACCCTTTGTGCTCCCACATGTGCATTTTAAACAATTCTTTCTAAGTGAGCCCCTATTTAGGTTGAAATTTTGCATACTTATAGCTCAACACGTCAGATCTCACGTCAAATAATAAATTTTGAAAAAGTTTTATGTTTAACCCTTTCAACTCCAGCTTGTGTATTTTAAGCCATTCTTTCTAACTGAGCCCCTAATTAAATTGGAGATTTGAAATTTTGCATACTTATTGCAGAACACCTGAGGCCAGGCGACAAATCATAAAATCTTGAAAAAGTCTTACGTTTAACCCTTTGAGCTACCACATATGTATTTGAAGCAATTCTTTCTAAGAGAGCCCCTAATTAAGTGGGTGACATGAAATTTTGCATACGTATAGCTGAATGCCTCAGACCACACGACAAATCATAAAATTTTCAAAAAGTCTTTTATTATTTACACCTCTGGGCTCTAACTTGTGTATTTTAAGCAATTTTTCTAACCTGCGCCCTTTTAACCCAGGGAGAAATTTTCCAACTTTTGCCGACACCCCTTTGACCATTCTTTCATATTATGCACCATAGCCTTATATATTTTAGTTCCATTTTTTCCCGCCAGGTGCGGCTACTTATCTGGGGTGCTATGGGCCCAATCCCCTCAACTAATATATCTACGGATAGTATGTAAAACGGATTTTCGTTCGGATACAGGTTTGTTTAGAATCAAGTGCGCCCCCTGGTTTTGAAATATGGAACTAACAGATTTTTCAAAAGGATAAAGTGTTTTGAAAGGAATATTAAACGAAACCCTCTGTGCGATCTGTGATCACACTTACCCACTTGTTTTAAATTCTCATTGCCATTTTTCTGTTTTAATAATTAGTTATTAATTTAACAGTAGAAAATAGATGAGGTATCACTGAGATTAAGAACATATCTAACATTTATTTGGCAGGACATAACAACACATATGTAAACAGTAGATCTTTCACATGAATGGCGTAAGAACATTTGTGGTGCTGAAATCTACAGATATATAACCTAATCAAAAACACTACACACTACACAGCTCATTGTTTGTTTACATTAGTAAAATTAAACACGATTTCTGAAAGGGTTTGTCTAGTAGTCCAGGCAATAGGGAATTTTACCTAGCAAAATTAATGGTAGTTCTGGAAATCGGCTTACTTTATGTTTTGTGGGTCGCATTTGGTCGAATTTGTAACTTCCCACCAAAATTTCCCCCGGCAATGGTAAAAAGCCCCCAATTTTTTTTATTATTTCAGGGGAAAAGTATCTACAAATTCAGAAAGTAGACAAAATTTGCAACAAATTAGATATATGACAGTATGACTTAGGATGAAGGGGAAGGGGGGGAGATCTGCCTCGGAACATGCGCGCAGTGCTGCGTGGACAAAGTTGCGCAATTCCACTTAACCACTCACACGTTTACATTCGCCCTCCCATCTCCCCTCCGAACTTTCGTTATAAGGTTTACTTTAAGTTTTTTGGGTCGCTGAATCCGAATTTTTAATTTACCCCCACCGAAACCCCTCCAAAATAGTTGTTATTAATTTAAATTTCTTATTGTTTTAGAGGAAAAGCATTACAAAATTCAGAAACTAGACAAAATTTGCAACAACTAGGATATATGACATTCTGACATAGGATAAACGGGGAGAGAGGGGGTTGCCTCGGAATATTCCCCGCGCGCTTTTCTCAAAAACCAATTTTTTTCAAAAAATCAATTTTTTGGGGTGTTGCCGGGTGAAATTTTGGTGGGAAGTTACAAATTCGGATTCAGCGACCCAAAAAACATAAAGTGAGTCGAAATCCAGAACTAGTATTAATTTTTCCAGGTAAAATCCCCTATTGCCTGGACTTCATAACTTAGTGCACGTAGCTCCGCAGTGCATATTCAGAGGCAGCCCTCCCCCTCCCCGTTCATCCTACGTCATAATGTCATAAATCCTATTTGTTGCAAATTTTGTCTAGTTTCTTAATTTCGTAATGCTTTTCCCCTAAAATAATAAGAAATGTAAGTTAAAAACAACTATTTGGGGGGGGGGGGGTCGGGGGGAATTTTGGGGGGACGTTACATTTTCGGATTCAGTGACCCAAAAACTTAAAGTAAACCTTATAGAGAAAGTTCGGGGAAGAGGTGGGAGGGCGAATGTAAACGTGTGAGTGGTTAAGTGGAATTGCGCAACTTAGTTCACGCAGCACCGTGCGCATGTTCCGAGGCAGATCCCCCCTTCCCCTTCATCCTAAGTCATAATGTCATACATCTAATTTGTTGCAAATTTTGTCTACTTTCTGAATTTCTAGATAGTTTTTCCGTTGATTTTTTTTGTTGATTTTTTTTAATAAAAAACTTTTTGGGGGGGCATTTTACCGAAATTAGGTGAGGTTGCCGGGGAAATTTTGGTGGGAAGTTAAAAATTCGGATTCAGCGACCCAAAAAACATATAGTAAGCCTTTTTCCAGAACTACCATGAATTTTGCTAGGTAGAGCCCCTATTGCCTGGACTATAGTGCTCAAATCATTAAAAAAAAAAAAAAATATTTTTGAACGTTTTATAGAAAAATATGATGAACAGAGGTGATTTGAGGTAGAAGAGATTTGTATTTAGACAGATAAATTTTCTCATACACATCTCAAATCGAAATGAAGCCTAACATGCCTCCAGCTTATCGCCGACTTTTAAGTTTGATAGGTTCCTATAGGAATTGTCACACTGCGTTTTATTATATTTAGATGAAAACTTGATCCCCATTCAGAGCTTTTGAATTGCTACGCTACTGAAAATTGCACTGTTGAAACTTTCAGCGCAAAAAGGAAATAGATTCTTCGTAATTTTATGTTAGTTCTCGGTTAAAAGCGCTCAATCAAGATTCTCAAAGATTAATTAACATTTTGTGTTTGTGTGTTTGTTTTGTTGTTGTTTTACAGATTGATAGAATTCATTAGTGCTTGCACCGGAAATCTTGTACAGAGAAAGATAGAATCCAATTCATTTCAAGTAATAGCTACACGCTCAATAAAAAATAAAATAAAAATAATTCGTTAAAAAGCAAAAATACAGTTGCCTTAGAAATTTTTCTCTTATTTGTCGAAATTTCCGTCTTTTGATTACAGGATATAAGGAAATTTTGAACTTGGATTCTCTATGTTTCGGTGATTTGAAGGAAGACATACATAAATATTTCTTTTCTGATACGAAAGAATGCTTGCAGCACAGTTGTCGGAACATCTATGTGATTTGACGCAAATACACTCTAGATAAAAAGAAGTAGTCACTCTATCGCAGAGTCAAAATATGCCCAACCACTTTAGAGTGACTATTCACTCTGAGCAAAAGTGAAATTTTTGACTCTCTGAAAGAGTGGATAGTCACTCCTAGGAAGAGAATATTCACTCTAAACAGGGGTGGATAATCACTCTTTCGGAGGAGTGACTATTCACTCTTGCGAAAGGAGTGCGGTTTTTCACACCTGGTAGGAGTGAATAGTCACTCTTTCATAGGAGTGAATGTTAATTTTTTATGGAGTCAATTCTTTTTTTATTTTGATTTTATCGGCATTTTAAAAGAATCACATCTTTTACAGCATATACTTTATTAGCAATATTTATTTAACTCATAGTTTGCAACACTAATTGAACTTTTAAGAAAAAATTCAGTTAAAGTTACATATGAATTTAAATTAGATTACTCACAGATATAAACGAATATATTTTATTCCAATCTTATCCTTTGTGTCTGCTTTTATTGCATGCCCTATAAAGATATTACTTTTAAAGTTTTATAAATAACTTTTTAATAGGTAGATGTTATATGTTTAACAATGTTTGATTTCGTTTTAATTTTTGTTTTAAATATAAATTCCTATCTTTTTTACCGTACTTTTTCCGTGAATTATTGCTATTTTTGCTAAGTCCTATTGTTCTAAAATATTTTTCATTTTTCCACTGAAAAAACAATGTTTATAAACTCACATCTTTTTTAAATGAGTTCTAAGCATGATTTAAATATTAAGAATGTGTAACTTTTTTTCCGCTGTGAGTTGCTTTTGTTTTATTTAATATGATCATGGAATCTAAATTTTAAGTGCGCTGGAATATGTATATATTTTAATCATATTCCTTAACTTAATCCTGATTTCTAATTTTCGACCATTATTGCTGAAAAATGGAATTAATACAATACCTATTAATGAAACGACACGGTAAGCCATATTTAATTTAAATTTTTTTATTCCTGTAGATATTTTTTTTTTTTTTTGTGAATATGAGCAATATAGATTTTATAAGTTTTATAGGAAAAGATTGACCTAGGAAATAGAACAAAAATAAATATAAAAATAAACACATTACATTTATTTGTATCTGTATGAATTTTAATACAAAATAAAGTAAATGACTGCATATAAAATGTTCTTATTGTTTGAAAAACATTTTAATGTAAAAAAGTAGTTATTAATATCTTTATAAAGATATTCAGTCCTATATTATGTAAGTAAATATGAACTTTTTAAAAAATAAACTGAAGCAGTCTCATCGATAGACTTCAAAACAGGCATAAAAAACATTTTATTTCAATGGTTAAATATCGTGTTTTATTTTTTAGTGCCAAAAATTACGTGTATCAAAAACGTAGAAAATGGTTTACAGTAGAAATAAATTTAATAACTGATGCAGAATGTCTATAATTATTTTTTTTATATTACTCAGTTTCGAAATTTTAAAATCATAAACCGATGAAAAATGCTTACATACAATTTAAAAAAATTAACATACCAACCTTTTCGTAATATCATAATCATCAAATATCATATTTAACTCCCAAAACAAAAACAATGATGATGAATACTCTAAGTGTACATAATCAGAAATCTGTAATAAACAAAAAAAAAAGTCTCATAGAACGGCAAATTAATGTTTACATCGTGTCTGCTATGAATTGAAAAAATCCAGATTTCTTCTGAGTTAGCCAACTTTGCAAACGAAACAGATAAAACTTGCCAACGACCGGAAAAAAAGTATTTGGATAGCAGTATTGAATGGGAAGAAAAAAATATTTACACTAATTTTTTTAATTCACATTGACCGAACTAATGAAGTTTTGATTATTTTTTGCTAAGCATTGTGTGTTATTCAAATGTTAAAACAATTATATTTCAAACCGCTACATGAAGAAATATAATTGACAATCAATTTTCTAGGAATAGAAATCAGGGTAACACCCCACGATCAATCTTTTTCTATACAACATACAACTATTTAGCTCATAATCTTAACATTCCATATCTGCACGAATAAATGATTAAAATTAAATAAGACTTACCTTTGTGTGCTCCATAAAGAAACATTTTAATGATATCCTAATCTATTAATCCTAAGATGGCGGACGAAAAAGGTGATCATTTTTCTTAGCTTACAAGCGCGTTGTCGCCTTGCTGTTCTGATTGGTTAATAAGCAATGCATAAGCAATGTAAGTCACTCTTTCAGGAGGGATTATTTAACTCTCGAAAACTGAGTGAGACATTTCACTCCTTTCTAGAGAGTGGAAAATACACTCTTTAAGGAGTGTATTTTTACAAAATTCACTCCAAAAAGAGTGAAAATGCCTGTCACTCTTTCAAAGAGTGAACTGTTCACTCCTCCCAATTTTAGAGTGTTCAGTTCTTAGAGGATTTCACGTAATTTTTATCAATGCTAAAAGAGCAGCGGAAAAAAGAAACTTCAATTCACGAGGTTTTTTTAGAGTGTTATAATATGGTAGTTTTTTGTTTCTGTGACAAAATTTTTTTTGCATATTTTTCGAAAAATTGCTTACATCTTTTATATTATGCCTCACCTGTATACGAAAGTCCCGTATACATTGTCTTTTGCTCACGGTCTGAGCAACAATTTAACTATGTATTCGTTTCGTTGCTTATGTAAAATTATAATATCTTCAATATTTTTATGCATGTCCTAATCATAACTTATAATCTTGAGTATTTTTGCCGACACAAATTTACATCTTCTAAGGTAAATTTCCAGAACAGCTTTTCTGTTTTTAACAAAATCTTTGTTTTCAGTTCTCTGTACATTTATATAAACTTAAGATAATTGGTGTCCAGCAGATAATTCGTTATTTCACAGAAGAAAAAAATTGCCGTCAACTTTCGTGTATAAAAGTGAGTACCCCCTACTAATTTTGCTTCAAATGATCGTAAAAAAATATATACAGGTACTAGGAATTATGTCTACTATTAAATACTACTCATAAATTATGCTTCAGAGGTCCTCTACATAAGAAACATATTGTACCAACTTTCATTTTCCAAATAGCAATACCCGATTTTAAAAGTTTGAATCAAAACTTGAATCAAAATGTCCTTGAATCAAAATATCCTGGAAAAGTATACAGTTTATGCACTTTTTCTTACATTTTGATACAGATATAAAAAAAAAAAAATATGCTAGGCATTAAAAAAAAAAAAAAAAAAAAAAAAAAAAAAAAAAAAAAAAAAAGGCAAAAAAGATCTTACACGGAAACTAGTTGTCAGAAAAAAAAGTATGAAAAATCTAAATATAAACTTACATATATAAAATAAAATTTCCTAGAGCTTTTCTGGTTACTTTTTAAGATTAATTGTTGTCGATTCAAGCAATAACAAAAGACGGTCCCCATTAGACCATCAAATAAAAAAATTTCTCTATATCTCGAAAACTAATTAAGCGAATGTGCTGTAAATTTGCGCATTCCTATTTTTGAAGATGCTGATTATTTTTATACACTTAGATTATATTTAATCCTTTCATTATATCGAATTTCAAAAGAAGCATATTTCAATCGGATGTTGTTGTTTAAGGATATGAATTAAAGTCTTTCATGTGAAATTAATACAAGTAAACTTTGATTCCTTCTAACTTTATAAAGATTTAAGTAAAAATGCAAACCGTAATTTATGGGAGAAATGCCTCGACATTTACAAATTTAAAAGTGGAAAATTCTTCAGTGTGGCGTTTATGTTCATCTGTTTTCGAGCTCTGGACATTTATAAATATCGATTGATGTGATTTCTATAAGTGAATTGATATAAAGTTTCACAAGTGCACCAAAACCTAAAAAACTGAATAAATGTTATTTGCCACATGACATTTCTTTTACTGTTTATAACTTAACTATATTACTTAATCATATTCTCATTAGTACGGCGCGGCGCTTACGCCAGCTTTGTCATTGACAATAGTTATTTATTTTTTAGGCTGAATATTGTGGGTGATGTAGCATTTTCCCATAAATTATGGTACTTTTTTGGACACAGCCCTCTGAATACAAAGCCTACGCGCTGAGACAAAAATGTCGGTTGACGAAGGAGAATTTTTTCAGCGTTTTAAAATCAGTATTTGCTAACAGTATATTCTTCGCTTTATTCAATCGCAGAAAAAGAAGATAAAGAATGCGTTTAAAAAATATTGGTATTCAAATTCAAAGGATCGAACGAACCCTGGAAAAAATCTGCCTAAGACATCTTTGTCTCAGCAACTAGGACTAGTATTGAGGAGGTTGTGTTATAGGTTGATTTTATCCAGCAAATTCAAATAAAATGTCGAAAGTGGATGTTATAATTTTAAGAATGAAAGATGGCACAAGTTTTAATGCAGACAACTCCCGAAGTATTATTTATGCATAATAATATCTAAGTAGTCTGATACCTATATCTTTGTTACTCAATTATTTTCAGCAGAATTAGTAGGGGATGATCGCTTTTTTCCCCCATGGCTGTATGTCCATTACTGGTATACACATGAGTCGTTCTATGTGATTCACTATTCACTCTAGTTTTCTTGGTTCTGGGATGAGAGCGGAAGAAAACAGAAGATCAGATGAAGAGCAAGAAAGATTATTAAATAAACGGGAAATAATAAAGATGAAAAATTTTCTTTAAAAAAAAGATAAGAATCTTTGAATAATGCAAAAGAAAGTTTTTCAACTTTTACTAACATAGTATAATAATAACAAATAAGGGGAGGGGGGGGGAGAAGCTGTATGCCCATTGCCGACGCACATGAGCCGTTTTACTTGATTAGCCCCAGTTTTCTCGGTTCTGTGGTGAGAATGGAAGAAAACAGAAGATGAGATGAAGAGCAAGAAAGATTATTAAATAAACGGGAAATAGTAAAGATGTAAAATTTTCTTTAAAAAAAGATAAGAATCTTTGAATAATGCAAAAGAAAGTTTTTCAACTTTTACTAACATAGTATAATAATAACAAATAAGGGGAGGGGGGGGGGAGAAAGCTGTATGCCCATTACCGACGCACATGAGCCGTTTTACCTGATTAGCCCCAGTTTTCTTGGTTCTGGGACGAGAATGGAAGAAAACAGAAGATCAGATGAAGAGCAAGAAAGATTATTAAATAAACGGAAAATAGTAAAGATGTAAAATTTTCTTTAAAAAAAGTAAATAAGAATCTTTGAACGAGGTAAAAGAATATTATTCAACTTTTCATAACATTGGATTTAACTAATAGTAAATAGGAAGGAAAAGAAGGAGGAAACTATGAAATAAGACTGTTTCAATCATTCTATTGAAATCACACTTTGAAGTTTTTAATACGGAGTTTTCTAAAATCCCACTTTAATTCATATTTGGTGTATGTTGTTAATCTATGTGAGTTTATTTCATTTTTATAAATCAGCTAATTTGAACATGATTTAGGCGTGTCCATTAGCTGATTTTGTTTTAATAACATAACTTCCATTTAAATTAATCACTGTTGTGCATTTACTAGAAAATATGTCCATCACTGGTACACATGAGCCGTTTTACCTGATTAACTCCAGCTTTCTTTGTTCTAGGACGAGAGTGGAAGGAAATAGAGCATCGGAGGCTCCTCTCTTCCCGATGCATCCGCATCCTTTGACCCATCCATCCACCCACGCCGAACAGCTGCTCGCTGATCTTCTTCCTCCCGCTTCCTGCGGAAAAAGACGGGGGAAGGGAGAGAGAAAGGAGGTGTTTGATGCAGGGTCGCGTGGACGACGCGTGTCTTCACCGCTTGTCCATTTGTCACACGCATCGCGACACCTGACACCCAGCGAAAGGGTTGAAGTTGAACCGTATCCGTAGAAGGTCAACGAGGAATCAGAGCTAAACAGCGGATTTAAGGAGAAAGATGACTGACTGTCCATTCAACGGAAAGATGCGTCATTGATGTTTGGAGCCGACATAAGCGGATTAATTATGAGGCGATGAAAATGAGTCGGTGCCTGTCACTATCCAAAGATGAGCCGCATTCAAAGAACTGGTAAAGATTAGTGAGGAATTGGCGGTTTCGTTTAAGTTTTTTAAACATCGTTTGGAAATATTTCACGAAAAACTTGCATCACACTTTATTGTGAAAAGTGCATTTTTCTTAGTTCCAAATCTAGGAATTGTGATTCATGAAGGCAGAAAATTCCCAGATACCATTTTGTTTATTTTAAATATATCTTTTTAAGATGTCAATGCCGTTATAAGACACCATTTAAAAGTGACATAAAAATCTATATATTTTAAGAGATTTCAGCTTCCAATAATCTGAATTTTTCCTTCTATTTATATATAATTTAAGTCATGGAATGATTTATTTTTCTGTACATAGAACAAAGTTATTTTTTTTAATAAACTTGCACAACAGTTAACACAACAATACAAAAAAAAAAAAAAAAAAAAAAAAAAAAAAAAGTGGCATTGGTAAAGGGTCGCGAGTGTCCACTATTTGTCCATTCGCCACGACCTGACCCTGTGATAGAAATCAGAGGGCTGCCACTAGCGACTATTTTTATATTTTATTTGCACTTTTTTTTATATATAAATTTTGTATTATATTTCACTAGCACATGTTATCAAAGTGTATTTGAAATATATTTGTTTTGAGAAAATGGTGCGAGATAGAATTAAAAAAATAGTCGCCATTGGCAGCCCTGAAATCAGGAAAAGGTCGAAGTTGAGCCGTATCCATAGAAGATCAAGGAGCCGCTTCACAGAAACGCCCGATAGCGAAATCCCATGTTAACCTATGTGAAAACTTGAAGGTGCGATTACGCATTACCTAATGTAATAATTAAAATACGATTTTTACCATCAGGATGTAGACGTCAGATGCCGATGATATGCGTTTTTAAAAATTGTCTCCTTAAATTTTAAGCATTTAAAAAGTCCCTATAAACTTTGAAATTTCCTCTTGATGAAATATTTATCATCTTCTTAAAAATACTTAAAATTTACGGAGGCAATTTTTAAAAACGCACGTCGTTGGCATATGACGTCGACTTTCTGATTTGAATAATTATATTAGATAATGAGTAATGGCGCTTTTAAGTTTTTCCATAGGTTAGCATGGGGTTTCGCGATCGGGAAGTTTCAGTGAAGCGACCGACCCCTTAAGGAGAAAGATGTCTGACTGTCCATTCGACAGTGTTGAATTCGGACACTTTTTTTCCGGGAGGGATTTCTGTGGCTCCGTGAGCTAATATTATAGAGTTCCGGGGGGGGGGGGGGACGACAGCACTTTTTGACCTTTGAAAACACAAAATCTCAAATCTTCCTGCGGGGACATCTCATTGCTCCGGAGGCTATTGCCTCCCCCCCCCCCCCCCCCCCGAGCCACCCACTGAATTCAACACTGCATTCGACGTAAAGATGCATCGAGGAAGGTTTTCGGACGCTTCGAGCAGGCATAAGTCGATTAACTTCCGAATTCCCCTCGCGAGTGTTAAGTCTATGGGCGTGTGATGCATTTGTATATTTAAGATATCGCCCGAGGAAATTAATATTTTTAACGTATTTTTACTGTATACTTTTCTTAACCCCTTGGGGACGAGCGACACGTATACGTGCCGCATGAAGCGCTCAAAATCCTTGTTTTTTCTCACCAGTAAAATTTTACTATAAATTTTGCCTTATTTAATCAGCGCATTTTTTCGATTCAAGAAGACACAAATTTCTGTTTTTAAAAAACGGTGACAAAAGATTAAAAATTTCGTAAAACTCTCCCGTTCCGAAGGGGTTAAAGGATGCCTCTTTGTACCTTAGTTGTCAAAATATTTCTGAAATATTTACTTAATTTTATATGAAGTATTAAAATGTTACTCACGGTTCGACAGCTTTTAACACATAAAATATTAAATTAAGAATAAACTTTAGAAATATTTTGAGAACTAATGGGGAAAAAAAGACAATCCTTAAGAAGAGAACACAGAAAAATGGGTTAAAAATATTAATTCCTTGGGAAGATATTTTAAATATACGAATGCATTCTAAGCCCATAGGCTTAACATTAAGGAGGGGAATTCGGAAATTGACCGACTAACAGCCAAAAGCGGATTAATTGTGGGACGTTAAAATGAGTCGGTTTCTGTCATCATCCAATGACGTTTTTTACGTTTAAAGAAATGATTAAGGTGAACTAGAGCCTCTAGAGCAGTGGTTCCCAATCTAGAGCAGTATGCCCCACAGGGGGGCAATTTGGCTTTCCAGGGGGCAATTTGAGAATGCACTTTTGAGTGAACGCAAAAGTAACAAATAAATTTAAAAATCATTTAACTATATAAATTTCCTGGTTTGAAACATTTTTAATTTTAATTATTTCAAATTGACTCACTTACAATAAAAGGTCAAGGCGCTATCGACAGACACATCACATTTATCAACCAATTAAAACGCATCTTATTAGAGATGTTTATGTTAGGATTCTATAGTGAATATTTTAATTTGAGCTGATAGTCAGTGATAGAATATTTTTAGCAGTTCTGGAATAGAATTACTGTCACAATTCAGAAGGATTGTCCCGTCATTCCCGGCGTGTACGTTTTCTGACTGTATATATATGTTCCATGACTTATTCGGCGGTTTTCAGTGATGTAATTTAGATTGATTTGCGTTTCGATTTATAATTATTATTTAAATAGTTTAACTAATTATTACTGGTTAAAAAAATGCGAAGTAACAGATTCTGCTATTACTGTTATTGTCGATTATTTGAAAATGTTAGCGTCTGATATAAATGATAGATTTTCTGATTTAAAACAAACGGATTTTCCATCGTGGGTCATGCAGCCAATGTTAGTTGACTTATCGTCTGATGTTTCAATAAGTTATCAAGAAATCGCTGAAATTCAAAACGATGAGTCAGTTAAAACCTTATTCAGTATAAAAGGAACTATGGCATGGCTTTGTGCTGAGACAGAAACTAAGTATCCGAATTCAACAAAATTAGCAAGAAAAATATTGTTGCCATTCCCATCCTCGTACTTAGCTGAATGTGGTTTTAGTGCAGTAAGTGATTTATTACTGAAGAAAAGAAATCGACTGGACATCACTAAACGAGGAGATTTGAGATTAAAGTTGACAATTCTAGTACCTGATATACAATCTCTTTGCAGCTAACATGAAGCACAAGGATGTCATTAATTTTATTCTATTTATCTCGAATCTTATAATTTGAATTTATTTTATTATACATTTATTTATTCTAACTGTCAGCAATTAAAGTGATAAAAGCATCATCGAAAAAACTTCAGTTAAAGTAATTTTTATGTATCTCAATTCGCTATTAAATATTTCAAAACCTCCGAATAGAGAAAAAAATGTACTTTCAAATATCATTTGTTTGAAAACTGTATCTCAGTTTATAGTTGTTTATGCCTTTTAAAATAATTTTCAAGCATGAAATATTTTTTAATTTATCTCTATCGCGAACACACCGATTGCAAAAGATAAATCCGTTTGCACTTAAAACAATAGAAATAGTTCAACCAGCTAATATTCAAAAATGGAATTGAAACTCCATCAATAAATAAATTAAAAAATAATATAATATAAATTAACCACAAATTTAACAGACATGTAATCGAACTGTACACTTAATCTGCTAAAATGGTTAATAGAAAAGCATGGCTTTTAAGGGGTCTGAAGACTTTTAAAATTAGGGGGGGGGGAGACCATTTTCAACATTTAATATCTTAAAATGTATATGATTTTAAAACACAATTTTTACTGGGATGAAAGATACAAGTATATTCTTTCATTTCATGTATTTAAAAAATTACAAGATGCAGAATTAGAGTTTATTGAGCGCTCCAAACTGTTAGACATTTGTCGAGCAGAAAATTGGTATAACAGCTTAAGCGCAGGATTACAAAATACATTTTGCAACTAGAATAACATTTTTCATGCCTAAGTATACTTCAGGCTGTAGTAATTACCCTGAACCTAAATAAATTTGTATTAAAAGAATTTTTATATTTTTAATACAACGTTGTATTTGGCTAATACAAAATTTTGAAAATTTCAACAGTATAATCACCTAAAAAAAAAAATATTTTTTTTTAAAATAAAAATGAAATTTTAGGTTCATTTTACACAGACTAACATGAAACATATGTTTCGACAATTTCACGAAAAAATAATCAGAAGTTTTCAAGATATCGTGCGCGTTATGCCCAAAAACGTATATGGAGAAAAATGACTTCAAACCTTGGGAAACGCCGCTTCAGCTATTGAGCGAGTATAATTCTAAAAGTCATAACTTCTATTCTAATAGGAATTTCAAGGAAACATATCAAAATGTTCTGAAAATATAGGAGTTTAAAATCTAAAAAAATTAAAATTTCGAACATTTTGAAGCTTTAAGAGTCTTGAGACCCCTTAATAAATTTCAAAGCTTTCTTTGAATACATTATTAATATTTTTTATATAAAAATGCTTTTTGGTGTTATTAATGGGAAATCTAAAAAATATAAATTAAATATGAAAAATCTATTAGGGTTAGAGAAAAAATGGTTTTCACCTATGTTCTGCAACCTGTAGTCTGGATTCAATCCTCCAGTTACGATAACGCGTACGCGCATCAAAATTTCATATATTCTTATACCGGTTTTAAGGATCGAATTCTTTTTCTTTTTCCTATAGAACTTTTAACTCGCGAGTATCGCTCGCATAGTGGCAACAGCAGCAAAAGTTATGGAGGCTTTTTAATAATTGTTAATTTGATTATAATCAAATAAACATTTCGATAAGCAATGTTGAGACATACATTGAAAAATCTCATGGTTTTTCAGTGGTTTTAATTTACATAAATGCATAGCTGCCAAACTTTCCGGATTTTTCAAGTCAAATAAATATAGGTAACTTTTCCAGTACGGGCATCCCCCGACTTACGTAAGTAATTCGTTCCGTAAAGTTTTACGCAACTTGAATTTTACGTAAGTCGAATTTGTGAGTTTCTTAGGTAAAGTTTTGTAAGAAACTGCAATATTTATTATGTATATACTATATGTAAGTATATATACATATATATATTATTTACACCGTATTTTTTTTTTTATAAATAAAGCATGATGTGACAGTATTTATTCGTATGTAAAATATAAACGTGTGAAAAAATATAAAAACAAACTTAAAGAACACTTTTCAAATATCTTGTGGAATATGGGATTTATAAACCTAACATTGATGAATTTATTTATAACAATTTTGAACCTACATCAAACTACTATAAAAATAAGAAATAATTAAAGAGAACTAATTTAAGCTATTCTCCACAAATTTATGATGGCAAGACAAATGAATAGCACTCACAAAATAAAATAATACTTGATAAGCATAAACTGTATTTATTATGAATTAAATGACTACTATGAATAACTAACAATAAAGATTAAGTTGTTTTGTTATAGATTTGATAGTATATACCAATAAAAATATAACTCTATCTAATACCGTCAACCGGGGCTACTTTGGGCACTTTTTCCTGGTTCCACTAACATTTACATTATTAAAAAATATTATATATGATTTTTCAACGTTGAAATTGAATTCTAATCAATTAACAGGAAACAGTGAAGCAAACTGTATGGTTTTAAAGAGGCAATTTTTTATATTTTTATATTTTAACTATTTTTAAAGTTTTACAACAAAGCCCCTGCTGGGGGCTTCTTTGGTCCATTCACTTATTTTCATATAAAATGAGTGCAATTCATATGTTGGAAAATTGAAACCAATTAGCAATTGATTGCAATAGGATCTGCTAATGAATTAACACTTCAAACTAGATAAACAAATGTTTTTTTTTTCTTTTTCTTACATTTAAACACAATAAACCAAATGTTAATATTTAAAGACACGAGGAACAGTTTTCATCATGTTATCCTTAACAACTGGAACAAAAATAATTACTGTGACATCTTGCTAAAGTAGTATTTGGAAAAAATGTTACTTAATACATTTTTTAAGAGATTTGATTGTATAAAAGGCATTTCTGAGTAACTGGGGCTACTTCCGTACTAAAAAAGGCCTGGCACAAAGTAGCGCCGAAAAACTAGTTTTCATGTTAGCTTTATGAAAACGTAAACATTTTCTGTCAAAATAAAAAGTTAAAGGAAAAACTATGATCACACATTACAGGTTACTAAAAGTAATATTTTGACACTTACCTTATTTGTATCTCTTATCCAGATTGTCTCACTATAGAAAGTTTGGGGAGTTAAAATCTACACACGAAAACAGTTGTTTACAAACACATCCAATGTTGCCACTAAAAAATTTTTAATTACCCCCAAACTATTCAAAAACCTTATAGTGGGGTCTAAAATATTTTTCAAGGGCAAAAACTCCAAATTATCTTGTATTGTTTGTTCAATACAAAGAATAAAACCTTTTTTTATCGGATGGACCAAAGTAACCACGCAAGGACCAAAGTAGTCAAAGTTGACGGTATATCAACTATATTACGGTTGTGGTTTATATCATTATATTTTATTTATAACATAAATATCAAAAGTATGCAACGGCGTATAAAACCCGCTAGTATATTCACAAATGTAATTTACGAGATTTATAACGTACCTGCGAATTTACATAAGTCGGGGAGATGCCTGTATAGGGGATCTTTGCGAGATAGAGAAAATGGCCTTGGTGAGGAAAGAAAATTTTTTATGCATATTTTCTGGCAACCTACTCGCAGTTTCCTATACACAAGCAATTTTTTCAGTATTTATACAATTTATTTAATATGAAGAAGCCATGCATCTATTTTTATATACAAACAGAAGTAAATTGCAGTTAATAATACATATAAAACAAGCAATAAAAGTTCATCAGGTTTGTGTCACAACTTTATATCATTTGACAACAAATCTCACTTTCTGAAGCCCGAATTACGCCAAGCTTTTAAAATAAATGCAAAAGCCTCTAATAAAAGAAAAGTGCCTAAATAAAATTGGAACGAGAAATTTTATTTACTTAAATGTTTCTTGGTTCTATACTAAAGTGAGGACAGACGCCGCGGTCGGACAGATGCCGCAGAGATTGTATTGGCGACACTAGCGCTCCCTAGGCCAAATTAAGAATTTAGTTGTGTGCCTAAATGCTGTCTGCTGTGTTGTATGCTTTTCTACCACTTAATTGTCAGTATTTACATATTTATGCCGGTTTTTATGGTTCAATCTGCATGGTAAGTTGCTAAAATTATTCTAATAAAGTTTTATAACATATTTTAAGCAAAATAAACAGAAATTTCATCCCAAAACCGATTGCAACTGTAGACTAGATCCTCGTAGAATACAGACATGTGCTTGTCTTTCTCTCGCGTCGCTCACATGACACAAAATGGCGACGCGGCATCTTACCCGCCACTTTGGGACAGATGCCGCAAAATATATTTTTGTTTTTCGGTTCAATAAATTCATCACTGCAATTTAAGTAGAACTTACATTTAAATGAACGTATATTAGCGCATTCTGCTACTTATCAAAATATTCTCAGCAACAGTGGTGGTTCACCAAGTATGAATAAGGAAAACGTAGGCCGTTTACAATTCTCACCATCTAAACTATTAAACAATGGTCAAAAGATCTATACAGCCAAGTAAGAGAAAGCAAAAGGCTACAAATATTACAAGCACAGATTTTATAAATAAGAAAAAAGAAGAAGGAAATGAAAAAGCAAAAGCAGCAAGAAAGCGTCAAAGAACGACAGCTTGGCGGAAGTAAAATGTGTAAAAAAAGGAAGGGAAAGATCAACTTGAAAACACCTTACTTGGGGAAGAAACTGAAATGTGAGTCATCTTCCGACAGTGACGAAAGTATTCCTCTTATGGATTCTGAAGGCAGTATTGAATTGGAATTTGATGATTCTGAATGTGCTGAGTGTCTGGAGTCATATCAAGAAACAAAGTCTAAAGCGGATTGGATTCAGTGCATAACATGCAATCAGTGGCTCCATGAAACATGCTCACTTTACTCTTGCAACGGAAAGTGTGGTGATTGTGGGCGAATAGAAATACGAAATAAAAAAATGAGAAGAAAAGCCAAAAATAAAAAGACTACGGCCTAAAATGAATGGAACTAGTACTTAAGAGCAAACTACAATGGTCGCCTGGATATAAACAAGTGGTTTATATCTTTTTTGTAATTATGCTGTCTATTGTTTCCAGTGAAATGTTTTTTTTCCTTTTTTGCCTTAAGTTTTATTTTTTGAGCTTGCACTTTTGCAATTTCGTTAAACTTTTTACAATTTAGTGATATATATAATTTTTGTAAGTTTACTGTTATTTATTTCCATTTTAAGCAGTTTGAGGAAATAAAAATGTGATTTACTTGAAAAAAAAAAAAAAACAGCATAGCATTTTTCTCCATGCGGCATCTGTCCCACACCCCATGCGGCATCTTATCCATCACTTAAAAAATGATGTTAAAAAAGGGCCTGCGGGAAAATAATTATGCCTACTTTATTAAGAAGGTTTTAACTTGTTTAACATAGAAATTAGATTCTAAAGGGTTTGATCAATGATTTCTGTTACTTAGTTTGTTGTTTTTTGCTTTATTGTACACTTTATAAGAAGAAAAGAAAAACTGCGGCATCTGTCCTCACTTTACTATATATAGTTCTTATTGATTTCCTTTATTAAATAAAAATTCTGGTTAAAAATATGTTCATTTGAATTGAAAGAAAGTCTGAAGGTTGGCAGTGATATAAATGGTTTAACCCTTTATCTACTGACAGTACTTATAAGTACCATTAAAATAACTTGTTATAAAATTTATTTAATACATCGATTAGTTGAAATACAGTTTAGATAGAGTTATAGATACATTACTTTGTCTTGTTCCAAAAGCATTATGGGTTACACAAAACAAAAATATTTTTTAAAGGATGATTTCTTTTGCCTTTGCATCTTTTCAGCTTTCATGGCTTTGGGGGAGGGGAGATAATTTTTCAATTCGGAAATATTTCTATAGTCCTATTGTAAGAACATTATAGTTGTATATTTCCTAATTCTAAAAAATGCAAAGAAAAATATTTAAAATAAGAGATTTGAGTGGGGTTATAAATATTGCACAAAATCTCTATAAATTCAAATGTAATTAATCTCTCTAAATCCTTCAGTCCTTCGAAAATCCTTCTAAAATTTATTAAATGATTATGTAAATCTTCTAATGCAGTTTAAACAATTCACGAAAAATGCTTTAGAAGATAAAATTTTCACGAATTCATAATACAATACATAAAGTGTTAAAAAGAAAATTTGATTTTTTGGAGAAAAATTTGTAGCACCGGAAGAAAAAACAGTAAAATCTTTGAATAGCGAACACCTGCGTATACCGTTAAATTTCTTCGTTATTCAGAGGTAAAGGCATATACAGTCAACTCTGTGAAATCCGCCGATGTATAATCTGCAAATGTCTATTATCCACACTACACGTTGGAATGTAAACAATGAAAATTGTCATTAACAGTTAAACTCATAAAATTAAATTTGGTATATATATTTTTTTTCCAGTTCCAGTTTTTTTTTTCCAGTTTTTTCATTTTCCAATGAATAATATTTAAATATAAATTGGATATAAATATTTAAATTTCCTTGAGTACAAAAAAAAAATTATTGACTACAAACCAAAACTGAACCTATCAATGTGTTGTGTCAATGTTTACAATAATGAATAATCATTAAAATTTGTATTGTATATAATTTATATTTTCTCTAAATTAACTTAGTTATTAAATGTATTAAACCAATTTTGCATTATGTTTTTCTTTTCCATTGCAATTGTAATTTTTGTGCAGTTGTTCCTAATTTATAGTCAGACTTTAAAAAATAAAATGTAAACAAAAGGATGATCTATAATCCGCAAAAATGTATAATCCACAAAACCCTCGGTCCCTAAGGGTGCGGATTTCACAGAGTTGACTGTATATATAAGTAGCATATAATAGGTATTAAGGATTGCAGAAGTAATTGCAAAATAAAAGTGTCCACTGTATGAGAGTGCCCGTTACAGAGACAGTAATATGTTATTCAAAACTTGAGATCAAACCGTACTTTTCTGTTTAGCTTTAAATTTTCAAAATGAAAGTGGCCTTATATTTTCCTAAGACACTGTATTACAGGGTAGCCTTTCTCATCGTAAACAGGGTTCCAGTTGCAATGTTTTTAATGTCTTCATCATGCGAAAATACCTTTACATCAAAATAATTTTTGTTTTTGTTTTTGTTTTTTAGTTACGCATTTTAACTTTTTATACGGTTGCTCTCCCCGTGTCCTGTAAGTTATATTTAAAAAAACTTTCCCAACGGTCCAGCAAATAAAACAGTAAAAATTCCATTTTTGTACAACCAAAACTTACCAAGTCACCATATTTTGAATTTCACGTATTTTTTACATTTTCTCAAATTAAAAATATATTTTCAAGTTTTTAGGTCAGAAAACGCCGAAAAATCATGGAATTTAAAGTATCATAACTCGGTAAGTTTTTGTCGTAGAATATTTGAATTTTTACTTGTCAGAGCAAAAAATTTTTTTTTCTATAACTTATAGTACCCATTAAATATTTTACTTTGTAAGTTTTAAAAAAAGCATTTTTTTCATGTGAATGGAGGTTTCATGTGATGAGGAACAGCATTTAAAAGATCATTTTTTTTTTCAATTGGAACTATACCTCTAAAACTAACAGTTTAGGAATTAGCTATTGGTCACCGTTAATACCCTGTATATAGAAAGAAAAAAAAACAGAAAATGTATCCATAAAATACCATATGGCGACTATCTAAGTTTGTAACACAGCAACATGAAACCTCCGTATCTATTTTGACAGAAAAAATTTTATCCAAAATGCTTTTTTAGAAATCATAAAGAAACGCTCTTTACAGAGTTAAAAATCCGATGCAACATTTTTAGAGAGAAAAATACTTTTGCTTAATGAAAACGCACTTTAGAGTATCATTAAAAAAACATTCACTAAAAATAACCACAGCGCCCTGCTCTTCAAGTGAAAAGAAGCGTACAAAAATGCTTTAACCCGCTCTTAATCCTTTACTTAAAAACCAACCTGCATGTTTATAAGATATGATACATATTCATCCTCCCCTAATGGAGTAAAAAAAATAAAGTGTAGACTGTCATAATTCAAGATGATCTCCTCTAACAGTCGTTTCTACGACTGTTCCTAATGGTAGCTGTGTCGAGGCAGGTCCAAAAATAAGACGTCCACCTGGTTGGGGCACCCAAACTGGGGCCCCGCTCATCCTAGGGCTTGTTTCCGCTCCCTCTCGCCCCAGCTTCCTGCGATATTTTCGGGGACTAACTGACACCTGGTAAAGTTGAGTCACTCGGCTGCTGAAGGGAGGGGTCCAAAGGAAAAAGTGAAAAATTTGTCAAGAGTTGAGATGATGAGGTAAGACGCTGAAGTAAATGACTCCGGGGCGTGGATTGACACCCTTTTTTATAAACTTAATGTATCCGAACCCGTTAGAAGCTTGTTTATTTTTTACTCTTTAAGTATAGCACAGTTATATTGTACGGTAGCACCAATTTTTGTTGAGAAAATAAAGGAAAATTTTTATTTTAATAAAGATTTTTCATTAAAGGTAAGGGTGTTGAACGCAGAGATCGCGAATTCTCTCGCTAATGTTAAACATGTGACCGTGGAGCACATTCATATTATTAAAATATCTCCTCAGAAAATTAATATTTTTAACTTCTTTTTTCTGTGTACTATTCTTAAAGGATATCTCTTTTTTTTTTCACACGAAGTTTTTTTTTTTTTTTTTTTTTTTTTACAAAATATACTTCTAAAATCTGTCAGTTTTTAACACACAGTATTAAAATAGGCATATATTTTAGAAATATTCTGTCAAATAAGAAGGAGACATTCTTTGAGAAAAATATGCAGAAAACAGAAGTTAAAAATATTATTTTCTGGGGAGGTATTTTAAGTATAAGAATGCGTTCCACGGCCATAGGTTTAACATAAACGAGGGGAATTTCAGATCTCACCGAACGACACCCAAAATACCTATTCAGAAGCAGTGTTGTATTCGTAAAAAATATCCAAAGTATAGGTGATAATCAGGAGTATATATGCAAGAGAGTATACGGGGCATTCTCACAATCTTTCGACTTTTATGTGTCTGAATAATAATTTTTATTTTAATACATTTTTTTTTGTGTGTGTGTGTTTTTTTTTTTTTTATATTTAATATACTGGGAAACATGCCATTGCATGATTGCATAACAATATTAACGAGATAAATAAGTTTTGGATGATGTTGGGGGTCCAAATACCAGAAAAACTCCTATACAGTCCCATGTCCCTGATGCTGATTTTTAAGCTTGGAGCTGTCTGCATAAAATTGTTTCAATAAAAGTAATTCGATGTAATTTTTTTCCGAAACTGGGACAATTGTTTTATATAAATATGTAGCAAAATATTAACCTGCATACATTTTTACGGTTGATATTATTTTTTGAACTCTGTCTCTGGGTTTTTCATCCTTACCGTCCCTCTTGCTAAACTTATACAGAAAATCACTTCAGATGTAGCCAGAGAAATTTTTTCAAGTTTTTTCTCATGCAGAAGTATGCCAGAGAAAGAATGTCTAAAATTCTTTGACAGGAAATTTATTGCAGAATTTAAATCAGCATTTAAATATCAATTCCATGATCGTGGCTTTATTGGTAGTCTTACCGTCCCCAAGGTTTATTTCTGCACTTTTCGAGGTAAATTAAGAAAAAAAATTAATTTAATCCAATGTTAACAACTGTTTCTAAAAATCAATGAACATTGTGGCCATCGCTTTGTCTTAACATGATTTGCCTAAAAATAGGTGGTAATTTTCCTTACCGTTTCATCCTTACCGTCCCGTTTTCTCCTATTTCGTCCCTTTTTTCTTATACCGCATCCTTTTTTTTACCTTACCGTCCCTTCTTTAACACCCATTTAAGATAATGTTATACAAAAATTTTGTATTAAAGTACTACGTTTTTATTATTTCTTATTTGAATGTCCTGTGGGTACTATGCAAATTCATTATAAGTAAAAATTTAGAAGAAAATCAAAAGTTATAGGGGTAAAATGGTAAAGAAAATTAAACTCGCAAGTTTAACTTAAACCTCAGTTAAATTAAAAAAAAATTTCGCTGCTGACCATTTTTTCTTTGTTTTGAATCATTAAGGCATTCGTCTATCAGATTAAAATGTTATTTTAGCAAGTTTAATTTCACCAGATTTTTATTCCCGAAAGTCAAAAGATAGTGAGAATGCTCCATACACCAGAGTTCTGCATCGGGTCGGTTAACCGCTTTTATCCGCAACTGATCCAACTCGTGGTTCGCGCCGGGTCGGGTTGGCGCTATAATTTTACATTTTATTTATTTATTTATATATAACGCTGTCTTTTTCTATTGCTGGAGTTAGAGACATCATAGTGTCCTATAATCAGTTAATCAACACAGTATTAGTAGGAATCAGTCAATAATCTAATTATACAGGGTAATTGAAAAAAAGTTGACAAAATGATATGGCAAATCAGGCATACAGCAAGGATAAAAAATCACATAGGAACATAAGGTCGCAAACCACTTATTGAGTCGCAAACACATGATGTTTCATCCTAGCTGAATGCGGGTTGACGATAATAATTTCGAAAAAAATAAAAACATTGCAATGAAAATGCAACGATATGGACCTTGTTTTGTGTGAAATGTGAGAACATCACGAAAAGATTTGGAAATCATGTTGCTCAGTCAATCGATGATACCGTATAGATTGATAATCACAGTTCAAACTGTGGGGCGTCAAGTGCATACCGCTGTCGCGTATATTGCAAACTTCTACCACTTTATTTGGTGTTATCACATTTACAACAAAGGTGAGAATGTCTGTTAAATGTGTTATTATAATATACTTCAGTTTTCTGAAAGTTATGACCGTCAACCCAAATTTAGTTAGGATGAAACACCCTGTATTTGTGACTCAATAAGTGGTTTGCGACTCTATGTGTCATTTTTCATCCTTGTTGTATGGCTGGCTGATTTGCCATGTCATTTTATAAATGTTTTTTTTTTTAATCACCCTGTTGGGGAGACTAAGGACGGTTGACCATACGGGAGGCTTGACCCAGCAACCAATTTTCATATTTAAAAGAATTTCAGAGTTTTATCAATAGGTGTTAACCAAAGCTACCGGAGTGCTCAAACAACAGTCTTCGTTTCATAGAGATAATCGAAATAGGTGTGGAAAAAATCACTTGTGAGGCGTTTTTAACCTAAAAGTTGTGTTTTTCAGAATTATTTTGTAAGCTTTTTTCAAATAAATTATATCTTAGAAATTTAAGTAAGTAGGTTTAAAGTAAGGCAGAAATATTGAGTTTTCATTCCAGGCATAAAGACTGTATAGTAAGTTAGGCTTAACATAACTATGCGGTATTGTTTAGAAAAGGCCTATGTAGGGAGGCTTGACCCAGTCAATGTGAGGGAGGGTTGACCAGATGCTCAAGGCTCCCTTAATTAAGTGGTTTTGGAAATCTTTTTATTATAAACTTTGCATAGTGAAAAGTTAATGGTATATACATAAAATAATGTAAATTTATTCTGTAAAGCTCTAGTAAAATGGTGTGATGGAAAAGAAAATGTTTAAAACTGACTATAGAAAAATGTAAAAAAATGCTGGAAAATGAGAAAATTGAGAGGAACTTTTTTCCATTAAAATATTGCTTAGAATAGGTAAATAGAAACAGTGGGAAGGACTAGAAAGGATGAAAGCAGCAGTCTTAACCCTTTGAGGGGCAGTGGTATGTTTATAAAACCACTTAATTTTAATTCAGAAACATCACAATGGCACCAGAATTTTGCTAAAATATTTTCCATTCAATATGTATATGAAATATAGCCTTTTTTTATTTCCAAATAAATTTGCTCGTAAATTCCGGTGTCAGTCATTTATTTCAACATTTTAGTACTGAAAGTACTTTGCCCCTTAAACATTTTAAATCATGTTAATGATAAGTTAAATGCTCATGCGGTTGCAAAAGAACACAGCATCGATCGAAAAACTTTAGTAATGTATGTAAAAAAATTTCACCAGGGTGAATACAGTGATATGAAGCCAAACTGTGTGACAACCAGCGTTGTCAGATCGAGTGTCACAAAAAATGAAACAAGGAGATAAAAAAACGGGGCAGTGGCTCCTAAATCCGGACATAATAACATGAAACACTATTAAAACGGAACCTATCTCGAGCAAAATATTGTCTTAAATGTTAAAATTTCATTTTCCCTGCTTTACAATTATACCTGCTCAGACAAATTCCTGTTTAAAACAAAATTTTTCTCCTCTGACTTGCGATTGCGCTATAACAGATTTGTTTAAGCCTCATATTTAAAAAAATATTTTTTTATAACAATTAAAGCATGTAGAATAAAGTTATTTTGCTCTTTTTAAACTGATTTTATTTCTCTTCACAAATAGTGCAATATAAGACAAAGTGGGTGAAGCCTCCCATATAGTGGGTCAACTAGTGATGGGCGATTCTCGAGAATTCGACAATCGAGAAAAATCGTCATCGTAAAAAATCACAATCGATACAGCCATCGATTAATTCCTAGAATCTACAATCGAGATGTTTTACAATCGATTATAACGAGAAAAGCTAAAAACAGTTATTGGAAAACTTGCCGACAATTTCATAGTAGTGATAGGGCTTAGTGATGGGCGATTCTCTAAAATTTACCAATCGAAAAAAATCGTTATCGTAAAATACACAATCGATACAGTCATCGATTATTTTCGAGAATCTACAAAGGAGATGTTCTAGAATCGATTATTGAAATCATTGTTTTTACATATATATAAGGCAGATTTTATTAAATATAGGGTAACTGAAAACAGATGGAATAAAAAAACAACAAACCAAAGGGAGGATATAAAGGAGCCATAAGACTGGAAAAGTCTTGTAAGGGTGCCCCCTGGTTGAAAAAAGCTGAAAAAACGCGAGTAGCTATGAAGCGGTAAGGGAAGTTTAAGTATCAAAAATTAGAATTTTTCGGCAATTAGCACCAAAATGGCCAAAGAAATAAGAATCAAAAGTACCCCCTAGTGGCAAAAACATGAACTAAAGGACGATAAAAGGGATCAAAATTTTTTATTGATTTTTCTACTTCATTTAAGATTGGATCTTTAATTTCCCCATTTTTAGAAAGACTTCGACTGGAATACATTAAACGAACCCCCGCGGGGAGCAAAGTAGGGGGCAGGGGCAAGGAAAGTGCATAATATGAATAAGTGGTCACAGGACTTTCCAACGATATGTCACATGAGGGGTGTCGGCTAAATTAAGAAAAGTGCCCCCGCGCGGGGCAAAGTAAGGGGAGGGGCGCGGGCGATATATAAAATGAAATAGTAGTCACAGAGCTTTCCAATGATATATCACATGAGGGTATCAGCAAAAGATAGAAAAGAGTCCCAACTCCCAGGATTCCAATTATCGTTCCCCCGAAATATACCCTGCTCATCCTTCTCTTTGAAATTTTCATATATTAAAAATTATTTATTGGAGGGCTCCGTAAAAAAATCCGATCTAAAATGTTTAAAAACGCTACGATTTCAAAAAAGTTCGAAAAGTGCCTCTCTCGGGGCGCCAAAATAGGGAGGGAAGAAGAAAGGTTCATAATATGAAAGAGTAACTTTCCGATGATAACCGAAAACTTTCCGATGATATATCAAATGACTGGTCCAAAAAAAGTTTGAAATCTACCCCTCCCACGTGGGTTCCCTCTTTTATCCCAGAATATACCCGGAAATCACGCAGCCCCACTTTTCACCCACAGCACCCCCCACGCAGCCACCAAAATTTTATATTTAATAAATAATATTTATCGGAGAGCTCCATTAAAAAACCTCATTTGATGATATTTATTGTAGAAATCTCTACAATTAAAAAAAAAATCACCCCCGCACCGCTCCCCTCCCCCCGCCCCCTTCCGGAATTCAAGTCTGGGAGGAGAAAGGTTCATAATATGAAAGAGTGGTGAAAGGACTTTCCGATGGAGAGGTTTGGTAAAAGTTTGAAAATTACCCCCCCCCCCCTTTGTCCACTCTCGCGCCCCCCAGAATTCACTCACCTTCCTCTTTGAACTTTTTATATTTAATAAATAGTATTTATCTGAGTCTCCAGGTATGGGGCAGCTTGGCAGAGCTAAAATAAGAGAAACATTGAAAATTCGGGGCAAAATGACACTAAATTTAACAGTAAAGTTTGAAACTAGGACTATACAGAACTGAATACATAAACCACTATGCTTCATAACCCACATCGGTTCATAGCAATAAAAAGATAAGTGCCAGTTAAACTGATGGCATTGAGCTCACAGGTTATTCACATTAATTGTATATTATACTCTTATTTCAAAGAATAATGCCCCTCAAAAAATAAATGAAGGGAAATATACCCCGTTTGCCCCTTTTATACTTAACCAATGAACCTCCAAATCAAATCAGGGAAACTCCTTAACTATAATAAATCAGTATATCAAATTTGAAGAAAATCAGATAATTCTGCATGAAAAAAAGAAACATATCGCTAAATTAAGGGTGGTCTAACCCCTTTAACCCTTTTATACTTAAATAATGAACCTCCAAATCTAATCAGGAAAGCTCCTTATCAGAACGAACATAGAAAAAAAAAATAAAGTAAATTGAATAATTCTCCATGAAAATCCATTTATCTAAATTAAGGGGAGGGGACTTGCCCCCTTTTCGCCCTTGTATACTTAACCAATGAACCTCCAAATCTAATGAAGGCAGCTTCTTAACATAATAAACCGGTATCCCAAATTTGGAGCAAATCGAATAATTCTGCATGAAAAACCCATTTATCTACATTAAGGAGGGGGTCTACCCCCCTTTCCCCCCTTTATACTTAAGTAATGAACCTCCAAGTTTAACCAGGGAAGCTCATTAACATAATAAACCGGTATACTAAATTTGGAACAAATCGAGTAATTCTGCATGAAAAACCCAATTATCTAAATTAAGTGGGGAACCAGCCCCCCTTCTCCTCCTTTATCCTTAACCAATGAACTTCCAAGTTTAATCAGGGAAGCTCCTTAACATAATAAACCGGTATACCAAATTTGGAGCAAATCGAATAATTCTGCATGAAAAGCCCATTTATCTAAATTAAGGGGGGACCAGCCCCCTTCTCCCCCTTTATACTTAATCCGTAAACCTCCAAATCTAATCAAGGTAACTTCTTAACATAATAAACCGGTATATCAAATTTGGAGCAAATCGAATAATTCTGCATGAAAAACCCATTTATCTAAATTAAGGAGGGGGTCTACCCCCCCTTTCTCCCTTTTATACTTAACTAATGAACTTCCAAGTTTAATCAGGGAAGCTCCTTAACATAATAAACCGGTATACCAAATTTGGAACAAATCGAATAATTCTGCATGAAAAACCCATTTATCTAAATTAAGAGGGGGCGGGCAGCCCCCCTTCTCCCCCTTTATCCTTAACCAATGAACTTCCAAGTTTAATCAGGGAAGCTCCTTAAAATAATAAACCGGTATACCAAATTTGGAGCAAATCGAATAATTCTGCATGAAAAACCCATTTATCTAAATTAAGGAGGGGGTCTACCCCCCTTTCCCCCCTTCATACATAACTAATGAACCTCCAAGTTTAATCAGGGAAGCTCCTTAACATAATAAACCGGTATACGACATTTGGAGCAAATCGAATAATTCTGCATGAAAAACCTATTTATCTAAATTAAGGAGGGGGGGACCAGCCCCCCTTCTCTCCCTTTATCCTTAACCAATGAACCGTCAAAACTAATCAGCGGAACGCCTTATCAGAATAAACATAAAAAAAATTGAAGCAAATCATACATTTTAATCAAGAGTTATCGCGTTACGTACATACGTACGTACGTACGTACATGCATACACACAGAACCGACGGGTACATTAGCTCTCAGGCTTAGATAGCCTGTGAGCTAAAAAGAGATTGGATAAGCAGATGGACTCCTTTGAGAAATTATGACTTAAACCAACCGGTAAGTTTGACTCTAAAAGCTTCATTTCCATCTCGCATTTCAGCAAATCTCATCTCGATGATTTTTCCAGCATTTCGACGCTTCCAGATGGGAAGCTGCTCGATGGTTTGTTCTCTCGCGGTTTTAAACCTTTCGGAATGGGAAGTCTCTCGAGAGTGTCTCTCGCCCTTTTCAACCTTTCCCGATGGGAAGCCTCTCGCTGGTGGCTGGTTTCTCTCGTTCTTTTCGAAATCTCCCAACGAAAAGCCTTTCGAGGATTTCGCTCGCGCTTTTCAACATTTCGCTATGAGAAGCTTTTCGAGGATTTCTCTCGTCCTCGGCAGAGAAGAAAAGTAAGAAAATTTATCGAGAGTACCAAGGGACGAGATAGAGAAAGAGGCATGACAATGAGCTGTGAAATGAAGCCCCAATTTTCAAAGTTTCTCTTATTTTAGCCCTACCAAGATGTCACATACCTGGAGCCCTCCGATAAAAATTATTTATTAAATATAAAAATTTCAAAGAGGAAGGTGGGTCGGGTGATTTCGAGGAAGGAGGACGTGAGAGTGGAATCATGCGGGGTGCAATTTTAAAAATTTTACCGAACCCTTCCTGTGGCATATAATCGAAAAGCCCTTTGAACACTCTTTCATACTATGAACCTTTCTTCGCCCAAAGGGGGATGGGGAAGGGGCGAACAAATTTTTAAAACCGTAGCCGATTTCTATAATAAATTTAAATATCACTTTAGATGTGGGTTTTTTATGCAGTCTTCCGGTAAATATTAATTATCTATTATATATATAATCCAAACGGAAATTTCGTTCCGAACGCCGAGATTTCGAGTTCTACCGCATGGATTTTGACGGAACTTATACCGTTAGATAGGTATCGTTTCAGGGAAGGTTTTAAGCTATAACACATCAATCTACCTAGATTAGTTATAGAATTATTACGGAAAATTCTTTTATATTGAACTTTGTAACTTCATATTTCCTTAAATATCTGGGCTCCTATTGGTCGTAGAGCTTAGATCTCGCGCCAAAAGTAGCTCCGAAGCACCCAAGCAAACTTTTCCCCGAGATTATTTTGCCGTCTTCCGATTTCCTCTAACTCTATTAGGGGCCCGCGTAGGGCCCCTTTAACATATTTTTCGTAGTAATTTCAGCAATTATCTTACATTATTCGTTAAGACCGCCACCCTCCCGATTCATGTATCTACGGAAAGGTTGCACGAAGGAGTTTCGTTCGGATACGCTTTCGTTAAGAATAGAGTGCGCTCCCTGGTGGTGGAATGTGGAACTAACACAACGCGATATTGTTAAAATTGGGAAATCTAACAATGCGATCTGTTTTAAACTTTGAGATAGTTCATAACACATAATCTATTATCTATTCTATTATATATATATATAAAATCTATTATCTATTCTATTATCTGTTATATATATGAAATCCAAACGGAAATTTCGTTCCGAACGCCTAGATTTCGAGTTCTACTGCATGGATTTTTACGGAACTTATACCGTTAGATACGTATTGTTTCAGGGAAGGTTTTAAGCTATAACACATTATTCTACCTATATTAGTTTTAGAATTATGACGGAAAATTCTGTTATTTTGGGCGATAAGGTTACCATTTTATTTCTTGGCGAAATTCATCGTTGATAAAAAAAAATTGAAACGGCTATTAAACCTCGAAAAATAAAAGAAAAACTTTTACTAATTTTATTTAAATGAAAAAAAAGGAAAAAAAGAAAAAGAAAATCCGTTTCAATGAGTGATAATATTAAAAAACGGAAACATTTAATCAAAACCTGGAAGAAATATTTGTAATGCTTAAAAATTAATTTAATAAGAAATATTACACTTGATACGCAATATTTGGCTCTTTATCGCTTGCGTTAGATATGGAAACGAATCAGAAAATTTGATTAGATGAAATTTTAACGACATTTTCTTTCTGTTCTGCTCTTTTCTTTTTTCTTTTATATCTAATTGTCCCATCACGTGACTTAAAGAAGAAACAAGCAGATGTAATTGTGAGTCACATGTGTAATTACTATTTGTTTCTTTACAATTTTTTATTTTTCTTTTGTCGCCAAACGATGTGATTTTAAGCCAAAAATGCATAAGCGTGACATTAGCTTGAGGATGTTCTCACAAATGGTGTTTTTTTAGGTGAAAGAGATCATTTTTTGAGTACATTTTCATATTCAATTGTAACTTATATAGATATCAGTTAATATTTTAAAAATGGAATCGAATACTTAAATTTCAGTGTGAATTTCTGCCACACATACATATTGTAAAATAATTTCATACTTTTTAAAATGTTTTTCGCCGTAATTCCGAAAGCATGTGATATTTATAAACTCGAACTCAGATCAACGAATATTGCCCATTTTATTTAAGCAAATATTATCTGTTTTCTCAAGTCATATCGCCAATTTCATTTATAGGAAAATTCACAGATTCGAAATCTAGGAAATAAAGATATTTTTTAAGGAATTTTATGTTTTAATACGTTATTACTATGGAAAAATTCAACATTTTGAAAAAAAAAAATTACAAGTCTTTTGTAATTCGTCATTTCTTCTTCGTCTTTCTTCGTACTTTCTCCTCTGTTATGTAATATTTCAAATGATATTGGACTAATTTTCGATCATCGATTCACCGCAAAATCGCATATCTAATATAGTATATAAAATAAAGTCTGGATTAGGGGACTAATTAAGGCACAGCGCAAACTACTGAACCTAAAATCTTGAAAATCGTGGTAAAAATACTTCTTATGACATAAACTTCTGCTAAGAAAGTATTTTCTAAAGTGTCACCCCTAATGGTTTTTGCACGGGGAGGGAAAAAAAATTCCTTAAAAATCGAATATCATAATTATGCGTCAAATGATAGCATATTTTAATGTAGTTTTGTATGCTGAATCGAATGCTACCAAATAAATTTTTTATAAGTCAAACAGTTCATGACACATTTCACATTTTTCTAATTTGGCGGTGTCTTTGGCATCTAAACCTCAAAATATCTATCATTACATCCGTTACTCTAGCAACGGAAAAAATTCAAATCAACCCTTTTGGCTAAAAAATAAAAACGGCTCTATGAGTTTGAAATAAAAATGCAAGCATCTTAATTTTTTTTAAAAATAGTGATTTTATGTAAAATAAAAGGGAAAAAATTACTGAGAATTTAGCGTTATAAAACAAAAATGGAAAAGGTACTACTTAGATATTCCGTCGACCAAAAATCTATCTTCAAACTATAAGATTGAATGCCAATAATGATTGATCGTAAATATCAAATTAACTTGAATTTAAACAAACTACACGTGTTTACGTCATTAAGTGATTTTAATTTAGACGTTTTATTTGTATTTTTATTAATGTTATACTAATTTATTTGTTATTTCGTTATTTAAAATAAAGATTATGTCAATTTATATAATTTGGCGAATGGTTTGGCGATTTATATAATTTGGCGAAATTGGTCGACGGGATAACACGTAGCACCAATGAAAATATTTAAGTATGAAAGCAATGTTTGTAACGACTTAAAAATTATTTTCATATATATAAATTCAGTTTATGGCGTCAGATGCCGTCATCCGAAGAATCTACAAGAGTCTTTTTCCATTTTTTCCGGTCATAGGTTCCTCAATGAAAGAAATTGGAATTGGAATAATATTGTGCGAGTTATAAATTGCTCCTCGATAAGAAGAAAAAATGGGTACATTTATAACAACCGTGCGCACATCTCGCTGATAGCATTTTAAAAATTCCCAGTAGCAGTAGTTACATTTTGCGTATGTAAATTAAAAATATTTTTTTGCTTTTAATTATGGCATTATTTCCTGTTATTGTTTATCTTTTCAGTTTTTTAAATGAAATTAGTATAAGGCATGCATTTTAAATTAAATGAGTGAAAGATTTGTGTTTTAAATGAAAATAATTAAATAAGAATATGCTATGAAAACAATCTTTATTGATTTATTACCTACGCCCGGCTGACATAAAAGTATCACAAAAGCCACATATTCATTTTTCTTTGAGTAGTTGCTCATGAGAATTCAAGTTAACCTTCCGTAATCGGATACTTCACATATTGGTGTATTAGCTTTAATGTTGAAAGCATCGTTTTTGTTTGAAGCGAAAACTTTACTATGAATTCTATTACACAAAATCGCAAAATCATCATCTACTATATATTTACAACAGAAATTTGTATTTCATTCCGATTGTTTATAATACTTTCGTAGGATATACCACAATTAGTTAGGTAATAATTTTGGAAAGGTTTTAGTGTATACATATTGTTCAAGGGTACTTAGTTATAGAGCAACAGTAAAAGTTCAAAAATTAAGTGAACCTGATTATGAAAGTTTAGCCTTTTAAAAAAAATCTACAGAACATATTTTGTTACAAGTGGCCCTGTTGCATGACTTTTAGGAATGGTGTTAGTATATACGATTTCATTATATGTTGATTAGTTACAGAAGGAATTAATTCCTGTTGTCATAACGGTCTCATTACCCGACCATAAGTGCGCTGTTTATAATCACCTAAAACAATTACTTATTAATTGCTAAATTTTGTCCAACGCTTAAGATAACATTATATCGCAATGCCGTTCACATCGTTTTCAGTAATGTGCAAGGTCAAGCTGAAGATCCATATTGTTTAAAATACAAGTTCAAATTCACCATTTAGTTTAATCCAAGGTTCATTTGGAAATATGGACCAGCGCAGCGGGCATAGCCTGCTAGTACTATATAAAATCCAAACGGAAATTTCGTTCCGAACGCCTAGATTTCGAGTTCTACTGCCTGGATTTTTACGGAACCTATACCGTTAGATAGGTATCGTTTCAGGGAAGGTTTTAAGCTATAACACATTATTCTACCTATATTAGTTATAGAACTATGACGGAAAGTTGTGTTATTTTAGGCGAAAAGGTTACCATTATTTTATTGGCGAAGAATTTTTTTGATAAATGAATTGAAATGGCTGTACATCTCGGAAAAAAATTTTACTAATTTTATTTAAAAGAAAAAAAAGAGAAAATAACAAACAGTTTTGATGAGTGGTAATATTATAAAAGGAAAATATCGAATTTAAACATGAAAGGAAATGTTCGTAATGCTTTAAAATTTATTCAATATGAAAGACTGCAGTTTTAAACTATATTTGGCAATTTATCACTTGCGTCAGGTTAAGAAAAATGCATCAGAAAATTTGATAAGACATTATCTGAGTGACAATTTTGTTTTTATTTTTTATTATTTTTTTAAATTTACTTTTTATTTTTATTTAACGGATCCATCTTGTGACTTGCAGAAGAAACTAGCAGATGTAATTATAAAAATGAGGGTACTTGTGAGTTACATATTGTATGTTTATTTACGATTTCATTTTATCGCCAAACGACTTAATTTTAAGCCAAAAATGCATGAGCGTGGCATCGGTTTGAGCGACGTTCACAATATTAGTTATTTTTGAAGTAGACGACTGCATTTTTGGAAAAATCTAATTCTCTCTCTATCTATATATATATATAAGCCGTTCTCTGTGTGTATGTCCTTTATACAAATCTTTAATTTTTGACCGATTTGCACGAAACTCGATGTACATACGTTTTAGAACGTGGAAAAGATCACTGTCTACTTTAAAAAATTATCAGACCACTATTTATTCCTTTTTTCTATCACTTCCATAATTTAATATTATAGAAATATCTCTTTTTAAATCTTTTTTTAATTCAAACGTTTCTTTCCTGTTGCCAAACCTTAAAAAAATGACAGAATAAAGTGAAAAAAATAAGAATAACGCGTGTATTTTGTTTCTATTTGCCAATAAAAATCCAGATTTTCTTGCTACATTTTTGCGTGTTTGATATTGACGTCATTCTAAACAGAAAATTTACATTTTTTCGTAAATAAAATAAAAACTTTAACAATAAGAGCGGGAAAATAACGTAGCAGCTCAATTTGAATGTTTCTTTTTAATTAAAACATCTATTTTAATACAAACAGTCAAATTTCATGAAAATTTAACAAAAAGAAAAAAAAGGCTAGATATGACGTCACATTCTATCAAATCTTTTCAACGCGTAATGAAACTCATTGTAAACATATGGCTCCTATATTTTGCTTACTACTTCGATTGTATACTACAGTATACATATGTTGTATATCTTATAGCTATACGTTATCGCTAAGTGTTGTATTGGTTTAGATTCAGTGCTAACATTTTCTGCGATTTATAGCAAAAAGAGAGCGGTTATTTACATTTTCAAAAAAAATCTTGATTTAAAATTTATGGAAAATGACATCATTTCATCTAATCATTGTAGATTTAATTTCAATAAAATTTTAGTAACTACTACCTCATTTGGATGTATTTTTTTGCATTTTCCCCCGTATTGTGAAGATATTGTATACTTCTGTTACGCGCGCCAAAGAAATCATGTATTTTAATTTTAAAAGTTAAAAAAATTACCACAATGTGTCAAAAGAACATCCTTTTTCTGAATTTAAATTTCGCGAGTTCCATAATTAAAACTAAAAATGTGAGTTTTTTCATAAACTTCAAGTTAAGGCTGTTCTCAAATCCAAAGGAGCTATTTTCTGACATATTTTTTAATTAATTTTTGTTGGGAAACTAATTAAATTGACAGGAGTTCTTATTTAGAAACTATGTAATCGAAAGATAGTTTCCATTTGATGGTAAAGGTATAAGATCTCTCAATTGATGTTTTGAACTGAATTTCGGACGCAACAGTGCAATAAAGGATAAAAACCGGCCTTCGCGCAACCACAATTGCTCATAACTCGATAAGTAATTTATTTATGAAAAAAGAAAAAACTCATTTCGATTCCAAATCGCTTTAATAGTCAGGCCTACAAATTTTAAGCCTTTACGTTTAATGAGTCAGAAAATGTGTCAGAAAGTTTCGCATTGTTGAGCAGGGAAATGGAGAAGCATCTTAAGCATTTGCAGGTTAGTATTTTGTAATCAAGTTGCATGCCAGATAGTCGCTTAAAACATAAGTCATTCTATATTGTTTTAAACAAAGGTGCATGCCATAATAGGTGCTAGGCACACTCATTAAAATAAGAATACCCTAGCGCGCAGGCCCATTACCGAAGATAAACCCGTCAGTATACTTAGAGATAAAAATAGTTCTGCATTTTTCATTCAGCTAATAAGACTAATCCTTCATAATTGGGTTCACATGATTATATAACTTTCTCCTATAATTCTATGACTAAGAAACGGAAAACAATATGTTACGCACTAAAATCTTCCCTAAAAAACTAATAGTGCAAGTCGCATCGAAATCCGTTCTGAAGAATTAAAGTTATATGCACCCGGAACGAAATTCCCATTTAAATTTTATATATTTATCAGGTTATTTTGAGTAGTTTGATTTGATATCTGTTAAATTCGTGTTTTATTTTATTTTATTTTATTTTTGGCGTTTTAATTTCTTTTGCCAATTTAGTTATTGAATATTACGCGAAAGCAAACAAATTCTGATTTATTTACAACGTTTTTGAACAATTGGGTTAATCTTTTGTATTTGTGTTGCAAGCATATTTATAAAATATGCATGCTTAAAAATTATTTTAAAACCCATAAAAAATTCGTAAATTGAGATAAACATTACAAACAAATATACAAATATCACTGAAATTAGTACTTTTGTTTTCTATAATACGCTGGAACAATTGAATGTACAATGTTTAGACGTTAAACTGCAATAAAAGGGAAATTTGTTGTGTTAGGTTGCTGCCACCGAAAATATGATACCAGCGTTACTCATAGACATGTCCTTTCTTTATACTATTGCATTAAGTGTAAACAGGTTCATCTTTCGAAATCAGGTTGCACTCAACTTTAAAAATATCCATGCTTAAATATTACTTTAAAATCCATTAAAATCAGAAAACTGAGGTACCATTTTCAAACAAATTTCATTTGAGAGAACTATTTTCTATTCGACATTGTAAAAAATGAGATTGTGGGATGTTTAAAAGTTAGAAAAATTGCAGTAAAGTCACATTTTACCGGTTACAATTTATGGGCGCTGACATAGTGTTTTTACTTTATAATGAAGATAATACCATACAAACGAGAATTTCACTAAGTGCTGCGCGATTTGAAGGAATTCCTTTTTTTTTTCGTATTGTCAGGAAAATCACACATTTTTCTCTTATACCCGCCAAAGGAAACGTGCATTCTGTTATTAAAGCTCAGGAATTTTACTATTGTTGCAAGACAATAACGCCATGTTTTTTGATTGCGTTTATAACGATTTGCGGATGGGAATGCACAAATTTCAGTTATTGTGATTGCCGTATTATTTCGTTTTAATTTATTTTACCTGGAAGGCTTCTTATAATTGACACGGGCGAAGCCGGGTAGTTCTGATAGTCTATATATATAAAAGCCGTTCTCTGTGTGCATGTCCTTTATACAAATCTTCAATTTTTGACGGATTTGCACGAAACTTCATTTACATAGGCTTTAGAACGTGGAAAAGAGCACTGTCTACTTTAAAAAATCATCAGAACACTATTTATCCATTTTTTTTACCATATTTCGTAATTTAACATTATAGAAATATATCTTTTTAATTTTCTAATTAAATCGTTTCTTTCCCGTTGCCACACCCTAAAAAATGACACAATAATGTGAAAAAAGTAACGATAACGCGTTGCTATAATTTTGCATTTTTGAAATTGACGTCATTCTAAACAGAAAACGCACATTATTTAAATATAAAATAAAAACTTCAACTATAAGAGCGGTAAAATGACGTAGCACCTTAATTTAATTGTTTTTTAAAATTAAAATATCTACTTTAATACAAACAGTTAAATTTCATAAAAACAATTTAGGAACAAGAAAAAAAAAGGCTAGATATGACCTCACATTCCATCAAATCTTTTCAATATGTAGTCAACTCACCGTAAATAAATGGCTCCTATATTTTGTTTACTTCTTCGATTGTATACTACAGCCATAATCTGTTAAGTTTGTGTTTTATTTTATGTTATTTTTGGCGTTTTAATTTCGTTTGCCAATTTAGTTATTGAATATTACACGAAAACAAACAAATTCTAAATTAGTTATAATGTTTTTGAACAATTGAGTTAATATTTTGTAAATGGATTGCAGGCATATTTAAAAAATATGCATGCTTGAAAATTACTTTAAAATCCATAAAAAATCTGTAAATTGAGATAAACATTACAAACCTATCTTACTGAAAGTACTTTTGTTTTCTATAAGACGTTGAAACAATCGAATGTGCGAGGTTTAGAGGTTAAATTGCAGTAAAAGGGAAATTAATTATTGTGTTAGGTTGTTGCCACAGAAAATATGATAACAGGTTACTCATAGACATGTCTTTTCTTTATACTATTGCATTAAGAGTAAACGGGTTCATTTTTCGTAATCGGGTTGCACGTACCTTTAAAAATATCCATGCATGAAAATTACTATAAAATCCATTAAAATTAGAAAACTGAGATACAATTTTGAAAAAAATTTCATTTGAAAGAACTTTTTTCTATTCGACATTGTAAAAAATGAAATTGTGTGATGTTTAGAAGTTAGAAAAATTGCAGTAAAGGCGCAATTTATGGGTTACCATTTATGGGCACTGACATAGTGTTTGTACTTTATATATATACCATGCAAACGAGAATTTCACTAAATGCTGCGCGATTTGGTGGAATTCGGTGGAAAAAAATCACACATTTTTCTCTTACATCCGGCAAAGATAACGCGCATTCTGTTATTAAAGCTCAGAGATTTTACTATGGTTGCGAGACAATAACGTCATGTTTTCTGATTGCCTTTTTAACGTTTTGTGGATGGGAATGAATGCACAAGTTTCAGCTATTGTGATTGCCGTATTATTTCGTTTTAATTTATTTTACCTGGAAGGCTCCTTATAATTGACACGGGCGAAGCCGGGTAGTTCTGCTAGTTGAACATAAAAATTTTAAAGTGGCGGCAGTGTGAATTCCGGGGCGAAAGAGTGGGCTCACGGGGGGTGGGAGGGGGAGCAATTTTCAAACTT
Source organism: Maratus speciosus (assembly GCA_963932465.1). Lineage (NCBI taxonomy): Eukaryota > Metazoa > Arthropoda > Arachnida > Araneae > Salticidae > Maratus > Maratus speciosus. The sequence continues at coordinate 343,320,202 of OZ010800.1, forward strand.
TTTTTGGACCAGTCATGTGATATGTCATCGGTAAGCTCTCGGATGACTCTTTCATATTATGAGACTTTCTTCCTCCCCTCCCCAATTTGGCCCCCACTGCGAGGGTAGTTTTTTCCGTTTTTATCATTTTAGATCAGATTTTTTTATGGAGCCCTCCGCTAAATATTATTTATAATATATGAAATTTCAGGACACTTTTCCAAATTTAGCCAAGACCCCTCATGTGACATATCGTTGGAAAGGTTTGTGACTACTTATTGATGCTATGCACTTCCGGTGGCCGCCCCCCACTTCCCCCCCCCGGAGGACACTTTTCCAAATTTAGTCAATACCCCTCTTGTGAAATATCGTTGAAAAAGTCTGTGACTACTTATTGATGTTATGCACTTCCGGTGACAGTCCCCCCACTCTTTGCCCCCCCTCCCGGGGACACTTTTTCAAATTTAGTCAAGACCCCTAGTGTGAGATATCGTTGGAAAGGTCTGTGACTACTTATTGATGTTATGTACCTACGGTGTCCCCACCACCACTTTGCCCCCCCCCCCGGGGGCACTTTTCCAAATTTAGCCAAGACCCCACATGTGAGATATCGTTGGAAAGGTCTGTGACTATTTATTGATGTTATGCACCTCCGGTGACAGTCTCCCCCAATTTGCCCCTCCCGGGGGACACTTTTTCAAATTTAGCCAAGACCTCTCATGTGAGATATCGTTGGAAAGGTCTGTGACTACTTATTGATGTTATGCTCCTCCGGTGTCCATCCCCCCCATTTTGCACCTCCCCCCCGGGGACACTTTTCCAAATTTTGCCAAGACCCCACATGTGAGATATCGTTGGAAAGGTCTGTGACTACTTATTGATGTAATGCACCTCCGGTGACCGCCCCCACCCCACTTTTCCCCCACGGGATGTTTTTCTAAATTTAGCCGGGACCCCTCATGTGACATATTGTTGGAAAGGCTTATGACCACTTACTCATGTTATCCACCTCCCGCACCCCTCCCCCCCTTTGCCCCCACGGGGAGGTCTTTTTTATAAATTCAGATCCAGACTTCTCATGTGACATATGGTTGGAAAGGCCTAAAGACCTGTGACGACTTAATCATATTATGCAGCTGCTGTGTCCCTCCGCTCGCTTTGACCCCTCCCCCAAGCGATCTGGTCCGAGGTTCATTCGTTTCGATATTATATTTTTTACAAGATTTTGTAGTGCGTGCACACCACACCCGCCTGCTATCATATATCAGCGCCGTATATAGCGGGTAACCTGTTCGTGATTTCATATTACAAGATTACGTATAAATTAGGGGCTCCGATTAAAGGAGGGGCCCGCTAGCGGTCGAAGTCACCTAGTCTTTATTAACATCGACGCATTCCAGTTCACCCGCAGACGATTCTTGATAAATGTATGACGTATATAATACATAATATATGATTTATAAAAGAAATTTGCAAACTGCAGTCATCGAGAAAAAATTTACACAATCGAAAATTATCGAGATGTCCATACAATCGAGAAAATCGAGAAAAACATCTCGTTATCGCCCATCACTAGGGTCAACCCTCCCATATGTGGGGAGCCTTGACCCATTATTTTGTCATGATTAAAATCAATAATTTTTCAAATTTATTATATGTTACACTGATGTAGCAATTTTATTTTGATAACTGATTGCATAACGAATAAAATGATAGATAAAACTTTATTCTACGTTCAATATTTAAAAAATAAAAAATCATTTTGTAAAAAGTGGGTCAACCCTCCCTAGTCTCCCCTATATAGTATATAGATCATCAACTGTTTTTAATCCATGACTGGATACCACTTTAGGATGTTCGTGCTGCATCTATTTTCTTGAAATGTGCCCAGACCATTTCCATTTTAACCATTTAATTCTCTTGATGATGACAAAAACTTTCGTCTGACTTCTTATCCAGGATATTCTTTTTCTGTATTTTCTAGTTATGGGAGATTCTGAAAAGGTGGGATCATTAAACGTTAACAATACGTAATTTTTAAAATTTTCAAATTTAAGGCCAATTTTTCTTTAATAGTATAGTATTTTGTCTATAAATATAATATATTAATATTTTTAATAGTATGTCTACAAAATTATACACAAACATTAAAAGACAGCAACTATTCTGGAAAATTAATTATTAAAGCATTTAATTAGCAGTTGTGTACGTTACAAATTTTGGACATTTTTTTCGCACGTACGTTACACATTTTGAACGTTGCGCTGAGTATTTAAAAAATTCTTAAGACTAAGAATGTAGTAAATGTGTCCTATAATTGTATGTGTATACATATATATATGTATAATTAACTTTTTGTTATCCAGTAATAATAATAATAAAATTAAATGCTTTGTCGCGTACGTTACTTTCGGACATAACAAAATACAAAAAAATTCTTTATAGAAAAGTCCTTCTATCTTCAGAAAAGCAATAAATCAGCCTGCCATATCTTAACGAAATTATCAAAAAATCATCCGTTTCCTTTATGCATTCGTTGTTTACCATTAGAACCACCTGGAAAAAAGTTAAAACTCTTTTTCTTCGTGGTACATTGGAGCAGTTAACGTTATGAATGTCCGAAATTGGCCTCTTTAGCATAAAATAATAAAATTTTAAGATATTTATACAAAGCTTTTACAATAAATTATGTCATTTCCTGTCTCTGAATAGAATTAAAAACTCAGTGTAAAAAAAAAAAAAGAATAAATAAAGTCAATGATAATTAAAGTTATGTTTGAAAGGCTTAAAGTTATGACGTGTGTCCAGTGCCCACCTTTTGAGAATCGCCCTTATACCTATCATGAATCTTTCTATACTTCACTGTGTTGCTTGTAATCTTTGTACCACACGTTTTGTAAGCGTCCATTTTTCCGTTTCAAAAGTAAGTGAAGGCAAAACACATTGGTTAAGACTTCTGTCCCTGCCGGCGCAGGCACACACGAGCTAATGCTAATCCTATGGGGAGGGATTTTTCTAATATCTCGTTTGCATTTCGACAGTTTTAAATTATTTTTTTTTTTTTACATTGGACAGCTGAGATTCGTCTCTACATTGCACCTTTTTTACTTTTTCGATTTTGGTTGCAGATAATTTTTAGAATGGCAGTTTCATTTTCGAAACCTGTTTTGAAAGTGAAAGTAACTTTATACAAAATATCTGTGACCAAAATCGAAAAAATAAAAAATTGTGCGATGTAGAGACAGACCTCGGCTATCCAATGCAAAAAAAAAAAAAAAAATAGTTAAAAATGTTGAAATGCAAAAGAGATATTAGATAAATCTCTCCCCATAGGATTATCATTAGCTTGTGTGTGTCTTCGCCGGCAGGGACAGGAGCCTTAAACAATTTTCGTTACAAACAGAGATACAACAATTCTGTTCTTCCCGAAAGCACTCAATCATTTTTTATTCTTCTGTTGATTTCATTCATTCCGATGTTATTTCTGGTCCAGGATACACATAACTCTGTATTTCCTTAATCTCAGTGTTGTTGTAGATATTCTTCTTTTTTGGAGCAAATGAATTGAACATCACTTTAATCTTTTCCAAATTCATTTTTAATCCTCCATTAATGATATTAGCTTCTGCCCAATTCGTCCAACTTTTCAGTGCTGTTGCTGAAAATTAAAATGTCGTCAGCAAACCGGAGATGACTTTGGTATTCCCATTTATTCTAATTCCTTTGTTTTTACAATCTAGCTTCTTAAAAAATATTTACAATAAATAAAGACAACAGTAAGATAAAATGGTGTCTCCTTGTCTGACTCCTCTTCCAAGCTTGAATGTTGTTTTTCCTCTGTAACAAACGAATGTTTCTTTCTTGTAAATCTTCTTTATAATATTGATGTAAGGTTTGTTTATACCGATGTTCTCCAGAGATTTTACTACTGTTGATGTGTAGACAGAATCGAATGCTTTTTCATCGATACTAATAAAAAAAAAAAAAAAATCGTTCTGCCTGTGTATCAGCGATGGCTAGCGAAATCTACAGTGCGCAGTAGTCTGAAAATTTGTATGGAGATAGTCTAAGGCAGGTCCTGAGGTACCTGAGGCTAAGATTTTTAATTTTTTGATAATTAGCTGAGATATTTATTAAAAAGTCATAAATAAGCAGTCTTCTTTTGTCTATCGGCGCAGGCGCACGCTCACGCACTGTAAAAAAACGGGCTAAAATACGGAAATTGTACTGGTAATCGAGACGCCAGTACTATTTCCGTATTTTAACGTAAAATATTTTCACCGTAAATTTCAGAAAATTTTCCGTTTTTCTGGAATTTACGGGGAACTTTTCTGTTAAAATACGGAAATAGTACTCGTGTCTCGATCACCAATACAATTTCCGTATTTTAGACCTTTTTTTTTTTTTCTTTTTTTACAGTGCATGCTCGCTCATGCATTTTCAGTGCATGCTTTCCGTGCGCGTAGAAGATAAGAACTAAATTCTGTTTTGATTTAGCCGATTGCCTTAATGCCCGACGGCCGAACCATTCGGGATACAGAAAAAAGGAAGACATTCTTAAATTTCATTTTTTCAAAAATATTGTTGTTATTACTTTGAAATAATTTCAAAAAAGTCGTTTTTCGTCGTAGACTTTTTCTCCCTTGCAGCGACGCTTCCTTAGAGGTCTATTTCAGAGGTGTGCAATCACAAAAATATCCATTAAAATTGAAACTTTCTTCTTTTTGACGGGTAATTGGTTTTAAAAAATACGAATTTTAACTCTATCGAAAAAAATCGCGACTGCAGTTCACTTCGCATCCCCATAAGACAATCTTTTTCCTATGCTAAAAGTAACAAAATGTGGTCATTTCGACACAATGTTTTTAGAGAATATCGGCAGACTGTACAAAAATCCCTAAAAAAAATTTTAACGTTTGGATGAGTTGCAGTATTAAAACAAAATCTGAGAAATTTTTCATGAAAACGCTAAAGCGCGGGCTGTTTCGGCTTGGTTTCGCTCGGCTTCGGCTCATGTTTGCACTACAAAATTGGCATATTTTTTCACGAAATTTTAAAGAGAGCTTGAATACAGTTACCTTTATAACCGATTAAAATTTTAGAGAGTTCGGGCGATAAAAACTACTTATTTTTTAATTTGTTATGTTAAAGGACCCGATACGAAAGAAAAAAAAATCGAAAAGAAAATATATTTCTTTTACAACAAGGCACCAATACTTTTTCACCAGTTTTTACTTTCTTCTATCTTTACAAGAAGAAAGTATTGGATTCGTGAAAATTTTCGACTTTCGGTTTTCGACGAATTTACACGTTTTATGGGTCAAGGATTCCGAAAACAAAAACTGTTTTTACAAAATGTCTGTCTGTGAGTCTGTGCATCTGTGAGTCTGTCTGTCTGTATGTATGTGACACAAATTTCGTGAGCGCTCTATCTCAAGAACTGAAGCACGAAATTTAATAAAAATTTATATTCAGTTAGTCCTTGATATAAATTGGTGCTGATTAGTTTTTGGTGTAAATCGCTGAATAGGTGGCGCTGCTATGCAGCCTTTTTCATGATTTCCGCAATAGCTCAATCTCCAGAACTAATGCACGGATTTTCATCAAACTTCAGATTCACTTAGTCCTTGACATTAATTGAATTTTTGTACATTTTGGTGTAAATCGCTCAACAGATGGCGCTGCTATGCTGCATTTTTTACAATTTCCGCAATAACTCTATCTCAACAACTAATGTTTGGATTTTCATCAAACTTCAGATTCAAGTATACTTTGGTATGAATTAGAGCTGTTTGTGTTTTGGTGCTGATCGGTCAACAGGTGGCGCTGCTATGCTGCACTTTTGAGAATTTCCATTATAGCTGTATCTCAAGAACGAATGAAATAATTTTCATCAAACTTCAGAATCCGTTAATCCTTGACATGAGTTGACATTTTGTACATTTTGGTGTAAATCTCTCAACAGGTGGCACTGCTATGCTGTATTTTTCAGAATTTCCACTATAAATGTATCTCAAGAACTAATGCACGAATTTTCATCAAACTTTAGAATCAGTTAGTCCTTGACATGAATTGACATTTTATACAGTTTGGTGTAAATCGGTCAATAGGTGGCGCTGCTATGCTGTTTTTTGTGATTTTCGCAATAGCTCTATCTCAAGGACTAATGCTTGGATTTTCAACGAACTTCAGATCCATGTATACCCGGATATCAATTATTGTTGTTTATGTATTGGTGTAAATTACTCAACAGGTGGCGCTGCTATGCTACATTTTTCAGAATTTCCGCTATAGCTCTATTTCAAGAACTAAGGCACGAATTTTTATCAAACTTCAAATTCAGACACGCTTTGAAATGAATTGGTGTAATTTCTTGTATTATTTAAATGATTTAATTGACGTGATTTATATAGAAGAAAGTTTTGTGATGGCCACAATATACTAGTTTTTATTTTGTGACCAAATTATGTAATCTAGTTTTTTTTTCACAAAAATTAACCTAAAGAATGCTACTGCTACTAATATTAAATGAGCAACAATATAGAATTTCTTCTTATAAAATTAAATATTACGTTCAATTGAAAATAAATAAGATGTTTGTTATGGATTAAGAAGAAAATGTTAGTTCTGCGATTTCACAAAGTTTATTATAATTCCTTTAGTTTTGTAATCTAGACGTATATACATTTATTGCACACAATTTAACTAAATTGTGGGTGGCTCGCGAGACATTAAGAGTATACTAGAGAAACACTCTTGAGTCTAGAGTAACACAATAAGTTTTAATTGGGGATGCATTGCAATCAGATATTGGTTTGCTTTAAAATAATATGTTAGCTGGTACAATATAGTCTGATCGTACGATAAACTTTACACTACGTTTAAAAAACTATTGAAAAAATTTAAAAATATATTTGTGATGATTTTTCATCGTAATAGACACATCAGAGTAATACTCATTACCTTAGAATAGAAGAGAGAGAAATACATAGTGAGACAATTTTTTTAAAGACTTTAATTAAGTACTAAAAATTGAAGAAATAACATTCAGCTACTGACTACTAATTTCAGCTACTGTATGTATAAATTTGCTTATTGGAAGTATTTTGCATACGGAATTTACTAATATACTCAAGCAGAATCACAAAAAAAAAAAAAAAAAAATCCCTCAAAAATAATTCATCTAATGGTTACACTTACAAGTAAAGGTACTATTGTGAAATTTCGCAAATCCCTTCTTTTCTCAGCCAGACTGATTAGGCGCCAGCGATCCCAGGTCACGTGGTCTGACTAGAGAATTGATATTAAAAACATTTTTTCTTGCTTGTTCCTTTTTTTAGTTTAGTTAGTATTGTGAATGTGAATCTTGAACGCAGCAGATAAATATGCTGCGTATAGGTTTTTTATCGTGGTCTTCTATTAGAAGAAATGATGTTTAATTTGACTTTAAAAAGAAAAGGGAAACTGATTTCCGAATATTAAATTATGCTGTTTTCGTGGCTTCTTTTATAGAAGAACATAATTGGTGAAATTTTAATATGATTAACTTGAATTCCCAGTGTGTAATATTTACATGTTTTTAAAGAAATAGTATCCAAATGTTTTCATTGTAAATATTGTACATATTATAAGTGTAAATAGAATTAACAAAGTTTTTAATTATCCTGTGCTTGACTTGGATTTATACTGAAAACACCAGCGCTATTTTCTGTTGTGAAATATGTTTTATTATTTTAATATGATTTTACATGAATCGTGAAGTTTAGAATTATGCTCTCCCAACCTTGGATTTAAATTGTGATAACTTGAAATTTCGTGGAACATATATGAAGATTATTCTTCATGTTTTGGTGCCTCAAGACCCGGAAAAAAGGTAAGAAATACCTTTATTATTCTGCATGACTGTTGATTTTTTGAAAATATACATTTTTCATGATAATTTATTTTGAAAATTGAAATTTAATTTTAAACATGGATAAGACAGATAAACTTAAAAGTAAAAGAGCTACTGTTCGTGCAGCAGTTACAAAATTAATCACAAAATGTGATACATTATTATCTGTTGATATTGATAAGACTGATTGCGATTCTTTAATGGAATCATTAGAGCTCGTAAATGAAAAGGAAGCTCAACTAAAGGAATTAGATTCCGAAATAGATGAGCTAATTCAGGAAAAAACTGAATATGAAAAAGAACTAAAATCGGTAGAAGAATATTCTGAAAAAATATCAAGTTTGAAATTTAAAATTAAGATGAGGCTTAAAAAATGTAAAATCGAAACTGAACCAAAAGTTTTACTAGAATCAAGTAACGGTTCAAAAATCGGTAGTAAACCAGTTTCGGCAGTGAAGCTTCCTAAACTTAACATAGAAAAATTTTCTGGTGATGCAAGCCAGTTCTTAGAATTTTTTAATTTATTTACTAGTGCGATAGATTCAAACGAATCGTTATCAAAAATTGAAAAATTCCAATACCTGAAATCTTTGTTGTCTGGACCTGCATATAATACTGTAGCTGGTTTTGAACTGACAGATCAAAATTATTCTACTTGTTTAAAATTGTTAGAAGAGAGGTATGGTAAGCGGGAAAATATCATAAACTGTTACATGAATAAAATTCTAAATCTTGAACCAGTGAAATCCACTAACAATGTTATTTCTTTAAGAAAGTTGTATGATAATATCGAAACTTGTATGAGAAATCTTGATACGTTAGGAGTGACATCAGGCTCCTACGGCCATTTATTACTACCAATATTATTCCGATTATTACCAGAAAATTTGATACTAGATTTTCATCGAAAACGTGATCCCGATAAGGACTGTGAAGTCACCGATTTAATAAATTTTATTAAAACGGAATTAAGATGTCGTGAAGCTACTAATTTAGTAAATAATTCCCAAACCAAGGCTTATGAAAATCCTAAAACCAAATATGAAAATTCTTCAAGTAAATATCAAAATTTTCCTCAAAAGAAAAATATACCTTCAGCTGCTGCTTTAAATACATCTACAAAACAGTTTTGCATATTTTGCAAGTCTTCTGATCATGTAGGACTAAATTGTTCGAAATTCACTGATGAACAAAAACGATATAAATTAAAGAAAGAAGGTCGCTGTTACAAATGCTTTTTTAAGTCGCATTTATCAATTAACTGTAGAACAAAAATTAACCCTTGTTCCAAATGTGGTAACACTACCCATGGTCCTTTGTTTTGTTTTAAAGAAACAGCAAAAGAAAATCCTGAAAAAGAAATGAAAGGTGCAATTGTATCTATGATGTCGGAACAAAAATATAAACAAAATAAATCTACATTATTGCAGACTTGTACAGTTTCTGTGTCTGCCGGTAAGGAATGCTTGTTGGCTCGCGTTTTATGTGATAGTGGTTCAGAAAAATGCTTCGTGAAGAGATCGTTAGTACAAAAATTAAAATTGAAGCCATTGCGAAGAGAAAATTTATTAGTTTATCCTTTTGGGCGGAGACGCCCTTATGAATCTTGTTATGAAGTTGTTGCTCTAGAATTATCCAGTGTTGTGCAACCTATTAACTCGATAAATATCGAAGCACTAGTGGTTGATAATATAACTGGAGCTTCTGTGAAAACTCTAGAACCAGAACTTCTAGAGATAATGAGAACGAGAGGCTTTAAGCCTGCTGATACAGGTCTTGAACAGGAAATAAATATTTTGCTAGGGTCTGACTTTTTGTGGAAAATATTAAAGGGAATCGAGGGAAAATTGACAAAAGAATTATACGTTGCGGAAACTATTTTCGGTCATACGGTGCAAGGGCAAATAGAGTCTAATAAAAAAGAAGTAGCTTGTTTGCTTGTTTCAGTTGAAAATATAAATACCCAACTGAAAGCATTTTGGGATCTTGAATCAATCGGCATTGCTGAAAGCAATGAAAAGAACATTACCGATCATGAGGTAATAAAAGAATTTAAAGAAAATCTAAAATTCGTAAATGGGCGTTATGAAGCAAAATTATTGTGGAAAAATTCTCGTGAATTGCTTAGAAATAATCTTGAAGTAGCAAAGAAGCGGTTTTCTAGTTTAGAAAATAAATTCTTGAAAAACGATTCTTTAATTAAGGAATATAACTCCATTTTGCTAGAGCAGTTTAATGAGGATGTGATAGAATTGTGCATCGAGAAACATTTTAATAATTCCTATTACATGCCCCACAGACCTGTTATCCGTGACGACAAAACTACAACAAAAATGCGCATAGTCTATGATGCTTCTTCCAAATATGGTGATTCTCTATCATTAAACGAATGTTTGTATCATGTCCCTAACTTGAATTCTAATGTTTTAAATGATGAAAACATTCCTGTATCGAGTTTCGAACCCCCAAATACTTCCTTGAAAATTTTAGGATTGATCTGGAACAATACAGAAGATAAATTTGGACTAGAATTACGACCCTTGTTAGAAAAATTAAATAATGATTCTTCTACTAAATGCAATGTTTTGAAAATTGCAGCTACGTTGTTTGATCCAGCCGGATTTATTTCCCCTTTTGTTATTCGTGTCAAATGCCTTTTGCAGCAATTGTGGATAATGGGAATATCATGGGATGAAAGTTTTTGTGGTGAACTAGAAAATAATTGGCAAAATTGGCTTTCAGAAATCCCTGATCTCACACACTTGAAAATTCCCGGACACTATTTTAGCAACCTGATCATGGAAAAGGAGCATCTCCAATTGCATGTTTTTCCTGATGCTAACCCTAATGTGTATGTTCCTGAATTTCTTTCCTTGCCTGAAAATCAGTGGCCTAGTGTTAAAATTGCTGCATCTCGATTACCTGATGTTTCTGAAGAGAAGTATAAAAAAGCAGCCACCATCTCTTGTGTTGTTCAAACAAATAAATCTGATGAAATTCCCATTTTTATTCTTGAAAAGTATAGCTCCCTAAAGAAATTGTATCGAGTAACTGCTTGGCTATTTAGATTTATTTCTAATATAAAATTAAAGATAGAGAAAAGAGATTTTTCAGAATTATCAGCTGAGAAAATTTTACATGTTGAAAATTTTTGGTTTAAGCTAATGCAGGAAGAAAGTTTCCCTGAAGTTGTAAATTCCACGAAATGTAGCAAGAGTATCCCTAAAGAATTGAATCTTCTACAGTTAATTCCTATGTTGTCAGATGAAGGTTTGCTATTCGTACGAGGACTGTTACAAAAGTCTGATTCCTCATTTATGAAAAACATCCCTTTGTGATTCCTGCAAAACATAATTTGACTGAATTAATCGTGAAAGATGCACATGAAAAAGTTTTTCATTCAGGAGTGCCAAGTACATTAGTATCAACTCGTGAAAAAATTTGGATTTTAAGATCCAGACAATGCATAAAATCAGTCCTAAACAAATGTGCAATCTCCAAGAACTTTAGTGTTCGCCCTGGTCAACTAGTTATAGCAACTCTAAAGCATATCTTGTGTTTACCTGCAACCAAGGAATCCTTAGTGAAACGCTTCCGTTTGCGCGAGACTCTTCTGAATCATTTTTGGAAGCGCTTGAAAAATGAGTATCTTCTCAACTTACAATCTGCTTACTACACGGACCAGAATAAAACTTCTGACTTTGAAATATATGATGTGATTTTTATGCATATGAACATGTATCAAGAACTTTCTGGAAGTTAGGTATTTGTGGACAGAGATTTAAAAAAAAAAATGAGGTCTTATGAACTGAAGGCAAATAATTCCATCATTAAAAGACCTATTGATTCTTGTGTATAATTTAGAAGTGAAAAAACTCTGAACTTTTTTATTAATAGAACTGAAAAAAAAAACTCTGATATTATTAGAGACTCAAAAACTCTCATTTGACATTTGACTTAAAAAAAAAAAAAAAAAAAATTGATCTCTTTTGTTTATTGACTTAAAAAAAAATTATTTTTTTCACTTAAAAAAAAAAAAAGTTTCTTGTTTGATAATATTTCTAATTTTTAGTTTATTTTTTTTTTTTTTGTATTGAATATTCCAGAAAAGGTTGTATAGATTTAAATTGTTCTTTCTATTTTTAGTAGCAGAAACATCTTGGCAAATTTTTTAAATTGTTTATTATTTTATTGAAGTCCAGTATGTAAGTATATATTTTGATTTGTATTGTATTTATGTATAGTGTAACTGATAATTTTTTAGAATAATTTTATTTCTACTTTAATTATTTTGAATCCCCATTTTGATGAACCCTTGTTCATCGGGGGGGGGGGGGGGGGGGAGTTTGTGAAATTTCGCAAATCCCTTCTTTTCTCAGCCAGACTGATTAGGCGCCAGTGATCCCAGGTCACGTGGTCTGACTAGAGAATTGATATTAAAAACATTTTTTCTTGCTTGTTCCTTTTTTAGTTTAGTTAGTATTGTGAATGTGAATCTTGAACGCAGCAGATAAATATGCTGCGTATAGGTTTTTTATCGTGGTCTTCTATTAGAAGAAATGATGTTTAATTTGACTTTAAAAAGAAAAGGGAAATTGATTTCCGAATATTAAATTATGCTGTTTTCGTGGCTTCTTTTATAGAAGAACATAATTGGTGAAATTTTAATATGATTAACTTGAATTCCCAGTGTGGAATATTTACATGTTTTTAAAGAAATAGTATCCAAATGTTTTCATTGTAAATATTGTACATATTATAAGTGTAAATAGAATTAACAAAGTTTTTAATTATCCTGTGCTTGACTTGGAATTATACTGAAAACACCAGCGCTATTTTCTGTTGTGAAATATGTTTTATTATTTTAATATGATTTTACATGAATCGTGAAGTTTAGAATTATGCTCTCCCAACCTTGGATTTAAATTGTGATAACGTGAAATTTCGTGGAACATATATGAAGATTATTCTTCAACTATAGTCTGTGGCGGCGAATTTCGATTTTTATAGCTCATTCGATTCGTCTCAGCGATATAAGTAATTTGCTACCTCGCATATCGACTATTGAGTTTTAATAATGACAGGGAACAGGATAAAAGTTAAAAATTTTGCATAGTGCGAGCTGATAAAAATAAAACAGAGCAGAAAATTCCTTCGCATGCAACCGTACGCAAACGTTCCACTAGTTACGAAATGACTGAAAAACTGACAATGTGTGATTACAAACATTTTTGATCGTAAATCAGGAAAAAGTATTACAGGATGAACAAAACTAGACCATTGTTGCCAGTGGGCTACTTTTTTTAAAATTCAGATTTCTTGATTAGCACCACTTTTTTGAAATAGTAAAATTCGCCTTATTGGATGAAATATTAATTAAGGAGAAAACAACGGAATTTTACTTTTTCAGAAAAGTGGTGCCAATCAAGAAATCTAAAATAAAAAAAAGTAGCGCACTGGCAACACTGAACTAGACCTAACTTGCGAAAACCTGCCTGTCAAGTAGCATACGAATATTTTATCTGCAATTACAAATTCTTATAATAACAGCAATAATATAACTTTATCGTAGTTGCTGGCAATGTATAGCCCTGCCGAATCAATTAGTAAACTTAAATCGCACTTATTTCTTTGAAGTCATCTGTTTTTAAATGAAGAAAATTTTGAACTTTGACCCGTTCCCTCTGTCATTATAAAAACTCAATAGCCGATATGCCAGGTATAAAATTACTAAGATCGATAAGACGAATCGAATAAGCTATAAAAATCGAAATTCGCCGCCACAGACTATAGTACCTTTACTTGTTAGTACACAGTATAAGATAATGCATTTTTTTTTATTATGTGCTAACATCGACAGATAGTGACTGCAATAGGTAGCTTCTTACTTTTTGCAATGGAGGCTACCTAAAAATGACTACATATTTTTTTTCTTTGCCACTATTAAAGTTATGTCATTGCTATTAAGAGAAGAAATAATGTGGCGTACGTATGATATTTAAACTGAAGTACCACACACAACTTTAAAATATATCATCTCTAACAGTGTTTAATGAGTAACTTTCAAATCTATAAAGTTGTTTTATTTTCATAACTTCTAAACAACATTAACATTTTAAATTTAGCTGGCAAACACTCCAAACAAAACATCATTGAACAGCATAATATCTAGAACATGCATGTCAAACACGTGGCTCGCGCCCCACAACTGGCCCACCAATAACTTATCCATGGCCAGTGAAGCTTTTGGGATTTTACCTGTGTTTAATTTACTTGTTAGAACGAGCATGCTGAAAATAAACTTTGCACGTACCCCTTTGCACTAACCATGGTCTTAGAGATGTCAAAAATCTGAAAGATATGTAAGTGTTACTAGTTTGTCAGGTTTTTTTCTTTATTCAGAATGCTACCTCTATTTTTGAATAGTAATGCAATAAAACCTTAATAACGCACCCTCCCGAATAGCGGACATCGGGAAACCATTGTATGATTAAAAGTAATGAGCACCAAAATATGCGCTATTTCCAACCAATCTTAATAAAGTATTCTATTAAAATTTATATTTTCCACTCAAATAACGTATATTTTTAATATAGTAAAGTTTAATGTTCTTTTACGGTTTGAAGTATAAATTCTGCCGTTATTTTCAATATTTAAAATATTTCGTCTTCGCAAAATGCAGATATATAGGTTTCTTTCCTTATTTAAATAATTTTTTTAAAAAATGAGAAAATTTGATGCAACGATAATATTTCACGTACTTAATCATTCATGACTTTATTTATTTTTACTGACTCAATTATTTTTATTTACTGCAAGAAATACCATGGAGGAAAGAGATAGATGGAGATGCAGTATGCGTAAAAACGGTTTGCAATATAATGCGCGTTATCCCTCAAATTCAAATGCTCTCACTAGGCCAAACAAAACGAGCAACTGGAACAGGGACCGAATTCTTTGACATCACCCGTGCATTTTTTTTTCTCTAAATGAAATTGATCTGCTTATTTTTAAGCATTCTAAAGCAGCATTCCATTGTATTATGAATTAAAATTTGTATTACTAAAAGTTTTCTTCTTTTTTTCGTGAACGAACGTGCTTGTGTTTGGGCCTACTGTAGCGGATTTTAGGGCTACTTTTTTGCCGTCACCCCCAGCCACCTTACTGAATCTCCATCTATCGCTTTCCTCCATGAAGAAATGCACAGGTTTCATTATCGTTTAGAAAAATAAATCCGTATAAAGAAAAAATATATTCAACAAAATAATGAAAAATGTTTTTTGTTAAATCATTCGATAAAAAAATAATATTGTCAGAATCTACAGATCATATTTTATGTACAATATCAAGCACAAAAATATTTCTTCCTTTAATTAAATTTAAAAAACTGTTTTTGAGATATTTTGGCGGAATAATGAAAATATATTTTATTTAATTAATCATGGTTCTATTTATAATTATTAACTCCATGATTTATTTTTTCTTATGAAAATATACGTGTTTGATTTTTTTATTTGCAACAATGCGACCATAATGGAAAAACATGTAAAATAAATCAACTAAATTAATAATTTTTTAAGGTTATTCTGTAAAAAAAAAAAAAAAAAAAAATCATTTTGCAAATCTACAGATTATAATTTATTTTTATGCTTAATTTCAAGTCAAAGTACAGAACAGTTTTTTTTTGTTTTTTTTTTGTAAAGTGTACGACAAAATATAATTTGTTTAGCCTAGTAGAGGATTCGCTTCGCTCATAATCAATCTTATATACGCTGACCTAACTCATAAAACAAATATTATTTGTAATTAATGTTTAACTTAAACTTTTCAAATTATTGAAAAAATAAATTTTATTCCTGTAAGTAATTAGTAACACGTAATTCAGATAATAAATTATGAAGTTATCAATTTAGGTTTTGATCTTTGGTATTACGCATTGAAAAAATCAACATGAATTGCGCCACTATGACACAATCATGTTTTTTATTACAGCGAAATCTAAAAATAACGTCATTTTCACGGTCTCAAAATTTACATGCGTACTTTTCATACGCATATTCCTATTTTAAAAACATTTTAATGAGCAATAGATTATTAATAAATATATTCCTAAGCTTGATGTCACGTTTGCCAGTTACAATTTTGTGCATGTAAACATTCGCACTCTTGACTTGAGATTCTAATCTGCGTTCCGGCCAAATCCAAAAATTTACTTTTAGACGCATTCTTAGTAAAATATTCAGTTTTATCAAAATAAATACTTATTCCATTTCTATTATGACGTCATTTACACTTACTGAAACACTCTGATTTTAGAATCTCAATCTCAGCATCTGTGGAAGGAAAAACATATTGAAATGTAACAGCTTTATGAGTAAAAATGCGTTTTTTTTTTTTTTTAAAGACGTCATTTTCTGTTCATTTTTTTTTTTATTATTTTTAATTGTAATAGGAGATGGCATCCGTCATGATATGGTAATTCCCAATGTTTCCCTTCTCTCTTCAGCAATGGAAGTAACCCGATTGCCACCAATGTGAAGAAATTTCTTATGGGACTGTTAAAATTAAAATATAAAAATGAGAATATTTTTATAAATAGCGAAAAAAAACTGATATTGCGTAAAGCTGACATCATTTTCACTGTATAAACATCAAACGATTAAATTTAATCTTTACTGCAATTTTTTTAAACTTCTAAACACCGCACATTTTAAATTTTTACACCGTCGAATAGGGATAAAAATGTTCTTTCAAATGAAATTTGTTTGAAAACTGTATCGCAATTTATTTGAAAAATGCATAGTTTATTTATGATTACGATAAATTTTTATTGTTTTTAGGTGCATTCGTAATTATATAAACTAGTTTCGTAGCAACCAGTTGTGTTGCTTTTGAATTGCATGAGACAATCGATCTTTTTGCGAAAAATGAAATCTTAACTTTATTGTAAATTTAGAAAGCCATTACAATATTAATTTTGTTAAACATAATATTTCAAAAAATAAGTTATATTTACAATTTAAGTCAAAAGCTTTGCCAATAAAAATGCACATATACTATAACTTTATTTGCCTAGAGCTTTTCGCTCTTCCAAGATTTTGCTTCGAATTTCGGAGTTGGTAGAAAAGATGTTATTTGGGTCAACTTATAAAAAAATGAATTTGTTAGGACGAATTTATTCTGAAGCATTTTATATTTATGAATTAAAATAAGTAGTTAGAGAATTATTTTTTTTCTCGCTAAAACATTTCATTTTTAATGTCCGCTTCTGAAATGTTTTATTAGCCATCTTAAGGTAATAGTTGAAAATCTACTTTTCGACTTTAAATTAAATGAAAATAACGTACGATGTTTTTTTTCTTTTGACGTCAAGAGAATTTATCTCAGTGTTCCAGTCGAGATTCGAATTTGTGTTTCTAAAATAAACGGATTCCTGAAGCTTGAATATGTGTGAGTTTGTATTTCGTGAAATTTTCTTGAAAACTACAATAATATTTTCACTATTTATTCAAATAAACGTTAATTTCAATTTAAAAATTATCTCAAACAATGATATCAATAATCCTTGTCATTTTTCCTTTTCTCTTTTTTATCCACAAAATGGAGCAATTTTAATTTCCATCATTACCGAAATGTCACTAAAAGTAACGTAAAAATTTATATCTCAAAAACTAATCAAATTTTAAAATTCTACGACCACTTTCAACATCCTCGGACCCATGCGGATAACTGTCGTTAATTTGATCACCCAACATTCCATATTCTAGGAGGAACAGCTGTGAAATACAAACGGACAGTCCCTTTTTAATATAATAGATTGATGAAGTTTTAACTTCGCTATAAAAAATTAGTCAGGGACAAATGCTGAATTATTTATATTATTTAAAGTGCAAATGGCTTATTTTGTAATGGAGCTTGTGTGCAATGGATATAGATTAAAAAACATTATGCTTGAAAATTATTTAAAAAGACATAATAAATAAATCAATTAAGATAAAATTTTCAAGCAAATTGCATTTGAAAGTAGATTTTTTTCTTATATAACGGGTGTAAAAATTGAAGATGCGCGATGTTTAGAAATTCAAAAAATTGCAGTAGTAGAGATTACAAAACCGACATTTAATCGTCAAGCGTTGCCATTCTTAAAATGACATCAGCCATACGGACGGACATATTTTCCCTTTATAATACAGATAGATTTTCAAACGTGAAGTTCCGTTTGTCAGCTAAAACTTTGCATGTGAAAATGTATTCTTTTGGCTTGAGGTTCTAATTTCAGTACCGTGACTTACAAATTCCAGAAACTGATGTCTTTTAGACGTATTCGTTGTAAAATATATAGTTTTATCAAAGAAAAGGATTGTTTTCTTTTAAATATGGCACCTGCTGAAGCATTACACCAACTGTCTCAAATCCGGTATCAGCCGAATGAAAATATATTGTAACATTAGCTTTATGAGCGAATAAGTTTTTTAAATAGTGACGTCATTTTCTGTTAAGACTTAAAATAAAGTTATTTTTAATTGTAATGAGTAAATGGTATCAATAAGGATAAATAAACCCCAATATTTCTTTTTTTTCTGCAACAGTGGAAATAATACGATTGCTACCATTTTGATGAAATTTCGAAAAAAAATTTCAAATTAAATTAAAAATATAAAAGTGGAAATATTTAGAAAAATAGCTAGTGCGAGGACATCTACAAATGAACAGCTTTCATAAAAAAAAAAAAAGAATTATTAGCAAAATTGGTACAGTAGAAAGTTCAGGGAAGATGTCTAAAAAAGCTATCTTGTTTTTTCAATATATAGATTATTTTTTCTCTTTTACTTTAACAGTTGCCTAGCAACTCTATTTCATACAAATTACATTTAAAAGCACATATTTTTAACAATTCGGCTCTAAAAATTTAAATTGTTTGATTACATATATGTTAAATTCGTGCTTTTTTATATATTATTCATTTATATATTTATTGATGAAGCTTTAATTTCGCTGTAAAAAATTAGCCGGAGAGAAATTCTGAACTTTTTTTATGTGCAAATTGTTCATTAATATTTCGCAATGGAGCCGGCACGGCAAAATCATTTAATTGACAAATAAAAACGAAATAAAGCCAAAACTCACTGGGTTTTATGACAGACGATATTCTTGACATAGCACGTATTTTAATTTCAATTTTTGTTTTCAGTTTTTATGAGAAAATGGCATCAAAAAGATACAGCAATCTACTATTTTCATTTTTCCCCCCTTTACTTTCAACAGAAATGGAGTACTTCAGCTGCCACAATTACAAAAAAAGTAATAAAAACTACAAAAAAATTAATATTTTAAAATTAAATTGAGATACAGCTTTCAAACAAATTGCATTTAAAAAAGCATTTTTTTCCTTATACGGCGGTGTAAAAATTTTAAATGTGCGATGTTTAGAAGTATAAAAATTTTCGGTAGAGAAAATTACAATACCAAAATTTTATTTTTTTATTTCAAATTTCAAAGTGTTGCCATTCGCAAAATGACGTATGCGTTACGCACAGATATGTTTGTCCTTTATAATATAGATACGTAGCACCTTTAATCGTCGTTCGGTCGTCTGTCTGTCTGTCCGTCCGTCCGCATATAACATAGCAAAAACTACATAACCGAATGGTTTGAAATTTTAAATGTATAATTGTTGCAAAATTTTGTCGAGTAAATTCAAATTTTAGGAAAATCGCATGTATAGTTTAATTACAGGGACAGTCAAAAGTTTTCCGTTACATTACGGCCAATGGTAAAAAATTATTTCAAGTGCATTTTAATGATGTTACCGCCTTCCGATCAGAATGAAATTGATATGCACTTATGAAGTGCACTAAAATATACATTCAGTACAATATGCGGTGCAAAAATATTTATAAAAATAGTTATAGTACGAACGCACTGGATTTGCCACGTTTGACGTAAAATTGCCAACTTGATTAAATAATTTTCATGCATGATTTTTGAAAAATTTATGTCTATCGCGTATAGACGATTACGTAAGATAAATCCGTTTGTACTTATATTAATACAAATAGCTCAGCATTTGTTTCCAGCTTATATGAAATAAGCTAATTGAAATAGTCATCAGTCAATAAATAAAACAATAAAATATAAATTACATACAAATTTAAGACATGTGATCAAACTGTTCACTTAAGGCATGTTATAACTTTTTATTTTAAATTTACCTACATTTTTTCCGATTTTTTGCGATTTTTAGCACAATTCTAAAGTAATAAAATCCCTGCCGGCTTGACCTGCAGGCGGAGGTAGATTTCGAAGTTAAGTACTAATTTCACTTTAAATTTGAATTAAATTGCGGTGAGATCGATTTTAACAGATTAATGGATTTAAATGGGAATTTTGCCAAATTAGTCAGCTATTTTCAAGTTGGCTTCCTATATGGCAACTTATTTTTGTCGCCAGATTTCCAAGTTGGCTAAAATTTGGCGCTATTGTGGTAACCCTGTCATTAGTACTTTTCAACAAATATACTCATTGTTAAAGCTGATGCTGATTTCTCCATAGGAAATAAAACGTAACCATCAAGTAAATCCCCCCCCCCCTCCCTTAAGGATCAAATTTTAAAAAATCAATGTCCAATTCATGTATTGCCCTCAGGAATACAGATATATTCCAAATTTTAAAGCTCTATGTCAACAAGGCGACGGTGAAAAATGAGTCACAAAATTTGACTGCCACACGCAAACATAATTGTAAGCTAAAAGAAAGCATGTAAAAAAAAAAATAAAATCCCTGCCGGCTCGACTTACAGGCTGAGGTAGATTTCAAAGTTAAGTACTAATTTCACCAACAAAACTCAAATCAGGCTTAGAGATAAACCCAGCTTCTTCACTAAGAATGAGCTCTAGGGACCAAAACTTTTTGTGAAAATTGTAATATACACGAATACACATACGCATATATATGGAATAGGTTTAAAAATGGCGAAAATAAATCCAGAGAACCTCAAAATGTTAAAATATGTTAATATTTTCGTAGTTGGGTTTTTATCATGTTTCAATGCGTTTTTTCAAACTCACCATGACGTTACATTTTTGCCTGCTTACGTCTATTATATTTCCAATATGACGTAATATATATATATATATATATATTTAATTCGTCAAACTATTTATTTCATTTTCAGTTTTCACGTGGAAATCTTGCTCTAGAAAACTTATGACGTAATATTCAATTTTTCTTTCAATTCGTCAAACTATTTATTTCATTTTAATTTTTCACGTGGAAATCTTGCAATAGAAAAGTAATTGTTGTGGTGAGAATTTTATTGTTTTTTTTATTATTGGCAACTTCTATAACGAAAAATGTTTATTTTTTCCTGTCATTTTCCTGTAAGAGCTTGTTTTAACAGAATCGTGTTAAGGCGGTATTCAAAATTTTTAACCCTCCCCTTTCCATTTCCAACCCTTTGGGCCGATTTTGTCCATCTGCATTCCCCGCCGAGATATTAGCCACTTCAGTGTTTTTGGCGAGTTTGAAGATTACCCGTGCATAATTGCGACTTTTATCGCGGACAAAATTTAGTACATACATACACATGCATCTATATATACCGGGTGTCCTAAAAAGGACTGACTGATTTTAAAATTCAATAACTTTCAAACGGTGACAGATATTTAAAAAATTCTTGCAGGAGGGTTATGCAAAAGGCCAAAAGTTTTTTTACAGTGATTTTCAATTTTAGTTCAAATTACAAATAATAGATGGCGCTGTAGCAGTAGGAGCTAAATACAGGCTCGATTTTTTGGCCTTTCTATTCTTCCATGCGAAAAAAGGAGACTAAAATTTTAGTGGGTCTCGAAGTGCCAAAAAACGAGCCTGAATTTAGCGTCTATTGATCTCAGCGCCATCTATTGTTTGTAATTCAAACTAAAATCGAAAATCACTGTAAAAAAAAAAAAAAAAAAAAAAAAAAAACTTTTGACCTCATGCATAACCCTCCTGCAAGAATTTTTTAAATATCTGTCACCGTCTGCAAGTTATTGAATTTTAAAATCAGTCAGTCCTTTTTAGGACACCCGGTATATGTATATACATAATTTTTAGGTGTGGTTGGTTTTGGGTTCCTGAGGTCATATAATGAAAAGTTATGAAGGAATTTTTCAAAAGTCGTGCCATGGTAACGACTGCAGTAGATGGTATTTCTTCCGACTTCTACCTATAAGGATCACTGAGTTGCACTACAACATGTTTTCTAACAGATTATGGAGTGCATAGCATCTATCTTTCATTTACACACACACACAACACACAAAAGAATTCTGTGACAGGACTAGAACTTTGATAGAAAATTGCTGGAAGTGCGTTTTCCCTCGTTCTATGCATTTTCAAACTTATAAAAATGTTATGTATTGAGTTGTGCAGATAAATTCTACAGATAATATATACAGAGCTCCACGAAAGAATTCACTCGCATTACCGGCTATGAATAGCAATAGCTGAAAATGTCTTTTCACTGAATATTTGTTTTTAACCAAAAATTTTGCATTTCTTTTATCACATATTTCAAATCTACATATATTTTAGAGTTAAAATATGTAAAAAAAAAAAAAAAAAAAAAAAAAAAAAAAAAATAATTAATTTATCAACTACATTTCAGCAGTGAAATTGCGCTTGAAATTATTGAATATTAATGATGTGAATTATCACACTGCTAACAAAGCGTAAACCAACTTAGTGAAAAATGTCCAAGCCGGGAATCGAACCCGGGTCCCTGGAATAGATCTCCAGTGCTCTACCACTAAACCACAAGGACGATGTCCAGCTTGGCATTTCCCACTTATATAAGTCGGTAAGGCCGCTACCGCAGCACAAGATGGAGAAGTCTTCATGAGCATACATTCTAGCGGCGTAACATGAGACGCAAATAAACCCAGCATCGGTGAATATACAATTTTAATTAATTTGGAAATGGACATTTTTCACTAAGTTGGTTTACGCTTTGTTAGCAGTGTGATAATTCACATCATTAATATTCAATAATTTCAAGCGTAATTTCACTGCTGAAATGTAGTTGATAAATTAATTAAAATTGTATATTCACCGATGCTGGGTTTATTTGCGTCTCATGTTACGCCGCTAGAATTTGTGCTCATGAAGACTTCTCCGTCTTGTGCTGCGGTAGCAGCCTTACCGACTTATATAAGTGGGAAATGCCAAACTGGACATCGTCCTTGTGGTTTAGTGGTAGAGCACTGGAGATCTATTCCAGGGACCCGGGTTCGATTCCCGGCTTGGACATTTTTCACTAAGTTGGTTTACGCTTTGTTAGCAGTGTGATAATTCACATCATTAATATTAAAAAAAAATTGTAAAAGAGTTTTTTTTAAATATAGGATTAAATTATAGGTTGTCAGAAAACTGAATTCGAAGAATAATCATATAGAAGCGAAATTCTGAAAGTTCATATTGGTTAAATTAATTATTTTATGAAATACAAAGGTAAAACAAATCGCTCACCCGCAAGAAAAGTGACGCATCTCGTAAAAACTCATTTTGCGCTTTAATCCACTAATAAGTCTGTCAATCTTGCTACACGACAGTTTAATAAGTGTAGTTATTCGGAAAATCACTCTATTAAGCTATATGTCCATTTGTAACCACAGAAGAGGGGTGGATTATGTTGGGAGGTAAAGTCACCAAACTTTGAAAGCCTCATCCTACGTCTTCATTCTTAAGGGTTTTACGCTTTTATGCACGCTTTCATTCCTGCATGCATTGCTAAGTGTTTTTATTTCATGTTACAGTAAAGTCATGCAGATTTTCTTTTGACTCTCCTGTGAAATTTACATTTGTAGAGATGTGTCACTTTTCTTGCGGGTGAGTGATATATACTAATGAAAATATGCAAAATACTTGCAAAAATTGTAGTAGAAATGAAGTTTAGTATGATAAATTTCGAAACAAGTTACGAGGCAAAGTCCTACTCGCAATCTTGGCACCAAATTTGCTATTTTTTGCAATTTTTTTTGCTATTTTCAGATTTTTTAACAACAAACAGCACACTGTCTACGAGGCTCTTTCTTGATTGGATATGGGTCGGTATATATATGGTCGGTCGGTCCAAAATGTCGGTCGGTTAGTGTCATGGATTGGAGACATCTTTGAGCTTTCAAAAAGAGCGCGCGGAATGCTTGCAAAAAAAGGTTGCGAACTTCACAAGAAATACGGGCTAACTAACTCTATTTGTTAACCCAGACGTGAATCAACAAATAAACATCGCAGAAAAGCTAAAATGAACCGTTAACCGGGAAAAAAGCTTGTCTGGGTTGTGCAAATTTGCAGGAGCAAAAAATGTTCTAAAAATGCGATTTTTGTGTTACTGAAGGGCCTAGATACATTAAATTTGACATGGTAGTTACTTATTAGATATAAATGATCTCTAAGAACATTTCTTAAAAAATTCGAAATTTAAAAGGGTGAAAATGCGCGAAAAGCGTTCTAAAAAAACGTTCTAAATGGTGATTTCTACGCAATCTGAGGAAGTATCAAACCGATTTCAAAAGAAATGGTTGGAAATTGATGGTGACAGCCTTTGCTCTAACATAGGTTCTATTTTATGTTGGTGTAACTACCACCTGGGGGGTTGCAGTAGCAAGAAACGTTCTCAAATGCGATTTTTGTGATACCGCAGGGGCCAACTTGAAATTAGGCATGGCAGTTACTTATAAGATATAAATGATCTCTAAGAACATTTCCTAAAAAATTCGAAATTTAAAAGGGGTGAAAACGGGTGAAAAGTGTTCTAAAAACGTTCTAAATTGCAATTTCTATGCTATCTTAGGAAATATCAAACCGATTTCAAAAGTAATGGTTGCAATTTCATGGTGATAGTCCCTTCTTCAACATAGGCACTATTTTATGTCGGCGTCACTACCACCTGGGGGTTGCAGGAACAAAAAATATACTAAATTGCGTTTTTGTGGTACTGAGGGATCTAATATTTTGAAATTTGGCGTAGTAATTTTTAAAAATATATAAATGGTTTCTAAGAACCGTCGAAAGAAAATTCCAAACTTAAAAGGATGAAGTGAGCGAAAAGCATTCTAAAAACGTTTTAAATTACTATTTTTATCCAATCTTATGAAATACCAAACCGATTTCAAAAATAATGGTTGCAAATTGGTGGCGATAGAACCTGCTCAAACATAAGTTATATTTTATGTCGATGCCACTACCACTAGAGGGTTGTAGGGGCAAAAAACGTTCTCGATTGCGTTTTCTGTGATACTGAAGAGGCTAGAAACTTGAAATATGACATGGTAGTTACTTATAAAATACGTACAAATCCCCTCTAAGAACAGTCGAAAATAAATTTGAAATTTAAAAGGGGTGAAGCGAAGAGAAGGAGCGAAAAGCGTTCTAAAACAGTCCTAAATTACGATTTCTATGTAATCTCAGGAAATAATGTCCTAAATTACGATTTCTATGCAATCTCAGGAAATAATAAACCTGTTACAAAAGTAATGGTTGAGAATCAATGGTGAAAGTCTCTGATCCTACACTGTTTATATTTTATGCCGGTTCCACTACTACCTGGGGTTGGCAAGAATAAATGGGATATTAGGAAATACCAAACCGATTTCAAAATTAATGTTGAAAAATTAATGGTGACAGTCACTGTTTCAACATATTTATTTTATGTTTGTGTCACTGCCACCATAGAGGTGGTAGGCTGTTAGACAACAAGCTTGGAATTCGACGTGATGGTTAAAAAATTTAAAACGTTAAATGAATAATGAAATGGGTATAAAATATAATAAAAATATACTTTCTAAATTATCATTTATTTAGAATTAGTTTTAGTTCTTCTTATTAACACATTGTATGCAGAACTTGTAAAAATACGTTTTTGTGGGTTGGGGACAGAAATTATTACTGGTACCGGAAATTTTGTACGGGCGAAAAAAGAAGGTGTAATCCAAGCATGCTTGCTTCTTATTGGTTGTGAGCAGTTTTTAATTTACAGTGGCATTTGTGAACGCAAATTTAGTGCTCATTTTCGAAAAATTGCCCGCATACAATGTGTTAATCAGTGTTGCGAGATTGGGAACTTTTTTTATTCAGATTATTTGACTGTCACCACTTTTTAGGTGCGTTCGTAGTTATATAAATACGTAGCACCTATAGTCGTCGTTCAGTCCGCCCGTCCGTCCGTCCGTCCGTCTCTCTGTCTGTCCGCATATAACAGAGCAAAAACTACCCAACCGAATGGTCTGAAATTTTAAATATATGATTGTTGCAAAATGTTGTCAAGCCATTTCAAATTTTATGAAAATCGGATATATAGTTTAATTACAGGGACAGTCAAAAATTTTTCTTTACATTACGGCCAATGGGAAAAATTATTGCAAGTGCATTTTAATGATGTTACAGCCTTCCGAATGGTCTGAAATTTTAAATATATAATTGTTGCAAAATTTTGTCGAGCTATTTCCAATTTTAGGAAAATCGGATATATAGTTTAATTACAGGGACAGTCAAAAGTGTTCCGTTACATTACGGGGAATGGGATAAAAGTTATTGCAAGTGCATTTTAATGAGGCTACAAACTATGCACTTTATGAAGTACAAAAAATTATACATTCATTACAATATGGGGTGTAAAAACTAATTATAAAACTAGTTATAGTACGAACGCACCTCATTTGCCACGTTTGACGTGCAATTTCCAACTTTTTTAAAATAGTATAATTTGCCTTATTTTTCAGAATTTTTAACCTATTTCTAAATAGGACGAATATTTCTATTTCAAAAAAGCGGTGACAATCAACAATCTGGGGACAAAAAAGTCCCCAATCTGGCAACACTAGTGTTAATTTAAGTCTCACTCCTGCCTAATGCAGCGTAATAATAAAGTTTAGTCAAACTGTGGATTGATTAGTAATTTTTTAATTGTTCCTGAAAGTATAATTTCTTCTAATAAAAATTAGACATACAAATATCACTTGGCATATTTCAACTATTACGCGAGCATCGTGTAATAAATAAATAAATATATAAGAATTGCTTGTTTAATAGTAAAAGATATCAAATAAATATAGTCTTTGCGGGAACGACGTGAAGCAAGGATGGCAGGTTTGACTAATATTAGACAATGTTTTATTCAAAATATCCAGCAGAAGTTCAGTATAGTAAATTTGGTTTTATTTCTTTCTAGTATTAAATAAAGGGGAAAAGTATTATTCGGAATATCTTGTAGATATTTTGTATAAAAGGATTCTCCAATCTAGAAGCATTGGCATGAATTTGGTTTTAACAAAACAAATCTATTTTAAATCGCAAACCGACATTTGTTGTCGTTGTTTGTTATAATAAAAATGTGGTGTCATAAAATCTCCAGATGTGTGCAGGTAAAAAAGACCTCAGTCATCTACTAAAATAGAAAAGAAAGATATTTCTGCATTGAAGAAATATGTCACAAAGCCTAAAGTCATTTTCCCTAAAAGAAGAGAGAATTTTAACTGAACTAATGGGCCCAGAGATTTATTATTTATTCCAACTCATTTCACTTATATTTCTTTCTGAGAAGAAGAGGAAATATAGCAACAGACACTTATGTCAATTTCCCAAACTAACAGTTTCATCTGTTTACGTCTCCATACGCCACTTTCTACAGCTGTCTTCTTAATAATATACAGGTCTTCCAACCAGCAGACATAACAGGACCTATTTTAAGTTTCTTTACCCCAGCAGAGCGGCGGCGTTGGTTTTTATCTCTTTAATTTCACAGTTTTATAGAAAGTTCTGTTCCCTTCGCTGATCTCATAAACATTTACGTCGGCTTTTTTTACTGAAACAAGAATATATAATTTAAAAACATATTTTCGTTTTATGTAATATTCGAGCAACGTGGTTGTTTTCATACTCACATAAACAATTTTTTACAATTTTATTTTTCAATACTTTTTAAAAAAAAAACATCGACACCAGCAAGATACTTACAGAAAAAGTAACTATGTCAGTTTCAAACGGTCGCCGCTAGATTCAGCTGTTTGCTTTAAACAGAATTTGATGCAGTGAAATCTCGATTTTCCATTCAGTGGCGTATCAAATGAAATGTTATGGGAGGTTTGAGGTAATCATTATCGCATAAATTTAACCCTTTATGTCCCACATTATGAAGTCATGAAAGTTTCATCTTCTAAAGCATTTCTCGTGAATTTTTGAAACTACATTAGAAGATTATACAAGCATTTATTACATTTTAGAAGGATTTTGCAAATTAAAATTAATTAATTAAATTTGAATTTATTAGGATTTTGTGCAATATTTATCATATATGGACTACACAAATATTTTATTTAAAATATTTTTTTAGTATTTTGTAGAATTAGGCAATGTATAAATATGATGTTCTTAAAATAGAAATATTTAAATATTTACGAACTGACCCCGCCCCCCCCCCTCCCTAATCTTTCAGCGTCAAGAAAGCCGAAAAGATGCAAAGGCAAAAGAAATCATATTTTTAAAAATATTTTTGTTTTGTGCAACCAATAATGCTTTTGGATCAAGATAAAGTAAAGTAACTATAACTCAATTTAAACTGTATTACTATTAATCGATGTATTAAATAAATCTATAACAATTTATTTTAATGGTACTTTAAAGTACCGTCGAAGTATAAAGGATTCGGTGTTTTTCTACATTTTGCTCTGTACATCTTGAAATTTATGGGGATTTTGTTTTTCAATATAAACAAAATATATTGGTGTAGATGTTTTTATTTTACAATTATTTGTATTTTATGAAATCTTTTTGAACTTTTTTGAAACCAGATTTTTTTTAAAGAAAACATTTTTTGTTATTCAAAATGGCGGCAAAGTTGAGGCTGATCCCAGCACACTGTTGTAATGTCCCGCAATTTCCAGCAGAACTCTAAATCAGAATTGGAATTTATGAACAGTTTTATCATCTTTAAGCTTACAGTTATGGTTGAAACAGACAAAAATAACAATTTTGTATTTTTTCTTTCTTTCAAAATAACATTTGTCTGAAAAAAAATGTGTAGCAAAAATCCATATTTTGGGAGTCTTTAACCGTTTATCGGGCAAGTCAATTCTGTGGCTGAAATGTTGAAAAGATTCAACTGCCACCAGAATCTACACACAAATTGATTTGAAAATAATATGCTGTAGCATATTAAATTTGGTTAAATTGCATCCAATAGAGGCTGAGTTACAGCTATCAGGGACATTATGAGAAACGCAGCATAGTGATGCCACGTATTTTGCTATACACCAAAACTTAATCAGAAGAAAGGTATAACGTTTGGTGAAAATCCAGCAAATAGATGACGATATAGCTTGAAAAATACAGCGAACAGCCCTATATGTTGTCCAATATATACACCCAAATCTAATCAACACCATTTTATGTCAAGTTCTGAGAAAGAAATTTTATGAAATTCATTACATTAGTTCTTGCGACAGAACTCCCATAAAATTTTCGTCGTCACATGCTGATAGGCAAATTTTTGTCTCAAAATTGTCAGGATATCTTAAAACGTGTAAATTCTCCCCAAAAAAGAAGTCGAAATTTTTTAAGATTATTTCTTTTTGTGTACATAGAAGAAATGAAAAATTTAGGTAAGTTTAAAAAATATTAGAAAATTAATAATTATAACAGCACTAAGGTAATTTAATTTGATGCAGTTAGTAAAAATTCATCGATAACGTATGTCTAAAATCACTCTTTATTCCGTTTCATTCGAATATCTTTACGACTTTTGTAAATTCAAAGATTTCCGCACACCTTTTCACTTCTCTTCTCGCTTTTAAGAAAAGTTAGTGTAAAAAAATGTTATCGAAAAAAGAGAATTTTGAATCTATCCTAAAGTGTATGATGACGGATGAACAGAAGTGGTAAGAGAAAGCATGAAGCAGGATCTGACAGAAACAACTCTCACAACTTTTATCTAGGAGACATATGCTCCCTTGACACATTTCTCTGGTTAGTGTGCGTTGTCCAGCACTCCTGGCTTGTTTGACTAAATGTCTCCTGCCGGAGAACCCCTTATCTGAAAACTAAAGGACATTGTTAACATGCTGTCATCGAAAGAATACTGGCAGAGAATAGAGATAAATGTTTCTGTGGATGACACTACAGAAAAATTCTCGGTGTCTTGATCTTGCGTGTCTGTAACCCAGGACCCGATCAATCCAAAGCGGAAGACCAATGTCTCATGTTCATTCGGGGATACTTTTCCTAGACCTTTGCAGAAATATTAAACGTTTTCAGTGCCTTAAATAATATACATATACATACAAATACATATTTATTTATATAAATATAGTAGCTAAAGTACCCGCCGTTGCCCGGAATTTTAAGAACGTTTGTTTTGAAAAATCATTTTCAAAATTAAACGCGCAAATTAAGGCATAAAACAAACAATAAAAATAGCATTAAAGCCATCTTTATTTCAGTTCTTCATTAGCTATAGGGACATAAACCTTTGTGGAAACTCTACTATACACGCATACACAGACGTATATATATGGAATAGATTTTAAAATGGCAAAAACAAATTCAGAGAACCTCAAAAAGTTAAAATATTCCAATATTTCCATAATTGGGTTTCTATCATGTTTCAATACGTTTTTTCAAACTCATATGACGTTATATATTCACCTGCTGACGTCCATTATACTTCCAATACGACGTAATATTCACCTTTTCTTTTAAATTCTTCAAACTATTTATTTCATTTTCATTTTCACGTGGAAATCTTGCAATAGAAAAGCTATGATGTAATATTAATTTTTTTTTATTATTATTATTCGTCAAACTATTTATTTGATTTTCATTTTTCACGTGGAAATCTTCAATGGAAAATTGGAATAATTAGTGTGGTAAGAATTTTATTGTGGATTTTTAATTGTTGAAAACTGCTATAACGAAAAATGTTTAAATTTGATAGGAAACGGTTGTTAAATTGGTGGTTTATTATTAAATAAAAACTAACTATAAATTATTTCGATTCCGGATGACTTTAATTGCCTCGGCCGTGTTTTAATACACATACATATACAGTCGTGGAAAAAAAAAAGTAAACACCCCCGACTAACTCCTCAACAAATTATTGTAGACGAAAGTTACTGGTACCGAACGATTGGAAATAAAGTCTACTTTTAAATGACGCATATAAAATTTGCTTAGAGGGCCATCTACTTATTAAAGCGATTCCAAACTTCATTTTCAGTGGCTATACCCAATTTTAACGAGATATTTCAAATCTTTGGTTCAAACTATACCTAGACACCCAATTTCAAGTCATTTGAATGATAAGATTTTGAATTATAAACGTTCAAAATTTAGTGCTTCTAATGTTAAATTACATTTTCATATTTTTATTTATAACTTCAGAAATTATGATCCTAATGTTCTAATTTTTTTCTAGCAATACTTCTAATATACCCAAACATAAATACGTTGAATTTGCAATTTTTATAATTTTATGATATGAATTATGCATTATGAAATTAATATTCGAAAAAATTATGAATTGCAACCTACAATTTTTTTGATGGATTCAGATTTATTAGGTCCTGCTTTCTGGAAATCCAAAATTTCGCATTTTTCTTCCAAGTAGTTTTTAAATTATGCTTAAAAAATGGCAAAATGATGGTTTAGGGGGCCGTCTATGATAGAAGTGACTAAATATTTTGAAATTTCTTATGCTATCCTGTACTCTAACTTGGCTTAATTGACTGCTTAAGGTGCTTTGATCAAGAAGGGAGCTCTCTCGGTTAACAATCGAGTACCGAACTTCAATTTCGATACAGCCCTTAAAATACGCTCGTTTTAAAATAATTAATTTCTCGGAAACTTATGATACGAATTGCATAAAAATTTGTTTGTAGACTAATTGAAGGGTGTAGAGTTCATTTATGCTGTCAAAATTGTGTACTGCTATTGAAAAAAACAAAGTTATGTTCGTTTTAATATGTAGATGGCCCCCTAAGCAAATTTTATATACATCATTTAAAAGTAGACTTTATTTTCAATCGTTCGGTACCAGTAACTTTCTTCTACGATAATTTGTTGAGGGGTTAGTAGGGGTGTTTACTTTTTTTCCACGACTGTACATGACATTTCACAGTTTTGGCTTCCAAACTGTGGATTTGTATAGACTTACAGGCAGATAAATTTTCATTTTTATACATTAGATAATTTGTCTTTAACATAATTCTACTCTAAAGTAGAATGTTGTAATCAATATCAAAATGTTGCCAAATTCGACCGACAATTCAGAGAGTGATTGTAGGCATCAAGGGGATGAAAAATTGCTATAGAACATAGGGTTGTAAACCACTTATTTAGTCAAAGATATAGGGTGTTTTATCCTAACTGAACTTGAGTTGACGGTAATAATTTTTAGAAAAATCAAAACATTGTAATGAAAATACAACGATATGTACCCTAATGGTATATATATAAATATTATACAGACATACATACAATAAATACAATAAACCCAACTGAAATGAAAAATTAGCCAGAGCACGGAATCGAACCCAAAACCACAGCATTCCAGGTTGTCGCTATAACCACTGAGCTACTCCGGCCGATACCTGGGTTTGCAATATCTCACTAATAAACCATGTTGGGGAAGTCACCAGCCATCTATACGACAGCCTTGGATGACCGGACAATGATGAATAGATACATCGATCTACGATAAATATAGCGTATGTGTGTTTGATTATAGATATGTACTTTGTTTTGTGTAAAATGTAATAACATTACGAATAATTCTGGAAAAACAGAGTGTTCAAGCAATCGATGATACCGCATGAACTGGTAACCGCAGTCCAAAATGGGGATCGTCAAGTGCATACTGCTTTCGCGTATAATGGAATCGCTACCACTTTTTTTATATTATCACATTTATAACAAAGGTGATAATGTCTATTAAAAGTTTTATTATAATAAACTTCAGTTGTCTGAAGTTATGACCGTCTACCCAAATTAAATTAGGTTAGGACACCCTGCATTTTTGATTAAATACGGGGTTTGCGACCCCATGTTCAATGGTAATTTTTCATCCTAAATTTGTAAGTCGAATTCGGCAACACCCTGTAGAGAGGGTCATCTGACCGAAAAGTTCAGCCCAAAAATCCCCAACGGAAGAAAAAATTATTTTACTTAGCACATCACAAATAACGACATAATCGATAATATTTCAATATATTTGGATTGGATGAGGATTCAAAATCTAGTGCGTCCAGATTTAGTCCCGTTTAAAAACTTTTATTCATATTTTTATTTGATATCTTCAGACAGTTTCAATATTTCCTAAATTCATAAAATTTCCTTCATTTTCAACGAATTTAAATAAGAATTGAGTTAGAGGTCTGCACGGGCACGGGCTTGGCCCGAGGCCCGTACCCGGCCCGGCCCGCGGGCCGGGCCGGGTCGGCGGAATGGAGGAGAATTTTCAAACGGGCCGGGCCGGCAGAATTAGGACAATTTTTTCAACGGGCCGGGCCGGGCCGACAGACAAAATAAACGGGCTGGGCTGGGCCGGCAAAAAAATTGAACGGGCCTGCAGGGCTGGGGCGGGCCGATAAAAAAAATTAATCGGGCCTATCGGCCCGATATAAGAATTTGAGAGGAGCAGATAAAATACGAGGTCATTTCCAATGAATATGACTTTTTCGAGAAGTATAAATGCGCGTTACGAGCCGATGCGAGTTTAACAACATCAATACAGAAATGTAACATGTCCATCGTAGAGATCGGCATCGTACAGTTACATGATGCCTGATCCCGGGTTTAATTTTTTCGGCAGACTTGTGCCGGGACGGAACTGGTCTTAATCGTTTTCAGGATGTATAGGACAGGCATTATGTTTCGTAAAAGTATTAATAGTGATAATGAACTTCTGTTAACAGTATCTTTGGAAATGTACCTTAAGGTGGTTCTCATATTTACTGCTCAACAATGCGAAACTCTCAGACACATTTTCTGACTCATTTTTAACTATAAAGGCATAAAATTGACAGGCCTGAGTATTGAAGGCATTTGGGATCGAATAGCGTTTCCATTTTTCATAAATTACGTACAGAGATAACAGAGATTCTTTTCACGTGACTGTACGTTTTCTCCTTTCATGTGCTATCGCTTCCGGAAATTCGATTCAAAACTCTAACTTTGGCAGTATTTTCTGAAAGATTATATTACTTTTATCTAAGAAAAAACCGGCATTTACATGGTTTCTGAATAAGAATACCTGCCAATCTCATGTGTTTCCGAAAAGAAATGAATTCATAAATGTATCAAAATGTAGCTCCTTTGGATTTGGGAAAAGCCTTAAAAATGACAGAAATATTTTCACAAATCTACCTTTTATTATAAGCTTCAAAAGTTATCATGTTTTTTAACCCTTTATTCTAAACTACAATAATCTTTTAATCAGGGTTGGGTTTTTGACGTCAAAAAGTGGTTTTTGACATGACAAGCGTCAAAAACTGGTTTAAACTGTCGTAAACTGGTTTAAACTGTCGAAAACTGGTTTAAACCGTCGAAAACTGCCAAATACATGTAACACGCTAAAACATTTTAACAATAGATAAACATTAAATAAGTCAATGATTTATGTGATCTTTTATTGAAATTTAATAATTTAAAAAATATATTATTTGCAATAAAATATATATATATATATTTTTTTGGATTTTTCAACCAGAAGAAAATAATTTTGTACAATTAAATAATCCGGATCAATTTTACCACACAGAATGCTGCAGCACACCACGTGTTTAGCACATTTATTTACACCCAAAAGATTTTTGAGTTTAGAGTGTATGAAGCGTTAGAAAATAGTCTGTCTCTTAATTGATGCTGAGCTAGTAGGACTTGATAGCAAAAGCATTGCTAGATGAGCAAGTTTTGAAGCAGGCTCAAAAAGCTGTTGCATTTAGTGATACCTTTCCACCAAACAATGGAGTCCTCCCTATAGCACTGAAATAAGAAGACTGGAAAGGGGATTCTTTAGCTTCATACACAATCAGTATGGGTAAGCATCCATAAACTCTCTCCGTAGCTCAAGCGCGAGCTGAATCAACTGATACAGCAGTCAACCCTTGCCCCTGACGGTTGGGATGCAAAGTATAAGCCAAACAATGGTATGGTTTCATGATTTGATCCCTTCTATTATGCACTTTTTCAATATGGGCTTACAGGAATTTTCTTTTAGATGACCGAGCCAATTTTGTTCAGTTTTAAAATCGAAAACATTTTTATATATTGAAAGAAAGCATGTTTTAAAAAGATTTTGACTTTAAGCTTTTTTTTTTTTTTAATTACTTCTCTTATTTTGTAAATGTTTAAAATTAATAATCCAATTTCAATTTTGAATGGAATGGTTATTGCCTAGACTAGAATAACATTGATGCACATTATCTTGTTATACATGCAAAAAAATCTACACTTTTCTAAGTTTTTTTTCCCCCATAAAAAAAGCTAGCTAATGCTTTAAGCTCTCAAAAGTAAGCGAAATTAAAACGATTTTAAGTAAGAGAAAAAATGTACAGCTCAGGTGAGCTTAATGTCTACTTTTTAGAAAAACACAATTTTACAAAAAAAAAAAAAATAAATAAATAAAATAAAAATAAATAAAAATTTTACCCTGTTAAAAAGTTGTACTTAACAATAATACTTTACTATGTACTAATTACTGATATACAGTAAGAGTGAATTTAAAATATTACATGTAATGTTGTCAAGTGTGACATTTAATTTGAATTTTTACAGATCAATTTAGTATTTGAGGTTTTTGACATGACCGTTTAAACTATGGTTTAAACCCGACATAAACTGACACATGTCAAAAACCTGCCAACCCTGTAATTATTACTAATACTATATACTAATTATACAATTACAGTAATAGTGAATTTTAAATATTACATCTAATGTGTGACATTTAATGTGAAATTTTACAGATCACTGTAAGTATTTGAGGTTTTTGACGAGGTTTTTGACAAGGGGTTTTTGACATGACGGTTTAAACCGCAGTTTAAACTGTCAAAAACTGACATGCGTCAAAAACCTGCCAACCCTGCTTTTAATGAACCCTTATTTAAATTTTGAAACGTCTGTAGAGACGTTGACTAAAACACTGTAAGTAACCGTTAACGTTTACTATTGTGTGTTTTCTATTTTGCGAACACATAGTAATTTAAAATATACTGTAAAATTTTCCCATAAATATGCATGTAGTATTCATTAAAAGAATCTTAATTGTATGTCGAGAAAAAACGGAATTTTTTGTAGAAATTTAGTCGGGCCGGGCCTGTTTTCACTGATTTTTGTACGGGCCGGGCCGAGAACGGTAAAAATGTAAACGGGCCGGGCCGGGCCGGGCTCGGGCCGAACTTTCAATTTTTACACCGGGCCGGGTCAAAATAGCTTTCCTTCGGGCGGAGCCGGGCCGGGCCCGGGCCTGGAAATTCCGGCCCGTGCAGACCTCTAAATTGAGTGCAAAATGACAATTAATGTCACCATTATTTTTTCAGGGGAAAAAGCGTATATTTGGTTATTGGGCGCAACGGCTAGGAAAAAATATCAATTACTAGGCAGCAATAATTTTTTTCCTTCATGGTTCGATCACTTTTTCAGTGCCCTCGGATCAACGAATTACCAATGACTTCGAACGCTATCAATACAATATTTCTATTTATTAAAAAGTATAACAACTATTGACAGAAGTGTATATGACAGAAGTGTCTATGACTCGTTATATTTTATAGTATATGGTTGGGTATGTAAAAAACAAAATCAAAAGATATGTGTACTAAACTATATAAGCATTAAGAGAGTTAGTTTGAATGATGATTCATAAATCTAAGCAGCGTAATTACATCAAATCAAATATTCCTAGTTTTAAAAAAAACTGCAACAGGAAACAAGGCAATAAATCTATTAAAATTCACAGAAACTTTCAAATAGAAAGATATCAAAACACTAATAAAGTTACGTCCACGTGTGTTGACACCACGAATATCCGGCACTCATTAACAAAATAAACTCCTTATAACGGACACCACACCAGTAAGAAACGTATATGATACATGCCCATTCGTTGACCCTATACATCTTGCTGTCTGGTGCGAGTGACCCGCCGCTGTGTTATACGTTTTTTTTTTTTTTTTTTTTTTTTTCTCTTAACCAAACATTTCTGCCAGAAAGATAAGGCAACCGCCACGCCGCCTCACGTACCAGATGTAACAAGACCATTTTTATTTATGTTCCATAACTACTTCCTCACTAAAAAGCAACTTCTAAGGCGCTAGAATCAACCCTTTATGGTCGGAACCTCGTGGGACTAAAGGGGCCACCAGCCTCTCGTTCAAGGTCACGATAATTATTTGAAGCTCTTGAAGCCATAGTGGTGTAAGAGACATTTTCTTAAATGTTCAAAAAGAAATGTTTGCGAGAAGATTTATAATAAATCGTAATGCGGTAAAGTACATTTTGGCGTTATCTAGCGGCAGTTTTGTGAAATTATGAGTTACACCGTTCTTTCTATTAATAGTCTGATATTTTCTTGATACCTTCCAAGTACTTAGTTCGTACCAATATCCAAAATTAATGACTTACACCACTATAGCGTTAACATCCTCGTTTCACTGGAAACATATCAAAATTATCTTGAGCGAGTCAACTAACTTTTTCGTGCCATACATTTAAAATGACAAACCGAAATTTGAAGATGAAAATTGTTGTAAATAATTGGATAATAAATCATTCATTTTTAAGGTTTGTTTTTAAAGAATTATGACCATAAATCCAGAAATTTATAAGGAAATAAAATTCTATTTTCATTTGTGTTTCATTATACGTCCACTAAAAATAAAGCATCCTCTAAGGAGTTCGAGTAAAACCTTTATGGACGGAACTGCGCAGGATTAAACCTTAAATGCATGATTTTTTATATTGTTTCGAAAAAATTATATATGATTTTCGGAAAGGTTTATCACACAGGAAAAATAATGAAAAAAAAAATCAGGGATACATTTTTCGTATAATACGTCAACCTTTTCGTATGTTGCACATCTCACATCTGCAATACAAGTAAAAACTACTGTCATAACTAAAATATTGCAAATCAGTGAATATTTTAATAAGTATGAATCTAAAGACCTTATTTTATATAAATTTTATTTTGTGAAACTTAACCCTTAAATGCATGAATTTTTATATTGCTTCGAAAAAATTATATATGATTCTCAGAAAGGTTTATTACACAGGAAAAATAATTTAAAAAAAAATCAGAGATACATTTTGCGTATAACACGTCAACCTTTTCGTATGTTGCACATCTGCAATACAAGTAAAAATTACTGTCATAACTAAAATATTGCAAATCAGTGAATATTTTAATAAGTATGAATCTAAATACCTTATTTTATATAAATTTTATTTTGTGAAACTTAACACTTAAATGCATGAATTTTTATATTGTTTCGTAAAAATTATGTATGATTCTCAGAAAGGTTTATTACACAGGAAAAATAATGAAAAAAAAAATCAGAGATACATGTATAATACGTCAACCTTTTCGTATGTTGTACATCTGCAATACAAGTAAAAACTACTGTCATAACTAAAATATTGCAAATCAGTAAATATTTTAATAAGTATGAATCTAAATACCTTACATTATATAAATTTTATTTTGTGAAACTTAACCCTTAAATGCATGAATTTTTCTTTTAGAATTGTGTTTTTTATTCTTATATTATGGATTAGACACCAGAAATTTTAAAATAGATTTTTAACTGTATTATTTTGTAATTTTTACAGGATTAATATTTCTATATAATTATAGTTGTTGCTAAGAGTTAAATAAAAAGTGATATAGACATACCATCACTGTGTAGGTTTAAGGGGCCACCAGGTCTTTGTTTAAAATCATGATACAGTAAAACCTCCTTAAAGCGACCACGTTCCGTTCCAATAAAAACTGGTTGCTCCGAGAGGTGGTCTCTTAATGAAGGTCATGTTTAAATCCAGATTTTAATTGTTGAAAAAAGGTAACAGTTAATGTTATTAAAATTTTTCACATTAGGAAAAAATATAAAAATTAAGTATCAAAATAAAAGTTAATTACATAAGTTAATGGCTGCAGAGTTTAAAAAATGAATACATTGACGTTTGCTTTGATTTTACGATTTTATCTTTTATAGCTTTTATTTAAGTCCTTTCGAAGTTCAGTAAATAAATGCAATTTTTTTTTTACGAGAACAAATAATGAAGATTTCATTAATTTATTTCTTTGAGAGTTTCCTGACAGAATAAGGCAGGGAAGTTTATTGACCGTCATTCTTAATTTGTCATCATAGTTAAATTCATTGCCTAAAAGGGCACAAAGGGGTTTAAACAAAAGTTACAGGAATTTAAAAAAAATCTGAACTTAGTTTAGAAGTTTGATGGATATTGTAACTCTCCGGAATTATTTTTCTAATAAAATCTTCTTTAAGCGACCGAAAAACGGATTTTGTTTCATTTTCTTCAAAGAAATTGGTCGCTCATGGAGGGAGTTCAACTGGGATGGTCTCTGAATGGAGGTGGTCGCACAGGAAGGTTTCACTGTAATTATTTCTTTCGAAATGTATCAAAATTATCCTCAGTGGGACGACAAAAATACAATATTTGATTTCAATCTTAGAAGTACGTACTTACTCTAAACGCTGCGTAAGTCGTATTATGATATTTTACAAATTGATAAATTTAAGTATGAGTACAAGTCAGTATCACACAGCATAAGTATAAAGCGCAAAGCCTGGGATTGAAATCAAATATCATATTTTTTCAGGCTTTTGATTGAAAAATGTCTTTATCGTAATATAAACGATAACACATCTAAGGCAGTTCCCAAAAAAATGTTTTTCCGGGCTCAACAACGCGAAACTTTCTGTTACGTTTTAAGCAAAAAAGGCTTGATACTTGCAGGTATGATTGTGATTTGAAATCAAACATCTTTTTCATTTTTGAATAAATGAATTACATCTTGAGTTGTAAGCGATTATTGTCCCAGGCAATATTTTCTCATTCCTCCACTGTTGTGACCGCTAATTATGTAAGTCAAGTTGCCTATAATATTAGTGTCGGATTTTCTTACATCCGATTATCTACACCTATCAACAATGCTAAAATGCTTTACATAAAGTATCCCCCCTCCCCAACACAGACCACAGTGCCTCCCTAGCATACAAGGCTTTAAAATTCTTTAATTTTTCGAATTCTGTTGCATTTATTATGTTGCATTAAAAATGAATAACTAAACATTTTTATAAATCCTCTACGTCACAGCACGTAGCTAATATTATAAATTCTTTTATATTATGAAATTATTCTGCTTTTTTATTTATTATTTATTTATTTTTTGTTTAATTTGTCTGTTTATTACTTTATCGGAATTAGGGATGCACCAAATAGTGATTTTGACCGAATACCGAATACCGAATATTCGGCCTACAGGCGAACCGAATACCGAATATTCGGCTAGCCGAATAGTAACTGCTAGTCCGAATATCGAATATTCGGCTTGTCGAATAATTTTATATTTCAAAGTTCAAAGGCATTAAAATGTTAAATTTTAAAACAATTTTACATAATATTTAAAGCAAAAACTTTCACTTTCATAATCAAGAGCTTTTTCAAGTAAACTTTATGCTGAAAAAAATCTGCTTTGAGTTATTTAAGAAGCGGATAGTTATAAAAATTTTTGATTAATAAAATTTTAAATTTCATGGCTTCTTCTGTGAATTAAAAGTAATGAATAAAATTTTCTTAAATTCTAAAGCAAACATTTTAAAATCAAAGAGAAATTGTGAAAAAATTGGAAGAAAAATTGTACAGGATCATATATTATTTGTTTGTGAGGAAGAGACTAAAGTGAAAGTTAATAAATAATACAATCTATTCAAATTTTATACGATGGCAACTCTGCAAGAATAACTATTCTACTCCCTTTGATTAACCCTTTATCTACTGACGGTACTTATAAGTACCATTAAAATGACTTGTTATAAAATTCATTTAATACATCGGTTAGTTGTGACACAGTTTAGAATGAGTTATAGATATATTTC
Organism: Maratus speciosus; assembly: GCA_963932465.1. NCBI lineage: Eukaryota > Metazoa > Arthropoda > Arachnida > Araneae > Salticidae > Maratus > Maratus speciosus. The sequence goes on from OZ010800.1 coordinate 343,361,224, forward strand.
TTTATCTTGTTCCAAAAGCATTATTGGTTACACAAAACAAAAATATTTTTAAAGGGATGATTCCCTTTGCCTTTGCATCTTTTCAGCTTTTTTGGCGATGGGGGAGGGGGGGGGGACGATTTTTCAATTCAGAAATATTTCTATATTTCTATTGTAAGAACATTATATTTGTACATTTCCTAATTCTACAAAATACTAAAAAAAATATTCAAAATAAAAGATTTGAGTGGGATTATAAATATTGCACAAAATCTCTATAAATTGAAATTTAATTAATCCTTCTAAACCCTTCAAACCTTCTAAAATCCTTACAAAATTTATTAAATCATTATGTAAATCTTCTAATGTAGTTTAAACAATTCACGAAAAATGCTTTAGAAGAAAAAATTTTCACGAATTCATAATGCAGTAGATAAAGGGTTAAGAAAGGAAGTTTTTAAATGCATCCTAGATTGGTGTCTCGAGTGGGCGATCATTTTCAGAGATTGTAAATGTTGTTCTTAAAATCTTAGGAAGAAACAGATTATTTACTGTAACGTCACTGTAAAGTCACTGGTCAAAGTAACTTGTAAAGTCACTCTAGGCGTATTGAGAGATCCACTCAATGCAAACTAGTTGCGAATCCCATAGTATTTGTGGGATTCGTTCTATTTAAATTAGTCTGTTTTATCAATTTGACGTTTATTGATTTTATACTATGGTAATGAGCATTGCATTACACATATATATCATTAAAAGGTGTTAACTAGGCTTTAAAAGTCGATGATATATAGAGTACGCCGCCCCTGTCATGTTATATGTCTAAACCGTCGTTATCTTTAAGGGTTAATATCTCGGCTAATTACTGACGTGTTTTTTTTTTTTTTTTTTTTTTTTTCGAAAATTATTATCAACAATGCTTTTATATTTCTGCTACGACAGATACTTCCAGCGATGCTTAATACTTTTGTTGGATGACCGTAAATCGAAATTTGTGTATAACGGAAAAATGCGATTTTCCCAAAAACTATGTGACCTAGGGTAATCGCTATAATTTTCCTGCAAGGTTTAAATTAACATCTACTATCTCTAATTTTTTCATAATTTTAGTGTCAGTATATTTGGAATTAGATGGGGAAAACATATCTTTGCGCTACATTTTCGACGATATCTTTGAAAATATAATACCTAAAATTAAAAGAAGTGTATTTTTGAGCTCAGCATTACGAAAGCTTTCACACGATATCCCACACGATAGACAAAGAAAAGGGTTTTTTTTTTTTCAAGTAACTTAATTAGCCCCGCTACATTTTTACTAAATATATTTATGAATGTCTAATAATCTGAAAATATGTGAGTCAATAGTCTTTATTACTTCCCCAATTTGAACTTTCCACGTTCCATAGTTTACGAGTAAAATGGCTGTGACAGACAGACACAGGAGTGATCTTATAATGGTTCCGTTTGTACTTTTTAAGTACGGAACCCTAAAAATCAGTGGCGATATCCTTGTAAACGGCTTTCCATTTATTTCTCCTTTACTGAGGGATTTTAAGACTAAATCAGCTGCTGTTAATTGCTGTTTTTGTGTTTTATTAAACACCTGAAAATTAGCTAATATGAAATGAACTAAGTCAACAGAGTTTTTGCTTCCCGAATTTGACAATTAATTATAAGAAAATGATTTTAAATCACACGTTTTAAATCTGACGTAATTTTCACCAAACTTTTCTTTTTTAATATTCACCTGAAAATATTTTTATTGTTAGGAAGGAAATATTGTTATTTGCGCTGGCTTAGAATTGGCAACAAAGATAATCTCGAAATATGAAATAAATCTCTCGTGTACGTGTAAATATATTTTTTAATTTAAACTGTTTAGCAATATTATTTGGCTATTTGAAATAGGACGTAATTTCACCCGCATATACTGCTTTTAACATACATTAAATAATTAATTATTTCATAGTTTTTTCTGTTTAAATATTCACGTGTATAAACAATTTTTATGACGTAATTTTTAATATTTTCCTGCTTTTAAGACGTAATCATTTAAATCTAATTTCATAAGGGTTTTGTCTGTTTATAATATTCACGTGTAAATAAATTTTTTATTTAAAGGAAATATTATTATTTGAGAAGTTTTTACAATTGGCAACAATTTAAAATAATAAGCTTTTCTAAAATACATAAAAAATATCTCTGGAAATTCCGAAAATTCGAATTTAAAATGGAAATAAACCCTCAAAAAATGAGTCAAATAAAAAAAAATAAATGCAGTCTGCACACCGGGAGCTTCCAATGAATATACTTAGAAAAAATGGTTAAATTCCTATGTATTGTTTTTGCTCCTATAAAACTTTTTTATTGGAACGATTTTGTCCAACTTTTATATTAAATATCTCTTAAAATAATTCTTCGATTTAAAATCTGTCTGCTTCAGCGTGTTTATCAAACATTTCTCTATAATGCCACCAATTTTCATATTTTTATATGCAGTAGTTTTCTTAATATTTGTCTAGAAAGACCTCAGGTCACAAAAAAATTCATTAACAGTGGCGGTGACAGCGTTAGTTACATCTTTTTAGAATGAGAAGAATGAGAGTTATTTTAATAAGCTGAATTATTTAAGCGCCAAAAATTGTTTCAGGCATCTCTCTGGAGATCAGCTTTCGCTGGCAAACATCAACATAAATTCGAGGTTTTCATTTTATCTTTTGGATATAGAAATTGTTTTCACCTTTCAGCTTACCATCCCGCTAACACTAAGCTTGCTCACCTTACAATATATTATGGAAAATAAGATTTTAAAATTCATATTTTCAAAATGTGAGCATCTTACCTTTTTTTTTTTCCACTTGAACATGAAAAATAGCAAAAATTTAAAGTCTTAGAATAAAATTTTATTCATATATTTTATTTTTACATGAACAAGAGAAAATTATACTAATGCTTTAATAAACATTTATGGGGGATTTGTTTTTTGTTTGTTTGTTTGTTTTTTAATCAGAGGTTTAAGTCACTTATAAAGCTATCAGTTGTAATAAATAACTTTTTGAATTTTGAATTTTTTGATGGTGAGAAAAAAAGTGAGATATTAGTGACCGTTGATATGAATTTGCATTTTTTTCTCTTTTATTATATGTAACTTTATCTATGGGCGTTACTTTTGCATTTTATGTTGAACATTATTTCTCAAAAATAAACATGATATATGTATTTATACAATCAGTGTACTATTCATTTAAATACATTAATTAGAAACAGCATTATTATTATATATATCCATTTTTAATGCAAACACGGATACTGAAAGGCTTTTTGTTAAATATTGAATTATGGAACAGTAACGCCCGTAAGCAATGCTTACTGTTAAAAAGACGAAAAGAACTGTCGCGAATGTCCTACCATTGAATTATAAACAGGAATAATATTGGAATAAACAAATTAATAATTTTCACAAAGCTGTAATCTACAAGAGGTTCAAGATTATTTACAAAAAATATTATTGTACTGCAGATTTTTTTTTTCTCGTGAGAAGTCTTTACAATGACGTACTCGCTGAACTACAAGGATTTCGCATCTATCCTTTCTTGCGCATCTTTCCCGCATTACAGCATAAAAAAGGGGGAAAAAGACATTTCAAAAACTCATAGCTCATCAACGAATTGTCACAAAAATACAAACTTTGCATAATATTAAATCTCAGCGGAAAGACTACACGTCATGTAAACTTCATATACTACGGGCATTCCATAAAAACTGAGAGTTATTTTTTTACTTAGTGGCAACACTGCGAAACTAAAAAATAAAATTGCAGACGATTTTTTCAAACTTTTAACTATACGTTTATAAATTTTATAAATGAAGCAGACAATTTTATTTTCCTAGTTTCGTGCTTGTTTAAAGAACTGTATTTTTTTGCCCTACAGAAATGGAAGTCGGTGATTCAGAGTTGAAAAACAAAATGCGTTGCGCCATAAAATTTTGCTGTCATTTGGGAAAAACAGCTCCAAAAACAGTTAAATTAATAAAAGAAGCTTACACAGACAAATGTTTTGGTGAGTCTACGATTTTTAGATGGCACTGTTATTTCAAAAAAAGATGATTGTCTGCAGAACTGGCTCCTAAGCCTGGCCGACCAGAAAGTGTTGTGAATGATCGAAATGTTAACACTGTGTGGGCAATCTCGCAAGAAAATCGGCGAATGACATGTGAGGAGATAGCGGCATCAATTAACATTTCTAAAACGTCGATATTTCGAATTCTACGGAACAATTTACAACTTCGCCATGTTTGTTCCAGATGGGTCCCTCATCGCCTTACTAAAGAACAAATGCAAATAAGAATTCTCCAATGTTGTGAGTGGAAATAGGTGCTTCAAAATGATCCGAATTTCTTAAAGACTGTAATAACAAGTGACGAAACTTGGGGGCACCTTTTTGATCCCCTTACCAATTCCGCAGAAGCTCCGTGGTAGAAAATTTAATACAGATTCTGAAGTTATTTCAGCAGTGCAGGGTTCTTTGAAGCAGCTTCCAGAAAAAGACTTCTCTACTTGTTTTGAAAAGTGGGTTGAACGATGGGACCGTTGCATATCATATAAGGGAAGGTATTTTGAAAAAGAATGATGTATTTTTTGCTGTAAATATGTTTCTTGATTTTTAATGATTTTACTCTCAGTTTTTATGGAACGTCCTTTGTATATTAATTAATATGTATTTCATATATTTTAATGTCTTAACACAGTCTTTAAATATAAAGAGAAGTCTTTTCTTTTCCGGCTGGGGTATCGGTCTGGCGAGGTCTAGACACTAAAATAAGAATAGCAGAAAGCTAGAAATTTGCGACAGTTGAGAAGTCAAGTTAGGGTTTTCTCTGCCCCCACGAGCTGAAGATTCAGATTCTGATGGACCAAAGCGTAGGGGCGCTAGGACATAACATCAAATCACCAGTCGATAAATCTAGGGACCAATGCTGATGGTCAGATGGATGGTCAACAAAGAGCGTTCAGTGCTTTTTTTCAAATCTCTCCTACGAAAGCCACAACAAAAAAATGTCAATAAGTCTTTCTTTTCCAGCCGTTCTGTGGTCGTCAACAAAATAAAGGGGAGTCAACAAAAGAAAGAGGTTGAGATGGACATGTTCACTGGTGATATAGACATCCGATGAAAGCCATAAAAGATGAAAGGCCCCGCGTGACCGCAACAAAGACGCCGCAGTTCTTAGGATCTGTCTCTTTGAACGTTAGGGCAGCTTTTATTTGCTTTTTTTTCATACATTTCCTAAGTAGCTATAAATATGTCAATTGGTCTGTCTTATTCAAACGTTCTGTGGCCATCAAAAAAAAAAGGAAAGGAGAATCTCAACAAAACAAAGAATCGGAGATGGACATGTCAGCGACGTTCCCCAGTGACCTTTGACCTCTAGACATCTGATGAAAGTCATAAAAAATGAAAAACGCAGGCGCCACAGTTCGTGGGTTCTGTCTATTTGAGCCTTAAGTGTCCGATGGGGGAAGCTGGTTACACACTCTTAAAAGTTAATTATATTGTGTCGCACGAAAGTTAACTTGAGACAGCAGAGAATTTTCAGAGTATAAGATTTTTAGATTTCATAGATTTTAAGAATATAATTTCTGTTTCTCTTTTCAAGAGAGTTCTTCAAACATGACACCTCTTTTCATCGAATTTGAAAGTTGCCCTTTACAGTTTCTCAAAATGCTATTTTAGTTCTGTGGCACTGTAACAGTCTGGCAATGGCCAATATGTTTACAGCCAATAATGAATTCCAAATGAAGAAATTATAAAGTTATTATGTTTGATCAATGGTCCTTACGTTATTCTTTATATGAGTGAGTGATCTAATAGAAATGCTTCGATGTCCGACTTCAAAGATGGAACCTCTACCCGTTGCTACCCTGATGTCATCACCTCCCATTTAATGTGTATCGAGGTATTTGATTTTTTTTTTTTTTTTTTACACTTTTTTATTACACTTAACCTGCTTTTTAGGTAGATTTCGTATGAAATGACCTATTACATTATCCCTATGTTGGAATTTCTGAAATTTTTTTGCAGATCTACACCGATCATGACCCCTAGAACCCAAAACCACCCTCAGTAAAAAACTTTATCTATCTACCTATCTATCTATCTATATCTATCTATCTATATATATATCATTTTCTTCTGGACACGATAACTTCCTTAAATCTGCACAAATCTCTTCCAAACTGATACATAAAATCAAGGGGCATAAATCTCGGTCAAGTTCGTTAATAGGCAAAATCGGACCAAGGGGGTGGAAATAGGGAGGGGTTTTGTGAAAACCGAAAAAAACCCATAACTTCTTAATTTTTATATTATCATATCATTACATTATATTATTGTTATTATCAAATCAGTTTAAAGTTTTTATTACTTCTGAAAAAAGGGCCAAAAATTTATGTATCACAGATTTTTGATTAAATTAAAAATGGGTTCAAGGGGCTAAAAAATATAGGGTTTTAGGGAGACAAAAATTCATAATTTCGTCAATTCTCAAGATATCAAATCCAATTAAATTTATTATATATTTTCTTAATATTATCTATAACTTTTATATTGACAAGGTTTTGATAGGACCAATTGGTACCGCAAAAAAAATTAAAAACGAAAACAAAAAGGGGGGTTGAAGAAGAAAAAAATCCATAACTTCGTCAATTCACAAGATATAAAATCCGCATGCATTTATTATATATCTCCTTTATATTGTCTACAACTTTCATATTGACAAGTTTTTGATAGGACCAATTCTTACAGCAAAAACAAATTAAAAATACATAGTGGTTGGAGAAAAAATCATCGTATTAAGTGTGTATTCAAATCCAAATTGCTTATTTTCTGACTCATTTTGAAATTCATTTTTGCTCCCAAACGCATCCAATTGGTAGATTCTCTTATTCAGAAACTATATAATGTATCGTAATGGTCTATTTTTTTTTTTTTATAGAGGCAGAATATATTTCAAAAAATGATGTCAAAGTGGGCATTTTGAACTGAATTTCTCGAAGCCATTGCGTTGGAAACGAAAAATATTGTCCTACTGAGAAAATAATTGTTTATATATCAAGTTTTAATTAATTGAACGAAAAGTAAAAACACAGGTCGCTTATAAATCTCTTCAAAAATCACGTGAGCAAATTTCATATTTTTTCTTTTAACAATGAATTGACTGAAAATGTGCCAGGAAATTTCGAGTTGTTGAGCATGGAAAAGTATTTTTTTGAATAACGCCTTAACATGATTCTGATAAAACCAGCTGTTATATAAAAATAAAAAATAAAAAAAAGAACTCGTCAAAAGTGGCCATATAAAATTGTTAAAGTAGGTTTATCTCTAATCATGATTTACTTTTTGTTGTTGAAATTAGCACTTAAGGGTGTATTCCGATCCAAACTGCTTATTTTCTGATTCATTTTAAAATTCATTTTTGCTCTCAAACGCATTAAACTGGGAAATTCTCTTATTTAGAAACTATATAATGTGCCGTGCTTCTTAATTTTTTGATAAATGCAGAAAATACTGTAAAAAAACACTGTCAAAGTTGGAGTTTTGAACCGAATTTTCCGAAGCGGGCGATCTGGGGATGGAAAAAATGGTCTTACTGAGAAAATAATTGTTTAAAAATCAAATTCTAATTAATTGAGCTGAAAATGAAATCACACGGCATGTTAAACATGTCTTCAGAAATCACCCCAGCAAGTTTCATGTTTTTACTTTTAAAAATGAGTCTGAAAATGTCTCAGAAAATTTCGAGCAGTTGAGGGTGGAAAAATATTTTTTCGAATACACCCTTAACTTCGAAATGTAACTGCGCCTGTAGGCCGAGCCCGCAGGGAATTTTGTACGTAAAGATGGAATTTTGTTATCGTCTTATAAGGTGTCTCAGGGCTTCTAAAATTGGAAGAAAGAAAAAAAAGAGACCACATTTAACATTTAACATCTTAAAATGTATATGATTTTAAAACACGATTTTTATTGAGATGAAAGATATATGTACTTTCTTTCCTTTTATGTATTTAAAAAATTGCAAGATGCAGAATTAGCATTTACAGGGGGCTCCAAACTGTCAGATATTTGACGAGCACAAAATTGATATAACAGCTTACGCTCAAGATTAGAAAATAAATATTGCAACTAGAATTAAAATTTTGGTTCCTACTTATACTTCAGATTGTAATAATTACCCTGAACCTGAATAAATTTGTATTTAAAGCATTTTTTATATTTTTAATACAAAGTTGTATTTAGCTAATACAAAATTTTAAAATTTTCAACAACATAATCACCTAAAAAAATTTTTTTTAACAATAAAAAGAAAATTTTACGTTCACTTTATACAGATTAACATAAAACGTAAGTTTTGAAAATTTTATGAAAAAATGTTAGGAAGTTTTTGAGATATCCTGCGCGTTATGCCGAAAAACGTCATTTGAAGAAAAATTACTTCTAAGTTTCGGAAACGCAGCTATTGAACGGGTATATTTCTAATAAGCCACAACTTCTGTTCTAATGATAATTTTAAGGAAATAATTATATTAAAATGTTCAGAAAACACAGGAGTTTAACATCTAAAAAAATTTTTATTTCGAAAATTTTGAATCTTTAAGAGTCCTGAGACCCCTTAACCCACTTCTTGACAGGCTAGAATTATAAAAATTATGTTCACATGTGTGTTTTCTATGACAATACAACATTTCAATACTTTTAGAACTTAATTATAAATTAATACATTAATTTTAAAGCATTTTTCACGAGCCCGCCACTGGTGATACTTCACCAAGTATTGTCTGTAAAACATGCATTTCTATAGGAATTGAAACAACAATAAGTATAATTATGAGCCAATAAATGTTCGCCAACATAGGCCAAATGGTTCTGAAACTGCAATAATGAAACATTTTAAAGGCTAAAAAGTAAAAAATAAATTATAAATTAAAAGTGAATTGTGTGATATTTAAAAAAAAAAATTCGCGTTTATCAATTATTAGTTTAATAATTGAGAAATCAATTTAGGAATACTATAGTTTCTATAGCGTTTCATTTTTCTTTCCTATTGTCCTATGTTAAAATAGAAACAGAGCAAAAATTATATATATATTTTAATAAATTCACTTGCTTACGCTTTCTACAAAGTGCAAAAAAAGTAGTGAATATTAATTAATGTATTGTAACGGAAATTTTTGGGAAAAAACATGAATTACAGAAACAAATTTAGAAGTGATTTTCAAGCTGAACATTGAATGCTTATAAAATAGACTTTTTAAAACACTATTTTTACTCTTATACAGTATAACACCTTTTATCCGAAACTCTCGGTTAACCGAAATCCATTTTTAAAGCTTTTTTTTTCTTTAAGTATACATTCCTTGTGTGCAAAATCCATTTTCAAAACTTTTTTTTTTTTTTTTTTTTTTTTTTTTTTTTTTTTTTTTTTTTTTTTTTTAGCTATCATGTTGCTTGTGTGCAAGCGTTCGATTCCGAACTACGAGTGTATATAAATATTTTCGATCCCCTTTCATAGAGTTCCTTTGAATTTAACTAGAGCTCCCGTAAGCTGCGGAGTGGAACGAACAAAACGAACAAATTAGCAATTCTGAAGTTTTTGAATGTTTTGCAAAAAGTTTGGCTTGGCTGGAGCAGCAGAAAGACTGTGATTTTCGTAAACTAATAATATTAAAAACTTCGTGATAGAGTTTCAAAGTAAAGGCAATCGAAACTGTGACAAATAAGACATTGTTTCATACCCTTGTGAAATATATAAAAGGTACTTAATTTCAAAATCAAAATTCAGGTAATTTATTCTTGTTTCTATTTTGTTATTGCTTTATTTTTATTAAGCACTTGTTACCATAATACGAAATAGCGCATATACTTCTCCCTAATCTTAAAATTGAAGCATTATCGATTATACGAAGATTTCGATTTTCCGAAAGAGGGTCGGTCCCAATTACTTCGGATAATCGAGGTTCTACTGTACTTATTTTTGATGCTGAAGTACATATTTATGTTTTCTCTAACAGTGTGTATAACTTTTTCAGGGCAGTTATTCACTTAATTTTAGAAATAATGTACTTATCTCATAGTGATATTTGGTATGTTCATTTGAAGATAAACAATCTAGTATTGCACAATGTTAGCAAGAAGTGCTAATTAATATTTAGCGATTAAGAAATTTAAAGAATTTTAACTTAATTCTTCAACGTTTGGATCGTTGTGATCATTGAACGTGGTCGAACGTGAACGATCATTACGTGGTAGCAAGTTTCTAATTATTATTCTTTCTTATTTTCTTTGTAAATAGTTATGTAAATAAACTTCGTTATTTTTTTGTTAATTAACTTTGTAGCATTTTATTTGTTGTAAATAGCGTGATTACTTGTGTCATTAACTAGTACTTCGTAAGTAGGGAATCTTCAAAATTACACAACGCATACATTATTTTGAAATACTTTAATTAATTTTAGTTTGACAAATTTAATGTTTCATTTGTTATTTCTATTAATCCTCACTAGAACTTAATACGATCGCATACATGTTTATATACTGTATCTCCTTACTCTTAAACATGAAAGGTTCACCTGGATGTTTAGGGTGGTTCTGCAAATACCTAACCAACTTATTTCAGTTGTCACAAATCATTCTAACGCACTGGGAAAGAATTAAGAGGTGTTGTATTACCAATTTTATCTATTGTTTCAATGAATTTCAAAAAACAAATTCCTGTTTATATTTGATTTACTATTGTAGTTATTAAAAGGTAGTATTATTGTAGAATATATATTATACTAGCTAAAGTACCCGGCGTTGCCCGGAATTTTAAAAATATTTGTTTTGAAAAATCAACAATAGCGTGTTAATTTACGTAATTTTCACTCTTTATAATCCGGACGACAGATTATTTACTTAGTAAATATAATCTGTGATCTGGATTGAGACCGAGATTAAAACATTTTGATGAAAAGTTGTTTCCGCGTGTTTTGCTATTTAAATAATTTTTTCATGATTAAAAAAATACTAGAATATTTTAACACGTGAATTGGTTAATAAATGTATATCGATATACATCGGACAGACAAATTTTCATTTTTATATATTAGATAGATTGATAGATAAAGTTTTGAACTGGGGGTGATTTTGGGTTCTAGGAGTCATGCTCGACGTAGATTTGCAAAAATTTTCAGAAATTCCAGCATAGGGGAGAATGTAATAGGTAGTGTATCTTACGAAATCTACTTACTAGTCAAGTAGCAGGATAAATAGTAAATTACACTGATAAACAAGAAATTTTTTCACAGAAAATTGTAACAGATTTAAGTAACCATACCCTTGGGAATTTAGGAAATATTCACAAAAAGGTGAATTTGGTTTCAGTTTTAGAGATATCTGTGTTTAAATATCTCTTATTATGTTATTTTACTGCCTTTTAATGTACTTTGTTTCTACAGTCTAATGATCCTGAAAGTGAATAAATATCTGCTACTTATAACACATCTAGGTACCAATAAGATGTGCTTCGTCCATGGGAAAATTGCAGCACAGCAGCGCCACCTGTTAGGCGATTTACACCAAAACATAATCAGCCCCAATTCATATAAAGGATTAATAGAGATAATACAGGGAATAATAAAGAATAATACAGGGTTCGTACACATTTCTTTAAATAAAAATCAAGGACTTTCAAGGACCAAAATAAAGAAAAATGTAAGGACCTACAAATTAAATAAACTAATAAATTATAATATGCATTTTTAATAAAGGGGTTCACTTTCGAAAATACAAGTTTTTAACATTCAAATCGTCGGGAAAGGGGGGGGGGAGATTTCAGCGTGTGGCAGTAGAAATTTGGAAAATTTTAAAATAACAAATACAGAAGACAATAAAAACTAGTCAGATGTGCCAATCCAAAAACTTTCTTCTAGCTCATACATGTTAATACTAGAAAATTCACTATCATAGTGCCAGCATTAAATAGCAATCTATGCCCATCTAATGATTAGGATTCTAATGATATGAAATTCCATGCATTAGTTCTTGAGATATGACGTCACTAAAATAGTGTAAATCCTATAAATTACAGAATAGCAGCTCCATCTGTTGGGTGATTTACACTAAAACCTATTTAGCAACAACTTGTGTTAACGTCTGACTGAATCTGAAGTTTGATGAAAATCCGTGCATTAGTGCTTGTAGCTATTGCGGAGCTATATTAGAGCTATCGCGGAAATCATGAAAAATACAGCATGATTCTGAAGGAGAAGTTCTACAAAGATCGGATCAACAGTGAATATGTCAATACAGTTCCCATAAGAATTAAGGCCCAACCTTTAGTAACCGAAATCATTCCTCCAACTGTCAGGTATAATCCTTGTTGAATCTCAAGGATGAAGGCTATTCTATGTGAAAGTAAATTATCGTCTAAAGAACTTTCATTGACTTTTTTAAGAATCTGCTGATTTATAACAGGAATTTCTCCAGCGTCGTTGATATTTTTTATCGCAGTAAGGATGATAAAAACTAAGAGCATAATATCAATGATTCGATGTCCTTTGAAATGGAAAATATTTTGCAATTTACTAAATATATTAAAATAGATCATAGTTGTAAAGACCAAAACCGCATAACAATGGACATACTTAAATTTTGAATCTAAGAGTTCAATCAATAGTTTTATGTTACCGTACATTTTATGATTTAATTTAAAATTAAAAGGTGAAACAGCAATTCTTCTTCTAACTTCTCTCATCATTTCAATAAGATAACAGTATGTAATGTCATGCGCAATAAGGTACATTAATAATGGCAAGTAGCAGCAAAAATAGCTTGTGAAATACAATAAAACACTATGTATATTATTAAATTTTGAAGAAATATTGTGCAACAGTGATGTCCAATAAGGATATTTTAAGGAAAAAGCTTCTATATTACCAGCAGTAATCGAAAAACATATTGAAATTGAAAACAAAATCAAGAAAAAAAACATGAAAAGTGACAACATCATCATATATTTTCTTCTTTTCTTATTCAAAGCATAAATGCGTTTCCTTTCCATATTGTATTTTGACAATACTTGAAGCATTTCAACATAATCCTGCTTTTTCCGACGCAAAACATAACTGAATAACAATCCGGAATAACAATAAACTATTGGTGAAAAGATGTCCATATCAAAGCTATCAAGAAAGAATCCGAAATGAAAAGCACTGGCTAATAATCCAATAATTGATGTAACATAAAACATAAATTTCATTCCAAATTTTAATGCTGGGTTTACCTTATCTTCTTTTCCTGAAATATCTATTCCAATGATTCTAAATGCATAAAATACAATATCAAAAATAGGTATATGTTTACTGAAGACGGCTGGTTTTGTATGCATTTTTTCACTTCCTACTGAAATTATACAGGGGTCGTACGTGTCCTGAAATTTTAAGATCAGGAAAGTCTTCCGTACTAGTATTTTCTTATTGAAAATCTCTTCTTAAATAAGACGAAATTTCGCACGTTTACCTATATTTATTTTTCTATTAAAAAAAATATTGATATTTGTCCAAAAAAAATCCCTGAAGCGTGCGACTCTTGTTTATAGTTTTGAAATTTCCAATTTTGAAAATGAAAATGGGGAAGAATTAAAATATCTTTTCGATAATCATGTATGTGCCACTTTGTCAAATTTTATTCAATTGTATTAAGAAGGAAGATTTATCAGTTATTGCATTTAAATATACATTTTGACATTAAATGATTATATGTATGTACAGCAGCAAGGTAAATTTAACAAAATATACAAGTTCTCAATAATATGTTTCGATAATTTATGTGTCTTACTACATTATTCGATTAATATCAGAGGTCACACTTGATTTCACACGAAGGAACTTAGTTTACATTTATTGTATTTTGCCATTAAAATTATTTGCGAATATGAAATGAATTAAAAACTTCAATAGTTTTTACATTAGATTATATCGTGAAAGATGTATTTTTTTTTTTTTAATTGCTAAATAATAATTTACTTCAGCTGCATATTGATGATCCATTAAATCAAGGCTATCAATATATGTTACACGAATGTAAGCATACAGTTTAAATAAATTTATATATATTTAAAGATAAAAATATTCTATTTCAGGTGTTCGAGATAAATTTGTCAGTTTGAAAATAGTATAAAATTATGCGGTTTTGTGAAAAATGTCATATATTCTATATATGTTTATGCTACTTTGTTTCAGATATAAAGATGACGCCAAAGATAACGGGAGGGGAGGCCATCGGAATATTTAAAAGGAGTAACCTGCATCAAGATGAACCGCACTGGTAACCCAATTTCGCAATCAAGGCGGCTATTCAGTGTTCCTTAAACACCTCAAAAATGATACGAAGTGAAATGTCGAGGTGCAACGGAGACTATGAAATGGAAATATTTATAGAGAAACATAAAGAAAATGAATAGTCTCTACCACCACAAAACGATATAACAGCAAGTCATTATTTTTTGCAATAAAAGATATTCAGGGTTCATTATAAATTGTTTAGGTCACATTTATTATATTATGTAACAAAAATAATTTGTGAATATAAAATATATGTAAAACTTCGACAGCTTTTGTATAAATAAGTTTCGGCGAAGTTTTTGAAGTGCAAGATCAAGTTATTCTCAAATAATACTCAGGATATTTTTGACGTACCAAGCAATTTCTAATGCGCGGCAATAGAAATAAACTTTTTTTTTTCTTGCACAAATTAAATATAAAAATAACTCTAATTTCATTCAGATGATGAACTTAAAACATGGCATAGATTTTATTGCTAAAATTAGCGTGATTTCTGTTTCGCATATTGGATTCCAAAAGTTTCACATCTACTTTATACTTCAAAATTTGTAGTAGTACACGAACTATATTTATGAGTCATTCTTTTTTCTAAAACTTTATTACATAAAACCCATTTCCTAAAATAAAGACTCACAAGTATATGTACAATTAAAAATAGACAACGTAGATGACGTAATAAGTAGCATAGGGAATATTTCTAACAATCAAAAGTTTCCAGAATAGCTTTCCAAGTTCTCATTATTTCAACATTTTCTGCTATTTACGGAATTCCAACAGATCCTTTTCCATGATTTAAAGGTATTTTTACATTCAAATAAAATTATTTTAAAACATAAACTATTATTATGTTTTTATAGTATCTAAATGTATCCACTCAAAATTCTTCAATATGAGTTTAGTAGCAGACAAGGAATATAAAATAAATTTCTCATCAAACTGTGTCTGGTTCAGTTCTGCCGTATTACATCCCACTTATGCACTTATTAGGTGTTTTTAATCAGCTGCCAGTCGCAAACGATGCTTGTACATATGTATTCCGTGCATACAGATTGTGTTTTTTTTTTAATAAAAAGTCCTTCCAAATCAACCGAAAAAAATTATTTTAAAATTATTTTAAAATTATTTTTAAATTATTTTAAAACATAAACTATTATTATGTTTTTATATTATCTAAATGTATCCACTCAAAATTCTTCAATATGAGTTTAGTAGCAGATAAGGAATATAAAATAAATTTCTCATCAAACTGTGTCTGGTTCAGTTCTGCCGTATTCCATCCCACTTATGCACTTATTAGATGTTTTTAATCAGCTGCCAGTCGCAAACGATGCTTATACATATGTATTCCGTGCATACAGATTATGTTTTTTTTAATCAAAAGTCCTTCCAAATCAACCGAAAAGTTATCAATATGAACTTATTTGTGGATATGGGATGTATAATAAAGTTTTCATAAAACTGTCTGAAATGCGTACTAAATCACAGTTATTCTTTTCAGCAAACATATGATTTTAGTATCACTTGCTATTGGCTAACGATCCTTAGCACGATTTACTTATATACGTATACATACATTTTATATATTTTTTAAACTAAACGTTTTAGAAATGATTTTTGAAGTTTTCATTATTCCATGATTTGTTTTGTTTTTTTTTTACCCTGGCAATCGATAATTTTTCTTTTATTCAAAGCATTTTTTAAGCAGAGAAACTTTTACTTTCTCATAAAGCAGTTTTATTAATCATTTAATTATATTTGTATATTATAGATATCGGTCAATTCAAAAGTCTTCAATTTGAGCTTAGTTGAGGACATTTTGTGTAAAATAAATTTTAATTTGTCATCAAGCTGTCCAACATACCTATTAAGTGACGCTAATGTTTCTCAGCAATTGGTTAAATATTTTAAATACCAGTTGCTATCGGATAACGATACCAAAAGTTTCGATTTGGCCTTATTTGTAGGCAAGAGATGTAAAATAATTGTTAATTGTTAATCAAACTGTCTGAAATAAGTATTGAATCACACTTTATTCTTAGCAGCTGGTTAGATGTCGGCTAACAATGCTTGTGCATATGCATTACTTGCATACTTAAACATACATATCATTTCCAATTTATCGAAAGAGTGATAAAACCGAAAATGTTTCATTATTGATTTCATATTTCAGACACTAGCTCTTTAACTAAAAAAGTACTTATTTTTTAGGGCATGTCTTGCATTTGCAACATATAAAGTAGCATAATAATATTATTTAGAGGACGCAATATAAAGTTAAACGAATGTACTTTTGACATTTGAAATATAATTGTTTACCAAAACTTTTAACGCTGATGAAAGAAATTCTGTTTTTCTATCATTTTACAAATAAGTATTTTAAGTGTTTCGTGCATAAAAAATTAATTTTTCATTGTAACACGATTTTGGATAATTTATATGTTTATAAAACAATATTACGTTTAGGCGCACCTGCAAGATTATCCTGCGTGCCTACTCGGCCAGTGGTGCCAAAGGTTTTCTATTCCTGAAATAGGTGTGTCGTAATACCATTACATAACAAAAATTCTAATTTTTTAATAAATTAAAAATCAATAAAATTCTTATTACTACTACTTCCTACCGTTACATAACAAGCATTCGAATTTTTTAATAAATTGTAAATCAATAATGTCTTATTACTACTAATTCATTTCAATACTTCTGATCTCTTAAAGAAAATAGATCAATTCAATATATTAAACTTATGTAAATATATTATTTTCAAAAATACATATTGATATTTTTACAGATGAAAAAATAAATTTTCAAATAACGTGAAGAAATAGATTTATGGGGGAAATATAAAGAAAACTATTAGTATTTTTGTACAACGAACAGGAAAAATAAGTTACATAACAATTTTGCAAATGAAAGATAATGATTAATAACATGCAAATTTCACTTAAAATAGTTATTTGTAAAATGACAGAAAAATAGAATTTTAGTCATCAGCTTTAAAGGTTTTAGTAAGCAATTATATTTTAAATGTCAGAAGCACATTCGTTTAACCTTATATTGTGTCCTCTAAATAATATTATTATGTCACTTTATATGTTGCAAATGAAAGACAGGTCCTGAAAAAGCGGTACATTTTTAGTTGAGGGGCTCGTGTCTGAAATATGAAATCAATACTGAAACATTTTCGTTTTTTACCACTTTTTCGATAAAATGGAAAACACTGATGAGCAGCACTTTAAATTGAGACAGTTTTAATTGTTACTACAACAGCAAAGAACTCGTTTTATTTAAAGGTGGTGAAGTTAGCCTGTCAATGTAGTTATGGAAACTAAATAGTATTTTGTATTGTGTAAGCAATGGGGATAGATTTTATTACATTTGGAGATATGTCTCTTTTGATAGATTAATATAATTTTTGTTCTATTTTCTTTTATTTGCCATAAAATGACTTGATATCTGTCGTGCCATTTCAGCCAATCATTGTTCATATTATAATTTTTTTTTCATTTTAACATTTATCATATTTAAAAATCTATTAAATATGATAAATATCACATGTGACTATGTTGAGCAACATTTTAAATTAAGACAGTTTTTGCTGTTACAACAATAGCAAAGAACTCGTTTTACTTGGATATGTGTGAAGTTAATACATCAACGTAGTTATGGAAACTAAATAGTATAGTATTTTGATTGCGTGGGGATAGATTTTATTACATTTGGAGATATGTCACTTTTGATAGATTAGTGACATTTTTGTTCCATAGTTTTTTTATTTGTCGCAAAATGTCTTGATGTCTATAGTGCCATTTCAGCCAATCGTTGTTAATATTATTATTTTTTTTTTACACTCTAACATTTATTCATTTTTAACAGATCTTTCTTATGACGAAAATATGAAATGTTTCCTTAAATTATTTTATACAAAATTTAATCGGTACCTGATAAACCTGTAACAAATTTCATCTTTATATTTATTATATAGTAGTTAATCAACTATTCAATTTTATAGTCAGGGAACCCTTCATTAAGCACCCTGTAAAAGAATATAGTGTCAAATCAATCTATTCTAAATTAAAAAAAAAAAAGTAATTATCGCTGCGGTCGTAAATGAATTTTCTGTGACCGGAGGTCTTTTTCGTCTAATCCAATAGTATTAAGAAAATAATTAATGAAAAATGGCAGTTTTATAGAGAAACGTAAGATAAATTTACTAGCAGGGGAAGAATGACAGTTCAACATCAGCAGGAAGCTTGAGGAGGGTGGTGGAAGTGGAACCGCTGAGAAGGTTTAAGTGAGATGATAAGGACAACTTTAATTCTACTATAACATGAAGGTGGAAGAGATAAGATAATGTGTTGATACAGAATTTCACACAATATAACACAAGGTTAAAATTAGGTAAGATAATAAAGTCATTCTATAACATGGGGAGTAAATCCCCCCTAACCCAGAGAAATAGAAAAATTTTGGTACTGCCATCTGTAGGATATAGTTGGAATTATTTTCGGAATTAGTATTTTATTTTTCCTAAGTTTTGAGTGCGATTCGAAATTGTAAATATTCTCTTGGTTCGATAATTTGTTGCGGACCTAACTGATAGAACCAATGAACTATGCTTGAGAGTCGAGATTTTAGGTGTTTAAAGGCAGTTGTCATGTGCGAGATACACCATTTTTCAGAATGACTTTGAAAGAGGAAATGAATAGTGTGGTGTGTCTGTATACAAAGGTGTGTATTTATTTTTCGTTGAATTATGTGTTTACCGGAAATGAAAAGTTTAAGGTTGATTTTATTCTAAATTTAAATGAAACCGGAAATTTATCTTTTTACCCGACTTCCAAGAAGGGTATGTGTTTCAAGCGTATCTGGGTATGTGGATTTATTCATACCCTCGAAACATCCCAACGGTTGGATGGATTTTAACGAATGAGGTCTCTATCGATTCGTCTTAACTGTCCGATTGTTATAGGCTACGTTTTGTTTTCATAAATTCAAAATGGCGGTAGAGACGAAACAAAAATTTACGCACCCTATTAAGTGGCATATCATTGGATAGGTCTTTCAAAATGAAGACGATGTTTCATTGATTATTTTACAGTCAGAAGCTCCGTTTAAATATTACACAACCTGGAAGTTCTGTAGGTAGGATATCTAGCTTTACTGCAACTCTAACCTTCATAGACATCTATAGGCCTCATCAAAACAGTGCTTATAGATAGGAACTAACAATTAAACACAACTTAAAAGTCATCAATACAAGTAAATAAAAAAATAGTTTCACATTGATGAGAAATAATTAATTAGTTCGCTTTTTTACGCAGTCGGGTTTTTTGATTTTTTAAATTTAATTGTACTTTTTTATTCAATATGATGCAATTGAATATTAACATATAGTACAATAACGTTTATGTTGTAATGAAGGAGATTTATCAGAATCCGAGTCACGCGGCAAGTTTCGGTGGTGTAAATGCTTTATATTACGCTGCCAAAGTAAAAGTACCCAAAAAGACCATACAGAAATGGTTAAAAGTG
The DNA here is from genome assembly GCA_963932465.1 of Maratus speciosus. Taxonomy (NCBI): domain Eukaryota; kingdom Metazoa; phylum Arthropoda; class Arachnida; order Araneae; family Salticidae; genus Maratus; species Maratus speciosus. Next base: position 343,381,112 of record OZ010800.1, read on the forward strand.
TTCGACTCGTAAACGCTTTACAAACCTGTGCAAAGAAAGTTTGCGAACAACCGCGTGATTGTGTATTCATTCGATCAACAATGGCAAACCAATTTAATAGATCTGAACTGTCTACAAAAGTACAATCCAGGATTTCGCTGCATTGTAACGTGCATCGACATTCTTTCTAAATATGCGTGGACAATTCCACTTAAAACGAAAACTGGGGAGGACATTTTGAGAGCCTTTTAATCTATTTTTACAACTCGAAAGCCCAAGTCTCTTCAGGCAGATGCTGGAACCGAATATAAGATGTGTCATTTTCAGAGATTTTTAAAATAGCAAGGTGTACTATTTTTCATTACTTTTAATAATACAAAAGTTTCGGTGGTAGAACACATTAATCGCATCTTTAAAACTGAAATGTGGCAATATTTCACGCATAATCGCACCTATAATTATATCGATATGTTAGGCTCCCTGTTACAGATTTATAACCATACTCATCATTCCAGCAACAAGGCAGCCCCCGTGAAAGTACCACCTGATAACGAAAGCGAAAGCGATTTGTGGTTTACTCTATTACGGGAAAATGCAGGACGTGGAAGAAAACCTTTCGCGTTGAAAGCGGGGGAAATCGTACTCGTTTCAAAACAAAAATTAACTTTTGAAAAAGGATATGAAACGAATTAGACCGAGAAACTGTTTTCAAGAGTTTTTTTTTTTTTTACATATGATCTGTAATCCTGTTCTGTAAAGGGATGCCCGTGTTGGATCCTCTTGGTTGTATTAAATGGATTGTTCTTTTACAATTTTTACACATTTATCTATACATTTGGTTATTGATTGACCCTTCAATTCCCACATAGAATCCTATCCGAGAAATTATTATTTGTTTCATCGTTTTTAGTCATTTAACCACTTAAATAAGACAATAAAAGCAATTTTAATGTTTGTTGTTTTTAACACTTTCCAACAAAGTTGAAAAGTGTTTATCAATTCGGTTTGTCTGTCTGTCTATCCGTCTGTCAGTGGCGTGGCGTCCGGTCATCACTGGATGCGGCGATGACCAAGCAATATTTTAAAACTCTTAATAAGCTTTTAAAACTCTACGATCCAGTTTTAGCAGAACATTTGGAGTTCATGTATAAGTGAAGGTAAGATTTAAAGTTTCTTTTTTGAACATTCAACCATTGAATTTTAGAGTTAATAATTTTTCCCCACAAACTTAAATAATTGCGATGACCACCGAAAATTTTCACGCCACGCCACTGCCGTCTGTCTATCTGTCTGTCTGTCTGTCTGTCCGTGCTCTAACTCACCTAAATATAGTCAGATGGCCACAAAATTGATATATGTTATTGGAATTTACTATGGCATGCTCGGTATTGAAAATGAAGTGTGTAGCATTTGCGAGGGACACTCAAAAGAATTACATGCTATGGGGAAAAATCGTTCTCGGTGCATTTTAATGTACATTATTTTAAATATATTGAAATTTATATGTATTACTGAGGCATACTACAAGACTTTTACTTTAGAATCTGGTGGGCATAGAATTTATCGTTCATTTCTAGGGACACACAAACGTATTTGGTTCTGCCTACGAAGAATAATTGCTGGAAGCGCGTTTTCAGTTGTAGTACGAATTTTAAAATTTAACTAGTTTTTTTTTTTGCATATTACTTGGTGAGTATAAATTCCAAAGATCATATACAGGGCTACGCAAAGATCTCAAGTACATTTCCCTTTATTGGTGAAAATTGCTGAGTGGGAATTTTCAACTGTGCTATGCGTTAAATTGAACTAGCTTATAGCATACTATGTAGTATGCATACAAATATATCGATCATATACAGGAAGTAATTCAGAAAAGTTTCCTTCTATCAATGGTAATTGCAGAAATCGGGTTTTCGGATAACTTATATGCATTTTCTAAATTTTATACATCACTGAGGTTTACTACAAGATTCTGGCAGTAGAATATGATGTGCATTGCATTTATCGTTCATTTACAGGGATACATAAACGATTTCGGAAACAATACTGATTGCTGAAAGTGCATTTTTAATTAATAAAAGATTGGGAAGAAAAGTTGCTCAGCCTGATCGAAGGGTATTCACCATATCATAATATTAAAATATTTATTTGCTTCAAAGACGTTATAAAAACACATTAAAAGTAAATTAAAAACTCTTTATTTACATGTTTCAACTCATTTTCTGAGTCGTCGTCAGAATGTATAGTAGGAAATTACAAATGCATAATGAAAAATGGAAAAAATCATCGAAAATAAACAAGTAATCATGTAACGCGCCCTATATTTTCGCGATTGCTCGTGCTCCCACTATGTCGCGATGCCGTAATTTATCCAACCATTCAACCCATAAATTCGGGATACGAAAAGATAATGTATCGTTACAAACTCCCGAACCTCTTAAATAAATTGCAATGGACTCTCTTATGAATAATTGTAAATAAAAATTAGACCTGTAGATGATTTTACTCTCGTTAAAAAGTATGTTAATGTTCTCTATTTGATTTAGCCGGGATAAAGCAGTATTACCTCTATTGTATTTTATGTCCGCTATATGTTCTTTACATCTGATATTGAATTTTCGTTGGGTTATACCTATATAATGATTTTTGATTCCTCCCTCCCTAATAAATGGAATCATATAAACTCCTGAGAGGTCATCTCTATTAATCGGATCAATTTTAGTATTTAAAAGCATCTTTAATTTCGGAGGCGGCTTCGCGATCAAACATAAGCCAAAATTTCTTAAATGATTTTTATATGTTCAAAGAAACCAGGGAAATAATTTGCTACAACCTTTTTCATAGTAACTTCATTAATAGTTTTATTTTTATTTTTAGAAGTATCAAAGGAGCTCTGAATCAATTTGTTAATTAATTTTACCTAATATCCATTATCACTAGCAATACGTTTAATTTTCTCTAATTCATCCCCCAGATTTATATCAGAAGAAATCTTGAAAGCACGATTGATTAGGAACCTGAAGGTGGATAATTTGTAAGGCAATGGGGTGCATGCATCGGAAGGTATAACGTTTAAATCTGCGATAGGTTTTCGGTAAACTGGACGAATTAATTCATTCCCCTTTCTCTCTAACTCAACATCTAAAAAAGGTAATTTCCCCCCTGTTTCTAGTTCAAAAGTAAACTTAATATTATTGTCAAGTTCATTTAACTGTTGTATGAAAATCATTAACTCTCCAAACAATAAAAATATCATCTATATAACGTAACCATACTAAAGGAACTACCTCAAAAGTGTTGAAAATTTTAGATTCGAGGGGGCGTAATTTAAATTTCGCCAGAAAGCCAGATATTGGGGATCCCATCGGAGCACCATATGATTGTTCATAAACAACATTATCAAAAATAAAAAAATTACTTGAAATAATTAAGTTTAAACCACTCTTTAAAGTGTTCTTCATAGGCAGATCAAAGGTTTCTGCATTATCGATAAAATGTTCTAGGTTCTTGGTAAATTCTGTTGTATCTATGGATGGATGAAGGGAAACAATGTCCAAACTTGCTAAATTACAGTCTTCAGAGATGTTGAATTTTCTTGATTTTCTCAACGAAATCTGTAGTAGAGCCCACTGTAAATATGGAAGGAGGCAACAATTTTTGTAGTAGGGGAACGTATGCTTTTTCTAAGAAGTAGGTAGGACCAGTGTTCTCGCTGCCGCTCGCCATTGCGCCAAATCGCGACAAGATGTTTCATTTGGCGAGTAAACTAACAATCAGACTCGCCAAATTGCGAGTGCTCAATTTCTGCTCTGTGTGTGTGCCAATACACTCGAGACTTATCCGCGTTTCTGAACGATTCATGTAGCTTTAACATTTTAATCGCTCCGTGCCATTTACATTACTCTATTTATTGAGATACAGACTCAATATAAAGGCAGATTAGCAACAGCCAAAGTCAGTTAATCACTGTCTATGCGCCGGCGTCGCTCTGGTAAAAACATAAATAAAATTATTCACTACAAGTGCAAATATTGAAAAGTTTTGCTGGAATGTATTGTTGAAATTAATCACACTCTTTATTGGTTGTACGTAAAGTATCATTGGCCGGTCAATTTTTTATATCGGTCGAAATCTCATCGCAATTTTTAGTGTATGTTTTCACAGCGGTAAATCAAAGATAGCTGTTTTTAACTTTTATTCAGACTGCTAAAAGAACGTCTGAAACATTTACACATTTAGGAGGCATTTAGAATGTATTTGTTTTTAATAGTTTCCGTAGCGGATAGTTGAATTTCTATTTTTTGAGTAATTACAAAAAATTAGGTTATTTTAGAACATATTCAAAAAATGGATTCAATAAGGGGTTAAAGATAGATTTTTGGGTGTTTCTCGACGAATCTATTTTGCTAGCATTTATTTTCATTTGGCTACTGTTTTTTATTTTTTATTCGCCAAATCGCTAATGTTGGTCAAAAGCCAGTGAGAACACTGGGTAGGACCTTGGCATTTTGTCACAATCGGGCGAAGAGGACTTGTTTATGATCTTTCATTTTACCCACTAATCTAGGTATGACAGCTAGTTTGTTTAACCTCAATTTAATTTTCATGAAATCCGGCCATGTTCCTTTTTCAATGATCTCTTTGGTTTGGTCACAAATTTTACGTAATGGGTTATGCTTGACGGTTTTACATTTCATTTTATCGATACAATCTTGCATTTTATTAATGTACTCTTTCCTATTAAGGATAGCCAAGCGATTGGATTTATCAGTCTCGATTATCGAAATATCTTTGTATGATCTTATTCTCTTGGTGGTTTTAATCTGTTTTTCATTTTTTGATCTGTATGATATATTGACAGGAGTATTAGAACGTTTATTAAATTTATTAGCTGTGCTAAAAAGTATATTCCTTACTTCTTCTCTATGATCTCTAGGAGCCGCTTGAACGATATGTTCGCATTCAGTAATCACTTCGGTAACATTAAGATGTCTTTCGAAAATAAACTTCGGTCCAAGCCGTAAGACTTTATCTTCATATTGAGTAAACTTATGATCAGATAAATTAACAAATTCAACTCTTTTTCTACTGTTTTTTATTGGAGTACTCCCTTTCAATCTATTAATCTTGTTACTCTGTGTTATCATTTTCCTCTTATTTTGCAACTCTCTATAGTCTACCACTTTTTTGAATAAAATATCAAACAGTAGAGGCGGGTAACTGTCATTCATTCTCTCATAGGCATCTTTTGTTTTAATAGATAAGGAATCAATTATTGCATATTTTTGTCTGATATAAGATTTTAAACACTTCTGTTCAAACTGCTTCACCATATGTGGACAGTTATGATTTATAAACCAATTGTTCACTTTCAAAAATTTTGGAGTAATATTCAAATCCTTGCAAATTTTAAGAAAGCGCAGATTGAGTATTCACCATCCAAAATTCAGAACGCAGATGAAAAAGGATTGTTTTATGACTTACAACCAGACCAAATGCTTTGCTATAGAAATGAAAAATGCTTTGGCGATAAAAAAGCAAAATGAAAATCACAGTTTTGTTTTCGGTTACTGCTGATGGAACCGACAAGTTCAAGGCATTTGTGATAGGAAGGGCAATAAAACCTCTGTTTTTTAAAAACGTAAAATCCTTACCGATAAAATACACAGCAAACAAAACATCGTGGATGACTTCTTCCCTATATACAGACTTTGTGAAGACTTTAGATAAATCTATGAAGATACAAAAGAGAAAATTTCTTTTGTTTATTGATCAATGTCTCTCGCATTTGCAATTTAAAAATGGTGAAAGCTTTGTTTTTCACTGAAAATTGCACAAAAAGTTAATTACAGAAAGTTGTTTATGAAAAAAATCACAGGATCGTTGGACGAAAATGCGGAGAAAAGATACAAAATCATCGTTTTGGATGCTCTATATTTTGTGAGACAATCTTGGGACCAAGTTACTAAAAATACAATTGAAAAATCATTTCAGAAAGCGCCGTATTTAATTTTAACTAAATTTTTGCGTACTACATGGTGTGCATAAATTCTATCGAAAATATACAGGGCTACACAAAAAAAAATTCGTAAGCATTACGGAGGATGATCTTGAATTTCTTAAATATGTTTTTTAATTTGAGTTATGGAACTTCAAGATGATTTTCAAGCTCAACTACATTTAGTATAATACTAAGAAATGTTTGTAGACTATAAATAAAATCATATACAGGGCTATCCAAAGAATAGGACACACAGCGCCTATGCATAGTTATTCCTGGAAGTGTGATTTTAGTAATTTTAAGCATGCTTTGCCTGAATTAAATTTGAGATTAATATGCGGCGTATATAAAAATATTTAATACGCAGGGCTGGACAAAAGAATTCAAGTACGCTTCCTTCTATTCTTAGAAATTGCTGAAAAGGAATTTTCAACTATGTTATGCGTTTTATTACTAAACTAAATTTTAGCATTACTATGTAGAATCTGTACAAATTTATAGACCATATACAGAGCTGCGAAAAAGAATTGGAGTACTTTTTCGGCTATGCGCATTAGTTGTTGAAATCTGTTTTTTAAATGTGTTATACGTTTTCTAAAATGTTTACATAAACATCTTCTTTGCCTTATTAAAACGGGAAGTTTTGTTAAAGCATTCTTGAAGAGTTGGAAAGTGTTTCATAATCTATGCTTGACGCTTGATTTTTCTTTCTTCTTGCTGTTGTTGTTGTTTTCAAATCGTGATCTTTAACATAACAAAAGAAGTTCCTCTTGTCCGAACTTTCTGAAATTTTAATCGATTGTAAATATAACTCATCCAAAACCCTCTTTGAAATTTCTTCATAAAATATGCATATTTGGTAGTGAAAACATGAGCCATATGATATACAAAATCCTCTTTTCTCATCACTGTCCACTTATTTCCCTACTTTCACTTTCATTTTATTTCTTTATTTACGTTAGTAAAGTACATTATTTAGTTAAATATCTACTTACCTTTTTACTTTATTCAGTTTCTTTTACTTTACTTAAATCCATCTTTATTTATTTTAATATGTTGAAATATGTTTGTTTTCTGTTTTAAGATATCTTTTATGTTTCTATCTTCTTAAATCCCGATTCATTTCTTTATTAAAGTTTCGTTCAATTATCTCTTAAATTCAGCTTCCGACATCGTTTGTTTCACTTTCCATCTCGGCAGAAACAGCTTCGAGTTTCTCGCTGTTTTGCCGTTGTTTTCTACTAGATGGCGTTGTGTGTCCGGAGTGTTAGCGATCGTCGTCATAGTTACCGACTTCACGTGGTTCTTCTTAGAAGCCGGTTGGAGGTTAGTGACATGCGTGGTTGCCGTATTTCGGTATACCCGTTTGGAATAAATCGCGATGCTTTCGTGTGTACTGGGAAGGTGAATAGATGGTTTTGTTCGTTCTTCATTATGGATTCACTCGTTATTAATAATTGTTCATATGTTTCTGAATTCATGCAGCTTTATTATCGTAATAATTTATGACAGATGGCCGTTTAAATAGTTGTGAGTGCTTACCCGTGAGACTTTTATTATCTTTTAAAGTTATGATTGTTTCGGATGAGACTTCATATCCATGTGGCTGTGTTTCCGAAAGTGAGCATTCTATTCTATCGTGCTACCATCTTGTGTAAAGTTGTTTTCCATTTGTCGTGTCAGCCGGTAGTGATGCTTGGGTATATAAGTGAAGTATTGTCAGCACCTTCAAAGACGTACTTGATATTTTGGGTGGTTTTCTTCTTTGGTGAATTGAGACATTTTCCTATCAAGTGAAATTGACTTTGTTATATCTTTGAGAGTTTGAGACTTGCTTTCGCTTCGAGCCCTACAGCACTACTGGAGTTGTTCATGGATGTAATAACTGAAATGACTTCATTACTTTGTCATATTTGAAGGTAATCGGTTTTTCACTTGCTGTCATGATGATATAAAGCTGTTATAAAGATACTGAGATATCAGATAAGTTGTTTTACTATTATACATTTGTTATTTGAATACAAGCTGATAGTTGAGAGATATTGTATTTTTACTTTTATGTTTTTATGTGTCTTTTAAGTTTAAATAAATTTAATTACGTTTTTAATACAGTTGTCTTTATTTTTCCACCACTTATTAAAGTTAGTTTACTTTCCAGATGTTTAGAGATTATGAAGTTTAGTTTTAATATCATAATTAAAAGATCATTTTTCTTTCGGGGTTTTAACTCAGCTTTATACGTTTCTACTGCTCACTAATGCACTCTGCTACCCAATTTAACCCCTAAGCACTATATATATATTTATAGTGCTTAACACCATAGCCCCTCGAATCACATCGCTTTCTAGCGTTTTCATCGAAAATTACTCATAATTTTTTTTAAATACTTCTACTCTTCAGAATGTTTTGAAATTTTTGTAGGGATGTAAATCTGGTATTCCGAGATTCTCTAAAAAAATTGTGCCGAAATACGGACGTTTAGTTACTTTTAGCGTAGAAGATTGTATCTTCGTGTAGGCGCGGAGTCAGCTGCGGTCGGGAAAGAATTAAAATTCATATTTTTGAAAACAGATTGCACCGACAAAAGAAGATATCAGCTTTAAATACATATTTTTTGTTAATCGTTATCGCGAAATTGAGCCCATGGGTAGAAGGGGGGGGGGGGGGGGCGTTACTGAAAAGAAGAAAAAGTCTATCGCAAAACGATCCTATTTTAAAAAAGATTTTAAAGGGTAAGCAACAATATTTTTTCGAACTAATTACGGTGTTTAAGACTTAAAAGTATGAAATTTAATATATCTTCGTTTATCCGTATCCTAAACGGTTTGGCCACAGTGAGTTAAGACAAAAAAATATAACATTTGGTACAGTCCAACAATTATAACGCTTTTCAAGAAAGTGGACAAAAGTCTTTTATAATGTTGGGCTTATTTACATATTTAATCGTCCAAATGAACTTTCACTTATATGTTTACGGTCAACAATTTTGTCTTGTACGTATATTTAGATTAAAGTTTAATCGTATAAATCATATTCAGTACTCGTAATAATGAGTACCATTATAATCGGTCCTTCTTTTAAATATTAGAAAAAATTATACTCATTAATCTTTGTGTTGTTAGCATAATAAAAAGTAAAGAAAATATAAAAGAATTATTCAATCACAGTCGTATTTGCTTAATGTTTAAGAGTTTCATTTTCTGCTGCCTATCATATGCATTATAAAGCATAGTAGTGATATAACGTGCATTTAAAGCCTCAATAACAACAGGCATGATCATCTCTAATCATAATTTTTATGACGTATCTGAGTAACCTGAATTCGTCTATATCTCTCTACTCAGTAAAAACATACACGAAACGAGATACAAAAAATGTTGGGAGACGGGATCAAAGAAGAATTGCAGTTTTGCTAATTTAGCGGGGTTTTCTTTTATTCGAATATCTACCACTATTTCCGATTAGTAATTTCCGTCTGAATTAATCTGTCATTAATTAAAATAAATAATACTATTCGGAAATAGTGCATTTTATCTGAATAAAAAAATCCGCTAAATTGGCAACACTGGAGAAAAGAGGAGGATTTCGGATCTTGATCAATTAATTCGCGTCTTAAGGGGTCTCAAGACTCTTAAAATTGGAAAAAATGAAAAAAAAGGACCATTTTCAACGTTTAATATCTTAAAATGTATATGATTTCAGAACGCAATTTTTATTACTATGAAAAATATAAGTATGTTCTTCCATTTCATCTATTTAAAAAATTGCAAGATGCAGAATTAGCATTTACAGGGGGTCTTCAAACTTTCAGACATTTGTCGAGGGAAAAATTGGTATAACAGCTTACGCGCATGATTACAAAATAAATTTTGCAACTAGAATGGCATTTTTTCAGCCTAATTAAACTTCAGATTGTAATAATTACCCTGAATCTAAATAAATATATTTAAAGCATTTTCCTATTTTTAATACAAAGCTGTATTTAACTAATGCAAAATTTTGAAAATTTCAACAGTATAATCACCTAAAAAAGTATTTTTTTTTTAAAGAATAACAATAAAATTTTATGTTTCGTTTATACAGACTAACAAAAAACATATATTTTAAAAATTTCATGAAAAAATATTCAGATGTTTTTGAGATTCTGCACGTTATTCCCAAAAGCGTCATTTGGAGAAACTTCTAAGTTTCGAAAACGCCGCTTCAGCTACTGAGAGGGTATAATTCTAAAAGCCATAACTTCTGTTCTAATGATAATTTCAAGGAAATAATTATATCAAAATGTTCAGAAAAGATAGAAGTTTAACATCTAAAAAAAAATAAATTTCAAAAATTTTGAGGCTTTAAGAGTCTTGAGACCCCCTGATTTTTCTCCTCCACGAACCGAAATTTTATCGCATGTTAAACGTGTTATTTTTTAATTAGCCTTATGGGCGATGTCCAAAGGATCTGAAAAAATCCCCGTATTAACCGGGATCGCGTGCTAACCGTAAACGTTTTAACCGGGTTCGACTGTATTTCCTTTCTACGCGTTTGAGAAGGAAAAGACTAAGCATACGCGCTTCCGCCGATTTGCAAAATATATTGTTTTTTATAGTTTTTTAATTATCAAATTAGCTAATTAATATCTCGGTATATATATATATATATATATTATTTAAGATTTTATTTTTACTAATTTTATTTATATTTTTATCCAAAAGTAAAAATCAGTAAGGAATACATTTACATTATTTGGATGACCACAAAAGAAATTACATTTTTCAATATTTTTAAGCTTCTAACTGCAATGTGCCAGAAATGTCGATTATTAATTAAATGGGACAAAATTAATTATCTCTCCAAGTTCATGGCGAAAAAAATAGAAAATATATATATATAGCTCTATCAAAAGTAAATGATTTATGAAATCCATGAAAAAGAGGGTGCAAAACAACAATAGAAATCAATGAATATTTATAACTAAAAAAAAAAAAAAAAAAAAAAAAAAAACTCCTTGCTCTTTGGAAAGTGGGAGGAGTTAAAAAACAGGTACCAAAAAATAGAAATTGAATCCTCCCTCACAGGTTTCGCAAGATATGGCCATCCCCCATGCTCCAAAAGTGTAAAAAAAATCATCAAATAAACTTAAACTTTCAAAAACTTAACGAAACAAAACTGCTTTAAAAACATAAACAACTAACCAATTCAAAATCAATAGAACTAATTTTAAAACATAAACAAATTAAAAATTCTTGTATAACTGAATCACTAAGTTATTAAAAACATTGAACATGTGAGAAGGCCATACCCTCACCTTGACCCGTGAAGACTTGAAAAATCTTGATACCTTTAAAATATCCACTACGCTCCACATCTCTCCAACAGCAGGAGTTGCAAGCAGGGCCATAATCCAAGTTAGACCAGCGTCATCTAGACTTGTCTTTCCGTTATCTTCATAAACATAAATTTCATTCCATGTCACCTCAGTTCCAACTTGACATTCATCAAAAATGTAGACGTTCTTATAAAGACTTTAATCCACACTTTTCATATATTCAAGCAGTTCCATAGGCATCCATTACGGTGTTTGGCCGCTTAGCTGTTGCCACTTCAAAAAACTCTTTTCAAGCTGATTTACATAATGAAAAATAAACTGATATGGAAATAAATTATTGTAAAAAAGATTAGCAGTAAATTTAAAAATCTGTGAACTCAAAACTTTTTTACAATAATTTATTAGAGATATGGAGCGTAGTGGATATTTTAAATAAGGTATCAAGTTTTTTCAAGTCTTCACGGGTCAAGGTGGGGATATGGCCTTCTCACATGTTCAATGATTTTAATTACTTAATGATTCAGTTATACAAGAATTTTTAATTTGTTTATGTTTTAAAATTAGTTCTATTGATTTTGAATTGGTTGGTTGTTTATGTTTTTAAAGCAGTTTTGTTTCGTTAAGTTTTTGAAAGTTTAAGTTTATTTGATTTTTTTACACTTTTGGAGTATGGGGGATGGCCATATCTTGCGAAACCTGTGAGGATTCAATTTCTATTTTTTGGTACCTGTTTTTTAACTCCTCCCACTTTCCGAAGAGCAAGGAGTTTTTTGTTTGTTTGGTTTTTTTAGTTATAAATATTCATTAATTTCTATTGTTGTTTTGCACCATCTTTTTCATGGATTTCATAAATCATATACTCTTGATAGAGCTATATTTACTTAGTGCATATAAGAAGCTATGTTGCGCTACGTTATATATATATACATATATATATATATATAACATTATATAATTACAATTCATCATCTATTTCCAATTACTAAAATTAAATTAATAAATTTAGCTTCAATGCATAACACTGACATTATAGAGAATAAAGATGGAACCTTTAACTTGTAATACAAAATCAAGCACAATACCACCAATTCACTAGCACATTGCGGACGATTAATCCATATAAAACATATGAAAAACCACAAAATTTTGATACAATAACCTATTAAAGACAAAAGATACAAATAACCAGCGAAATATTGTTGAACCATTAAAAAACGTATAGTAAACAAATAATAGATCAATTGGATGGATGTTGCAGGAAGCTTATATAGCCTTTCACTTCTTCAAGGGTACATGAAATACAAATATAAGCAAAAACATAGTCGATTTCTGTAATAGAATCCAGCAATAAGCTAAAAATTGAATTCCATTGTGTACCCGATCGACTATACACCAAAAACTATAAATTTACCAAATTTAAAAAATGCCATATAAATTGAATTAAATAAATCATTTATTATATATATAATAAAGATGAAATCACAAATATATGAACAAATTGTTAAAATTCTAAAGATGAATAAGACAGGAACACAGGAAACCAGTATGTAAAACATGAAACTATGAATAACCCACATAATCATCAATGGAGTTTGCAGGTTTAATTCATGGAGAATATGCGTTATTTCATCCAATTTTGTCGACATTAAGCCTAAAATGACAATATTTAGCTCCTAATAGCGTATCATCAAACAAAATAAATGATAAAAAAAAAACAAGAGATCTAAAGAAAGATACATAGACCGTGGGCCGAGCTGGCTATCGTACATATTCGTTACAAGTTTTCAGGGGCAATTATATCTACATCTTAAAATCCACTAAAATGTTATATCAATTGAAATATTTACTTTTCTGGATGAAATAGTTGCACATTATTTACAAATTATTAAAAATAAAATGCACTATTTTTGTCTTGACCGCATCACAAAGTCCAATCAAAAGCAGCGTACTATAATATGCCTCCTTGGAGAACCAATCATCGTAGCCGTATTATCTGCGATGCCGTATCGTGCATCCGTCAAAACGTAAACAAACAGATGGGTCATCAACAAATAGTAATAAAATAATAGCAAATCGTATAAAAATTCAAGTTCATTTGTGAAAAAAAACATTTTTCAAATAATTATACATGATAAACACCTCACACAAGATAATAAAAAATGAAAAATTATTAGAGCACAATACCTCAATTATAGACAAGAATCTAAAAATTCAGAAAGTTGACCCACAATATTATTACATGTGAGGATGCAATCAGATTCAGAACTATTAATACATGTGGCCTGCATTTAGTCAAAAAAAAAAAAAAACACTGCTGCCATCTGGTGTTAAAAAGGAAAACTATATTGTAACTAGATTTTTAACAAAAACGTTTAGTCCTGCCATCTATATTCATAGAAAGGAGTGAAATCAATTGAAGAAATCAAGAATTGACATAAATTAACATTTATTTAAAGTAGAATGAAAAAATAGGAATAAGCTTAAGGAGTACTGAGTAAATAAAAAAAAAAAATAAATAAAAGGGTATTGATTAAATTAACCATTTTAAAACTAATATGATAAAATAAAAAAAATGAGTATATAACATTTAAAAAACAATGAGGATTATTTTGAGATAGTAAAATATAGCGTTGTATAATGTGCCAATATGTAAAATATTAATGAAAAATATATGATGTAAAATGCATAATATTAGCCGTTTTATTTTGTTTTTCATTTATTTATTTATTTATTTTTGTGTCTGTGTCTGTGTGTTATTTAAGATAATGCAATGCATTATGTTATCTACATTGAAACTTTTCATTAGAAACCATTATTAAGTGAAAAAAATTATTATTGAATTAATGTCAGATTCATTTCTAAAATATTAAAATTATGTTCAATTTTTTTTTTTCCACGAGAAGAGTTATCGCACTAGGTAGAAGTATATGAATAACTCATTTTTTTCCGAGAATTTTTTCTTGTTTTTTTTAATTCAAATTGTTTGATTGCTACCACATTTTTCAAATATATTTATTTGCCTTATTAAATATGTCATTAAATAAGGGAAATTTATCTAAGTCAAAAAAAAAGAGGGGGTCAAGCAATCTGAAAAATAATAATAACCTGTCGAATTGGCAACGCTGCTTGCCAAGAAATCCTGCCATTCCGATAAATGAGTTATTGTACGATAAATTTATTTTTTAAAATATTTAAATTCACATAATTTTTTTTTTCAGAAATTAATTTTATTTATGCAATAAAATGCATTAAAAAGCAGAAAACCAACGTTTAAAAATGCACAAATAACACTTGAAAAGCAGAAAACAGCTGTTTCGAATCTACTTGCGAGATTCTTCTTCAGTGCAAGATAGAGCAAGACACAGCGTGCTAGAAAAAGCAAAGCTGGGCAAAATGACACAGACGGCTTATATACATTTAATTTCCTCTTTTTGGTTTCTTTTTCTCTCGTTCTCAGGTAGATGTCGCTACTTGTCCACTCAGTCGTTTCATCTGCTTCTGTCTCATTGGTTGTTTTTAGCGCATTCGCTACCCGTATCGGGTATATAATCCGGTGCGTCTTTGTCATTTTGCTCAGCTTTTCTTTTTCTAGCACGCTGTGTCTTTCTCTATCCTGCACTGAAGAAGAATCTCGCAAATAGATTCGAAACAGCTGTTTGCTGCTTTTCACGTATTTGTGCATTTTTAAACGTTGGTTTTCTGCTTTTTAATATTCCCGCAGAAAGGTTTTAATTGCTATTTTAATAAAATGCATCTTACTATACATCTTGCAGAATAAAACATGCGTTTCAGGAATTTCTACCAGACTTCTTTCGTAACTTTTCGTCGATGAAACTTATTTTATTCTTTTTAGATGCGTTCGTAATTATATAAATATGTAGCAAGCACTTATAGCCCTCGTCTGTCATGGGCCGTCCGTCTGTCCGCATATAACAGCACAAAAACTACCCAACCGAACCGAATGGTTTGAAATTTAATATATATAACCGTTGCAGAATTTTGTCGAATTATTTCAAATTTTATGAAAATTCAATCAAAACTTAAAAAGATATTAATAAAAGTTTACTTCATTCTGTTAACTCCTATACGTAATGAATTCAATGATATCCTATGATAGGTAATGATTCTAAGTTGCCATGGCGATCACACCCCATTTAAGATGGCGTCCTATTATTTCCGTATTACTGAATTTATTATGTACTAGCAAACCCCGCGACTATTTTTATTAGAAGAGCACTTTTTGCAGTAATTCAAAAAATACAAATTAAGCCACAGTTTGACTAAACTTCATTATAAAAGTGCAATAGACAGAAATGAGATTTTAATTAATAAGAAGAACCAAAACTATTTCCAAATAAATGATAATTTAGAAAGTATTTTGAGACTTTTATGCCCATTTCATACCCTCATTTCAGTATTCATTTGAAGTTTTGAATTTTTTAGAAACCATATTAACACTTTTACATCTTAAAATTAACCATCATGTCAAATTCCAAGCTTTTTGCCTAACAGTCTACCACCTCTCTGGTGTTATATGCACCAACATAAAATGCCAAAACAGAGTTGAAATAGAACGTCTCGAAAAATGTTGAAACAGAGACTGTCACCATTAATTTGCCAACATTAACCTTTAAATCGGTTGGTATTTCCTAATATGCTATAAGGAAACGGAATTTAGATGTTTTTAAAGGCTTTCTTGTTGCTCCTGCCAACCAGGTGGTAGTGACACCGGCATAAAATATAGCCCGTATGGGATCAGGGACTCTTGATTCGCAACCAATAACTTCTGTAATCGGTTTATTATTTTCCGAGATTCCATAGAAATCGTAATTTAGGACTCTTTTAGAATGCTTTTCGCTCCTTCCCTTCGCTTCACCCCTTTTTAATTTCGAATTTATTTTTGACTGTTCTTAGAGGACATTTATATTTTATAAGGCTAGTTCCAGGAGTTTTTGAATTTTAAGTCACACAGCTTAAAATCGCTATGCTTGTTGGTCACCGTTATTTTCGAAAAGTTTGCTTCGCCTTATTCCATTAATGAGATATCTCCGATAAAATAAATCAGTTTTCCGTTCTAAAATACTGGTAGCCAAAAATCGTAGCATGTGGCTTACACTACAAGTACTCATGGAAATAGCCATAAGTAACTACCGTGCTATATTTAAAGTTTCTAGCCTCTTCAGTACCACAGAAATCGCAATTTAGAAAGTTTTTTGCTTCTACAACCCTCTAGGGATTATGGCACCGACATAAAATATAGCTTATATTTGAGCAGGTTCTATCACAAACAATTTGCAACCATTCTGTTTGAAGTCGGTTTTGTATTTCATACGATTGCATAAAAATAGTAATTTAGAACGCTGTAACGCTTTTTGCTCACTTCATCCTTTTAAATTTGGAATTTTCTTTCGACAATTCTTAGAAAGCATTTGCATCTTTGAAGTAATTACCATTTCAAATTTAAAATGTTAGACCACCTCAGTAACACAAAAAACGCAATTTAGGACATTTTTTGTTCCTGTAACCCTCAGGCTATATTGACAACAACGTAAAATATAAGTTATGTTGGAGCGGGGACTGTCACCATCAATTTGAAACCATTACTTCTGAAATCGGTTTATATTTACTGAGATTGCGTAAAAATCGCTATTTAAAACGTTTTTAGAACGCTTTTCGTTCATTTTCATCCCTTTTAAATTTCAAATTTTAAGGAACTCTTCTCGGAGAGCATTTACATCTCATGAGTAATTACCATGCCAAATTTCAAGTTGCTAGCTCCTTCAGTATCACAAAAATCACAATTTAGAACTTTATTTTAAGTGCAACCGCAAGGTGGTAGTGACGCCGACATGAAATAGATCCTATATTGGAGCAAGGGCTGTCATCATCAATTTCCAACCACTACTTTTAAAATCGGTTGGGTACTTTCTGAGATTGCGTAGAAATAGCAATTTAGAACGTTTTTTAGAACTCTTTTCGCGCATTTTCACCCCTTTTAAATTTCGATTTTTTTTTAAAATGTTCTTAGAGATCCTTTATATTTTATAAGTAACTACCATTCCAAATTTCATGTTTCTAGGCCCTTCAATAACATAAAAATCGCATTTTTGAACGTTTTTTGCTCCTTCACTTCCTTTGGAGGCAGTGAAGGACATAAAATATAGCTGATGTTGGACCAAGGGCTGGCTGTCTGTCTCCATCATTTTGACATCATTATTTTTGAAATCGGTTTGATACTTCTTGAGATTGCGTAAAAATCGCCATTTAGAACGTTTTTTAGAACGCTTTTTGCGCATTTTCATTTCTTTTAAATTTCGAATTTTTTAAGAAACGTTCTTAGAGATAATTTATATCTAATATGTAACTACCAAGCCAAATTCCATGTATCTGGACCCTTCAGTAACACAAAAATCGCAATTTCGAACCTTTTTTTGCTACTGAACCCCCTTTAGGTGTAGTGGCACCGACATTAAATGTAGCCTATGTTGGAGCAAGGGCTGTCACCATCATTTTGACACCAACATTTTTTAAATTGGTTTGGTACTTCTTGAGATTGCGTAAAAATCGCCATTTAGAATGTTTTTTAGAACTCTTTTTGCGCATTTTCACCCCTTTTAAATTTCGAATTTTTTAAGAAATGTTCTTAGAGATCATTTATATCTCGTAAATAACTAAAATGCCAAATTCCATGTATCTGGACCCTTCAGTAACACAAAAATCGCAATTTCGAACGTTTGTTTGCTCCTCCACCCCCTTTAGGGCTAGTGACACCGACATAAAATGTAGCCTATGTTGGAGCAAGTGTTGTCACCATCATTTTGACACTGTTATTTTTTAAATCGGTTTGGTACTTCCTGAAATTGCTTAAAAATCGCCATTTAGAACGTTTTTTAGACGCTTTTCGCGCATTTTCACCCCTTTTTAATTTCCATTTTTTAAAGAAATGTCCTTAGAGATCATTAGTATCTTATAAATAACGACAATTCCAATTTTCATGTTTCTAGGCCATCAGTAACACAAAAATCGCATTTTTAGAGCATTTTTTGCTCCTGCACCCTCTTTTGGCCAGTGGCACGGACATAAGATATAGCCTATGTTCTAAGTTGGACTAACGCCATCATTTTGATACCATTACTTTTGGAATCGGTTCCGTAGTTCCAGAGCTTACCTCCTACAAATAAACAATTTTTACCTCTTTATAATATTATTACTAGCAAACCCCGCGGCTTTGCTCGCGAAATATTTGAAATATGCCAAGTAATATTTATATGTGTAATTTTTATTAAAAGATACTAATTTTTTTAATTAAAAGGTAATATTTTATTTTATTAAAAGTTTTTTTTTTATTAAAAGGTACTTATTACTTTTAGAAATAATTCAAAAATTACTATTTAAAACACCGTTTGATTAAACATCATTATTACACTGCATTAGGCAGAAATGAGACTTAAATGAATAAAATGAAATAAAACTAAATAAATGATAATTTAGAAAATATTTTGAAACTTTTATGCTCAATTAATACGCTCATTTGAGTATTCATTTGAAGTTTTGAATTTATTAGAAACCATCTTCTTACATCTTAAAATTAACCATCATGTCAAATTCCAAGTTCTACCACCTCTCTCAACATAAAGGGCTATGTTGAAATAGGAACAGTCACCATTAATTTGCCAACATTAATTTTGAAATAGGTTTGTTATTTCCTAATATTCCACAGAAACGTAATTTAAAAAGCTTTTAAAGCCCTTTTTTAGAACGTTTGTTTTTCCTGTGAACCCCAGGTTTTAGAATCACCGGCATGAAACATAGCCTGTGTAGGATCAGAGACTGTTACCATTGATTTGGAACTATTACTTTTATAATCGGTTTATATTCCCTGAAATTGCATAGAATCGTAATTTAGAACTTTTTTGGAATGCTTTTAGCACCTCCACTTCGCTTCACCCCTTTTTAATTCGAATTTATTTTCGACGTTCCTTCGAGAGCATTTATATTTTATAAGTAACTACCATGCCACATTTAAAGTTTCTAGCCTTTTCAGTATCACAGAAATCGCAATTTAGAAAGTTTTTAGCTCCTGCAACCTTCTGGTGGTAGTGGAACAGACATAAAATATAGCTTATGTTTGAGCAGGTTCTATCACCAAAATTTTTCATCATTATTTTTTTAATCGGTTTGGTAATTTATAAGTTTGCTTAAAAATTGTAATTTATAACGCTTTTCACTCACTTCATTTTTTTAAATTTGGAATTTTCTTTCGACTGTTCTTAGAAAGCAGTTGCATCTTGTAAGTAAATACCATGCCATACTTCAAAGTGTTAGACCCCTCAGTTGTGCAAAAAACGCAAATTAGAACATGTTTTGCTTTTGCAACCCTCAAATGGTAGTGACAGCAACATAAAATATAACCTATGTTATAGTAGGGACTGTCACCATTGATTTGCAACCATTACTTTTGAAATAGCTTTGGTATTTCCTTCGATTTAGTAGAAATCGCAATTTAGGACGTTTTTAGGACGCTTTTCGCGCATTTTCACCCCTTTTTAAATTTCCAATTTTTTCGAAACTGTTCTTAAAGATCATTTATATCTAATAAATATGTACCTTGCCTAATTTTAAGTTTCTAGCCCCTACCGATCACAAAAATCGAAAGTTAGAACGCTTTTTTGCTCCTGCAACGTCTTGGTGATAGTGATACCGACATAAAATAGCGTCTATGTTAGAACAGGGGGCTGTCAGCATCAATTTCCTACCATTAAGTTTGAAATCAGATTCATTCTTCTCGAGATATTGCCGACAAATCGGCATTTAGAACGTTTTTAGAACGCTTTTCGCGCATTTTGCTTCTGTATCTTCTCTGGGGTAGTGGAAACAGATGTAAAATATAGCCTATCTTGGAGCAAGATCTGTCACCATCATTTTTATACTATTATATTTGAAATCGGCTCAGTACTTCCATAGAAATCGCAATTTAGAAAGTTTTTTAGAACGCTTTTCGCGCATTTTGCTTCTGTATCTTCTCTGGGGTAGTGGAAACAGATGTAAAATATAGCCTATCTTGGAGCAAGATCTGTCACCATCATTTTTATACTATTATATTTGAAATCGGCTCAGTACTTCCATAGAAATCGCAATTTAGAAAGTTTTTTACAACGCTTTTTGCGCATTTTGACCCCCTTTTAAATTTCGATTTTTTTAGGAAAATGCCCTTAGAGATCATTGATATCTTATAACTAACTACCATTCCAAATTTCACGATTCTAGGCCCTTCCGTAACGCAAAAGCCGCAATTTAGAACGTTTTTCTCCTGCACCCCCTTTGGGATAGTGGCACCGACATAAAACAAAACCTATATTGGAGTAAGTGTTGTCACCATCATTTTGACGCCATTATTTTTTAGATCGGTTTGGTATTTCCTGAAATTGTGTAGAAACCACCATTAGAACGTTTTTTAGAACGCATTTTGCGCATTTACACCCCTTTTAAATTTCGAACTGTTTAAGAACTGTTCTTAGAAATCCTTTATATCTAATAAGTAGCTAATAATTCAAATTTCATATTTCTAGTCCCTTCAGTAACGCTAAAATCGCATTTTTAGAACCTTTTTCGCTCCTACACCCCCTTTGGTGTTGTGGCACCGACATAAAACCTAGCCTATCTTGTAGCAAGCGTTGTCATCATTATTTTGACACCAATATTTTTTAAATCGGTTTGGTATTTCCTGAGATTGTGTTGAAACCACCATTTAGAACGTTTTTTAGGACGATTTTCGAGCATTTTCACCCTTTCAAATTTCGAATTGTTTAAGAACTGTTCTTAGAAATCCTTTATATCGAATAAGTAGCTAATATTTCAAATTTCATATTTCTAGGCCCTTCATTAACACATAAATCGCATTTTTAGAAAGTTTTTTGCTCCTGCACCCCCTTTGGGGTAGTGACACCGACATAAAACATAGCCTATCTTGGAGCAAGCATTGTCACCATCATTTTGACACCAATATTTTTTTAATCGATTTGGTATTTCATGAGATTGTGTAGAAACCACCATTTAGAACGTTTTTTAGGACGATTTTCGAGCATTTTCACCCTTTCAAATTTCGAATTGTTTAAGAACTGTTCTTAGAAATCCTTTATATCGAATAAGTAGCTAATATTTCAAATTTCATATTTCTAGGCCCTTCAGTAACACATAAATCGCATTTTAGGTAGATTTCGTAAGAAATACTACCTATTGCAGTCGTTACATGGTGCGACTTTTGAAAAATTCCTTCATAACTTTTCATTACATGACCCCACCCTCATAGCATGCATGGTCACGGTGACGTCGTTGTGACGTCACTGTAAGTCACTGTGGTCACGTCACATCTGTGACCAAAATGCCACCACTCAGTGATGTCACATTGTGACTGAGATGTGACCTTCTTAGAAAACTTTAAAAAATTGCAAAAATTCTTCAAAACATGTTATTTACTGTAAAATTATATTTTTCTGGCAATTAAAAGAAAATTGTGACGACACCATTATGTCACTGCATGGAACGTATGTCACGTCACATATATGATAAAAAAACCACCATATTGTAAGTCACAGTGTGACAAAAATATGAACTTCAAAAATCTTTGAAAATGAAGAGAAATAATTTAAGCAGTTCCGAGTTACAGCGACATAAGGAATGAAAATATATTAGTGGATAGCAACTAGTAAATTCTGTCACGAAAGGGGGAAGGGGCATAATAAATAAAATGCACGATACAAGCATTAATAAACTAAATTTTCATGTTATATTTTATCAATTTGATGATTAAGCGGTCTCACAGACCGCTCACAATAGTTATGCGGCAAATTTTGTCACATCAGTTAAGGGTTAAACAGTATTTTAAACAGTCCCGAGTTACAGCGGCATAAGGAATGAAAATATATTAGTGAATAGCAAATAGTAAATTTTGTCACGAAAGGTGGGGGGGGGGGGGAGGGGACATAATAAATAAAGTGCACGATACAAGCATTAATAAACTAAATTTTCATGCTATATTTTATCCATCTCATAGATTAAGCGGTCTCACAGACCGCTCACAGTAGTTATGCGGCAATTTTTGTCACATCAGTTAAGAGTTAAACAATATTTTAAACAGCTGAGTTACAGCGGCATAAGGAATGAAAATATATTAGTGGATAGCAAATAGTAAATTCTATCACGAAAGGCGGGGGGGGGGGGGACATAATAAATAAATTGCACGATACAAGCATTAATAAACTAAATTTTCATGCTATATTTTATCAATTTGATATCTAAGACAGTAAAAGTATTCTTTTTTCATGATTTCAATTTTATCTAGCATTGCAATTTAATATAATAATCCTCCACTGATTGTTACACTCTCATATAATTATTGCGCATTTCAGATTCAAATCAGTTGTTTACAAAAACAAATAAATAATAAAAACACACCTGCTCAAATCGTCTGCTTCGCGAATTTACCATAGAATAAACAAGAGAATACGCGGGAAGCCACTTCACTCCACTGTTTAGAACACCAGCACTTCTTTTAATATAAAAGAAAGACATCTGCCATTTTAGGATATTACAAATATACGGATATTATTGATGAAGCATATATGTAAGTCTTATTTAATTTAAATATTTTGTTCCTGTTTTGTATATATTATAATGATGAGTTAAGTAGTTTTATGTTACACATATAGAAAGAGACTGGTCTGTATTGTTTTCAGAAGGATATTTTTATTCGATTCTGTTGTATCTTAATCTGCCATCGCTCGAAAAAAAAAAAAGCTGGCGCAGAGACTGATTTGTGCTTACATTCATAGTAGAATGAATGTAAATATTAATTTTTAGTCTCTTGAGATTGAAAATGTGTTGAAACAGTGGTGTGGAATTTTTTTCGGCTTTTTAATGTTTTCTAGTTACTAGCACTTATAGCATCATTATTATTTTGGAGTTAAATATGAAATTAGAAATTGTTTCAGATTAAAAATTAACATTATGTAAGCATTTTTTTTTTTTTTTTTTTTTTTTTTGTGATTTTAATCAAACATTTAATTGTAGACACTCAGAATCAGTTATTAAATTTTCTTCGATTGTAAATTCATTTTCTACGTTTTCGATATATGTAATCACTGGAATAAAAAAATTAAATATATTTAAGCATTGAAATAAAGTGTTTTTCATGCCTGTGATAACAAGTTTATAGCTTAAACTGCTTTAGTATATTTTTTAAAAAGTTGGTATGTACTTTTGTAATATAGGACTGAATATTTTTTTTAAAGCGATTAATAACTACTTTCTACATTAAAATGTTTTTTAAACAATAAAAATAGTTAATATGCAATCATTTATTTTACGTTTATATGTTCTTTTTAATACTTTTCAACAAAGTTGAAAAGTGTTTATGACTTCGGTTTGTCTGGCCGTCTGTCCGCGGTCTAACTCTCGCAAATATACTCGGATTGCCTTGAAATTTTTGGATGTTATTGACGTTTACCATAGCACGGCCCCTATTTGTAATGAAGTTTGTAGCGTGTTTAATTCATCTACAGGAACAGTCAAGAGTATTTCGTTACACTACGGCCTACGGGAAAAAATCGTTCCAAATGATTTTTAACGATTTTACACGCTTTCAAAAAGAATAAAATTGATATGAATTTATGAAACGCACTAAAATATGCATTCTGAAGAGTATGTGGTGCAACGAATAGTTATTGTTCATTTACAGGGCTAAAAAAGGGATTCCAATACATTATTATACAGGGATGGAGGGAATTATTTGCGGCGTACTTTAATTATGTTAATCTATTTCATATATAATGAAATTGATATAAGTCGCTGAGGTTTACACACTATACATTATTTCATGATAATACGAAATGTATATAGCATTTACAGGACACACAAAATATTTCCGATACTATATTGTATCCGAAGTTCATTAGGGATGATTGCTGGAAATGCATATTTAATTATGATATGCGCTTTTATGATTCACTATATTTATGCATAGAGTATGGTATATATAAATGCTATAATTCATATACAGGACTACATAAAAGTATTCGTAAGGGTTACTGGGTATATGCGCAAATTGATTAAAGGTAGTTTTTAAATGAGTTATGGATTTTTACATTGAACTGCATTTAATTTACTAAGAAATGTTTGTAGAATATAGATAAAATGATATACAGGGTCACGTAAAGAATTGAATACATGGCCATCTATAAATTATAATTTCTGGAAATGTGATTTCAGCAGTTTTAATAGTGTTTGAATTAAATTTTAACTAAGCAGTAGCGCGTAATAAACGTTCTAGGTAAACTACAAATTATACAAAAGTATTCAAGTATGTTTCCATATATTAGTATAAATTGCTGAAAGAGAATTTCAACCTGTTATGCGTTTTCTTGCAAAAATAAATTTTCCCATTATATAATATGTATATCAAATTACAGATCAAATGCAGGGCTGTTCAAAAGAATTAGAAAACATACTTGGCTATGGACGGTAAATGCTGAAATCAGTTTTTCAAATGTTTTATGTGTTTTCTAAAATATTTACTTAGTTATCTTATTTACGTTATTTCCCTAAATTACGATGTCTTGTTAAAGCATTCAGGAAGCGTTGGAAAGTGTTTTAAAATCTATGCTTAACGCATGATTTTTCTTAATTGTTTTTTTCTATTTCGCAGATCAGTCTTTTCCTATAAAACATACCAAATCTATTTAGCTCATATTCACAAAATACAATATACACGGGAATAAAAAATTTAAATAAATATGGCTTATCATGTCATGTTTAATAAAGCAATGACTAATCACAACACATTAAAATTTTACACATTCTTAATATCACTTGAACTCAAGATAAAGCTTAAAACTTAATAAAAAAAGATGTCAGTTGATAAGCATTGTTTTTTAAGTGGAAAAATTTTAAATGTTTTAGAAGAATAGGACTCCAAAATAGCGATATTTTGCTAAAAAGTACGGTAAAAAGATAAGAATTTATATTTCAAACAAAACTTTATTTTAAAATTGTGCATTTTAAAATTCATCACAGTGTTTATGGCAAGAACCATCACAGTATTAATACTCCGAATTTTTTCCAGATAGAAACATTCGGCTTGCATACAATATTTCAAATGAAAATCAAATTTCAAATTATTTGCTTAAAAGGCGCAAAAGCCAACTTAGTAAAAAAGATTCAATGCCGGGAATCGAACCCCTGCCATCAGTATAGCGCACGGACATTCTACCGACTAAACCACGTGGAACGATACCCAGCCTGGAAAATTTCTTGCTATTACATGTTGGCAAGGCTACAATAGCAGCACAAGATGGGATATTTATCGTGAGCCACCGACACGGGGCAAACACGAAACTTAATTAAATTCAGCATCGGTTGAAACTATATTAATACTTATAAATTTTTCCAGAGAGAAACATTCGCCTTGCATACAATATTTCAAATAAAAATCAAATTTGAAATTAAAATTGCCTTTTAAGCATGTAATTTGTATTTGGTTTTCATTCGAAATATTGTATGCAAGGCGAATGGTTCTCTTTGGAAAAATTTCCAAGTATTAATATAGTTTCAATCGATGCTGGATTTAATTAAGTTTCGTATTTGCTCATTGTCGGTGGCTCACGATAAATATTCCATCTTGTGCTGCGTTTGTAGCCTTGCCAACATGTAATAGTGAGAAATTTTCCCGGCGGGTATCGTTCCATGTGGCTTAGTCGGTAGAATGTCAGTGTGCTATATTGATGGCCCGAATTCGAGTCCCGGCACGGAATATTTTTCACTATGTTGGCCTTAGCGCCTTTTAAGCAATTAATTTGAAATCTGTTTTTCATTTAAAATCATCACATTTTTTATGACAAGTTCGTAACAAATGACACATATTTCACAAATTGGTCACAATGTGACTTCAAAGCATTGTCACTTTCGTCACAGGTTCGTCACAAAGCTAATGCCAAAATAGTCACAAATGACACACTTTTCACAAATTAGTCACACCGTGACTTCACAGAGTGGTCACAATGTGACGTCACAAACGACCTCTAAAACGGCCATAACGACCTCGCATTGTAGTCACTGTGACGTCACATCGACGTCACGTGACGTCACATCGACGGTCACAAAATCACAGTGTGACTTCACAACGACGTTGCCGTGACGTCACCATGCCTTACGGGCAGGAACCCAAAACCACCCCCACCTAAAAAGTTTATATATATATATATGTATGTATGTATGTATGTATGTATGTACTAAATTTTGTCCGCACGATAAAAGTCGCAATTATGCACGGAACGTCTTCAAACTCGCCAACAACTTTAAGATAGCTAATTTCTCGGCGGGGATTGAAAATGAGCAAAATCGGTCCAAGGGAATGGGAATGGGGAAGGTTTAAAATTTTGAATACCGTCTTAACATGATTCTGATAAAACCAGCTTTTACACAACAATGGCAGGAAAAAATAAATATTTTTCGTTATAGCTGTTGCCAACAATAAAAAAAAATCAATAAAATTCTCACCACAACAATTGCTTTTCTAATGCAGTGTTTTCACGTGAAAAATTAAATTAGATAAACAGTTTAACGAATTGAAAACAAATTGAATATTACGTCATAAGTTTCTAGAGCAAGATTTCTGCATGAAAATTCAAAATGAAATAAATAGTTTGACGAATTGAAAACAAATTGAATATTACGTCATATGTTTTCTAGAGCAAGATTTCTGCATGAAAATTCAAAATGAAATAAATAGTTTGACGAATTAAAAAAAACAACAAAATATTGCGTCATATTGAAAATATAATGGACCACAGCAGGTGAATATGTAACGTCATTGAGTTTGAAGAAACGTATTAAAACATGATAAAAACCCGAGTATGGAAATATTAACATATTTTAACACTTTGAGGTTCTCTGAATTTGATTTAGCCATTTTTAAACCTATTCCATATACATGCGTGTGTGTATATTAGAATTTTCACAAAATGTTTAGCTCCCTAGAGCTCATTCTTAGCGAAGGAGCTGGGTTTATCTTTAATCTTGATTTAAGTTTTGTTGGTGAATTCAGTACTTAACTTCGAAATCTATCTCCGCCTGTAGGCCCGAGCCGGCAGGGATTTTTTAGAACGTTTTTGGCTCCTGCACCCCCTTTGGGGTAGTGGCACCGACATAAAACATAGCCTATCTTGGAGCAAGCGTTGTCACCATCATTTTGACACCAATATTTTTTAAATCGGTTTGGTATTTCCTGAGATTGTGTAGAAACTACCATTTAGAACGTTTTTTAGAACGCTTTTTGTGCATTTTCACCCCTTTTAAATTTTGAATTGTTTAAGAACTGTTCTTAGAAATCCTTTATATCGAATAAGTAGCTAATATTTCAAATTTCATATTTCTAGGCCCTTCAGTAACACATAAATCGCATTTTTAGAACGTTTTTGGCTCCTGCACCCCCTTTGGGGTAGTGACACCGACATAAAACATAGCCTATCTTGGAGCAAGCGTTGTCACCATCATTTTGACATCAATACTTTTTAAATCGGTTTGGTATTTCATGAGATTGTGTAGAAACTACCATTTAGAACGTTTTTTAGAACGCTTTTTGTGCATTTTCACCCCTTTGAAATTTCGAATTGTTTAAGAACTGTTCTTAGACATCATTTATATGTTATAAGTAACTAATATTAAAAATTTCATATTTCTAGGCCCTCCAGTAACGCTAAAATCGCATTTTTAGAACGTTTTTTGGTCCGACACCCCCTTTGGGGTAGTGGCACCGACATAAAACATAGCCTATGTTCTAAGTTGGACTAACAACCATCATTTTGATATCATTACTTTTGGAATCGGTTCCGTAGTTCCAGAGCTTACCTCCTACAAATAAACAATTTTTTCCTCTTTATAATAGGAGTATAGACTAGCAAATCCCGCGGCTTTGCTCGCGTAATATTTGAAATATGCCAAGTGATATTTATATGTCTAATTTTTATTAAAAGGTACTAACTAAATTTTTATTTTATTAAAAGGTAATATTTTAGTTTATTAAAAGGTACTTATTACTTTTAGGAATAATTAAAACAATTACTATTTAAAACACAATTTGATTAAGCATCATTGTTACACTGCATAAAGCAGAAATGAGACTTAAATTAATAAAACGAAATAAAACTAAATAAATAATAATTTAGAAAATATTTTGAAACTTTTATGCTCAGTTAATACGCTCATTTCAGTATTCATTTAAAGTTTTGAATTTTCTAGAAACCATCTTCTTACATCTTAAAATTAACCATCATGTCAAATTCCAAGTTCTACCACCTCTCTCAACATAAAGGGCTGTGTTGAAATAGAAACTGTCACCATTAATTTGCCAACATTAATTTTGAAATTGGTTTGTTATTTCCTAATATTCCACAGAAACGTAATTTAGAAAGCTTTTAAAGGCCTTTTTTAGAGCGTTTGTTGTTCCTGTGAACCCCAGGTGGTAGAATCATCGGCATAAAATATAGCCTGTGTAGGATCAGAGACTGCTACCATTGATTCGCAGATATTACTTTTATATTTGGTTTATATTCCCTGAAATTGCGTAGAAATCGTAATTTAGGACTTTTTTAGAATGCTTTTCGCACCTCCCCTTCACGTCATCACTTTTTAATTCGAATTTATTTTCGACAGTCCTTCGAGGGCATTTATATTTTACAAGTAACTACCATGCGATATTTAACGTTTCTAGCCTTTTCAGTATTACAGAAATCGCAATTTAGAAAGTTTTTAGCTACTACAACCCTCTGGTGGTAGTGGCACAGACATAAAATATAGCTTATGATTGAGCAGGTTCTATCACCAACAATTTGTCATCATTATTTTTTTAATCGGTTTGGTATTTGATAAGATTACATAAAAATTGTTATTTACAACGCTTTTCACTCACTTCATCTTTTTAAATTTGAAATTTTCTTTCGACAGTTCTTAGAAAGCAATTGCATCTTGTAAGTAAATACTATGCCATACTTCAAAGTGTTAGACCCTTCAGTTATGCAAAAAACGCAAATTAGAACATGATTTGCTTTTGCAACCCTCAGATGGTAGTGACAGCAACATAAAATATAACCTATGTTATAGCAGGGACTGTCGCCATTGATTTGCAACCATTACTTTTGAAACAGCTTTGGAATTTCCTGAGATTGAGTAGAAATCGCAATTTAGAATGTTTTTAGAAAGCTTTTCGCGCATTTTCACCCCTTTTTAAATTTCCAATTTTTTTGAAACTGTTCTTAAAGATCATTTATATGTAATAAATATGTACCTTGCCTAATTTTAAGTTGCTAGCCTCTACCGATCACAAAAATCGAAATTTGGAACGCTTTTTTGCTCCTGCAACGCAACGTCTAGGTGTTAGTGATACCGACTTAAAATAGCGTCTATGTTAGAGCAGAGACTGTCAGCATCAATTTCTTAACATTACTTTTGAAATCAGTTTGATTCTTCCTGAGATATTGGTGACAAATCGGCATTTAGAACGTTTTTAGAACGCTTTTCGCTCATTTTGCTCCTGCATCTCCTCTGGGTTAGTGGAAACATATATAAAATATAGCCTACCTTGGAGCAAGCACTGTCACCTCATTTTAACGCCATTATATTTGAAATCGGCTCATTATTTCCTGAGATTGCATAGAAATTGCAATTTAGAACGTTTTTTACAACGTTTTTTGCGCATTTTGACCCCCCTTTTAAAATTCGATTTTTTTTTAGGAAATGTCCTTAGAGATCATTGATATCTTATAACTAACTACCATTCTAAATTTCACGATTCAAGGCCCTTCCGTCACGCAAAAACAGCAATTTAGAACGTTTTTCTCCTGCAGCCCCTTTGGGGTAGTGGCACCGACATAAAACATAGCCTATGTTGGAGCAAGGATTTTCACCATCATTTTGACGCCATTATTTTTCAAATCGGTTTGGTATTTCCTGAGATTGTGTAGAAACTACCATTTAGAACGTTTTTTAGAACGCTTTTCGCGCATTTTCACCCCTTTCAAATTTCGAATTCTTTAAGAACTGTTCTTAGAAATCCTTTATATCTAATAAGTAGCTGATACTTCAAATTTTACATTTCTAGGCCCATCAGTAACACATAAATCGCATTTTTAGAACGTTTTATGCTCCTACACCCCCTTTGGGGTAGTGGCACCGACATAAAACATAGCTTATCTTGGAGCAAACGTTGTCACTATCATTTTGACACCAATATTTTTTAAATCGGTTTGGTATTTCCTGAGATTATGTAGAAACTACCATTTAGAACGTTTTTTAGAACGCTTTTTGTGCATTTTCACCGCTTTTAAATTTCGAATTGTTTAAGAACTGTTCTTAGACACCATTTATATCTTATAAGTAACTAATATTCCAAATTTCATATTTCTAGGTCCTTCAGTAACGCATAAATCGCATTTTTAGAACGTTTTTTGCTCCTGCACCCCCTTTGGGGTAGTGGCACCGACATAAAATATAGCCTATGTTCTAAGTTGGACTAACACCATCATTTTGATACCATTAATTTTGAAATCGGTTTGGTATTTCCCGAGATTATGTAGAAACTACCATTTAGAACGTTTTTTAGAACGCTTTTTGTGCATTTTCACCCCTTTTAAATTTCGAATTGTTTAAGAACTGTTCTTAGACACCATTTATATCTTATAAGTAACTAATATTCCAAATTTCATATTTCTAGGCCCTTCAGTAACGCAAACATCGCATTTTTAGAACGTTTTTTGCTCCTGCACCCCCTTTGGGGTAGTGGCACCGACATAAGATATAGCCTATGTTCTAAGTTGGGCGAACACCATCATTTTGATACCATTACTTTTGGAATCGGTTCGGTAGTTCCTGAGCTTATCTCCGACAAACAAACAATTTTTACCTCTTTATAATAGGAGTATGATGATAATAATTAGTATAGATAATCGTTATAAATTTTGCATCATGCATTTTTGCATAAGTGTGGAACAGCTATTGCACCTAGCTGAATATTTGTAAAACTAGTTATAGTACGTTTATTTTTATGCCACGTACAATTTACGACTTGTTTTATTTAAACTGTTTGATTTCTACCCCATTTTTAAAATAGATTTATTTTCCTTATTAAATCTATCATTAAATAAAGCGAATTTATCTATATCAAAAGTGCGGAACCAATCCAGCAATCTGAATAATAATAATAATAATAATAATAACCATGATTAAACACACTTACGATTCTCGTCAGCGTACAACATAAATGAAAACTATATTAAAAATACACCCAACGTTTCATGCTCTTTCTAATGAGCCATCATCAGGGGGATTCTTGACCTCTACGGAGCAAAGTTACGCGCAACACTTATATACAACGTATATACAACACACAATATCGTAAGTGTTTTTACTCATTAAATTTGACAGCGTAAGTCCAAGTTTTTATTATAATAATAACCTGTCAAAATGGCAACGCTGAAAACGCAAGAAATCCTACCATTCGGATAATGTACGATTGATTTATTTTTGAAAATATTTAAATTCACATATTTTTTTTTCTTTCTGAAATTAATTATATTTATACAATAAAATGCATGTTACAACATCTCGCAAAATAAAACATGCGTTTTAGGAATTTCTACTAGACTTCTTTAGTGTCTTTGCGTCGATGAAATTTATTTTACTATTTTTGCATATGGTCATGAAGATTTTTCGTTAACATACTGAAAAAAGCTGGACAAGTAAAAGAATGATTCAGATTAGATTGAAATTGAAAACATAAGTTATTTGCTAATAAATCCGCATGTAATTCTTTATTGGATTAAAAAAAAAAAAAAAAAAAAAAAAAGATCAACATACTGCTGTAACAAAACTTCCCAGTTTAATAAGGTGAAAAATAATTTAAAAAAAATAATTTGGAAAATACATAACACACTTGAAAACCCAATTTTAGTAAATACCATCAAGAGGCGGAAAAGTATTTGAATTTTTTTTATGAAGCCCTGTATCTGCAGATTGAAAATATAGTAAATAATACGCTAAAATTTAGTTCAGTTAGGAAACAAATAACACTAGGTGAAAGTTCCCTTTCAGGAATTTCCGTCAGAAAACGGATATGAACTGCAATTCTTTTGAGCAGCTCTGTATATGATCTATAGAACTTATACACACCAAGAAATAAATTAGTTAAATTTAAAAACGCATACAGAACTGAAAATACACTTCAGCAATGATAGCTCATAGACAGTACTGTAACCGAATTATTTTGTGTGTCCCAGTAAATGAACGGCAAATGTTACGCACACCATATTCTACACTTCTACAGTAAGCTTTTATAATGCATCTCAGAGATGTAGGGGACCGGGGCTAGTAGGCGCAGTTTTTAGTTATTGATTTTTATTAATTTTTTGTTTAAGTTTTTAAACAAAATTTCACTGCACTTTTAAAGCACAGACATCTGGCTATAAATACCCGGAGTTCTATATTTGTAGCTTATGTAGTTTATGTTCAGAGGAAGCCTGAAGTAAGAGAAAAAATGTGTGCCAACCTACTCCGCCACGGGGCAAGTTGCCTATACCTATGGGGTAAGTTAGCTCACGCTTCATAACAAGTTAATTTAAGCTCAAATAAGACACGTAGTTAACAGAAATCAATTTTATTATTACCAGCAAGTTTAAACAAAGGAATTATCCCCGTAGAATGCAGATTCTAAATTATACAGACATAAAAATAATGAATAAAACATTAACATTGAGTAGCTTCTATCGCACTCGATATCATCATTAGAGTTATGGTTATCATAAATATAAAACCGCGTGTCTCCGTTTATGCAGATCACATGTGCTTAAACACTGCATGGCAAACACTTTTATCGGTGTTTGCTGTTTCTAAAGTACCAACACACACCAGATATTAATCTTCCTCGTCAGCTGAGATATTGTCAAGGTTCTTGCTTTCCTCAATAACAAGTTTCCTTTTATTATAGGTGGTAAAGAAAGTTTTCATTATTATCTGTTTACCTCTGGCCAAATTTTTCTGTTGCCTTTATTTTCTTCTTTTTTGTATTTCATCTTTTTTCCTCTCTAAAGCTTACTTTTCCTCTTTCAATGCCTTCAGATTTGGTGAATATATCAATATTCATGTGGCTGCCTTTTACCTACGCCTATTTTTATCTAATTTCTTTTTTTATTCTGTCTTTTATATTGGTCGAACATCTTCAGAATATAATTATCCAACATCCTAAGCCGAAATCAGAGGAGCTCCAGTAACTCCTGGAGATAAAACCAAAAAGGTGATACGGAATCTTTTGAACATCCAGCTTCTAGCCTGTCATAGCTGAGTTAAGAACATCATCACTCGTTTAAACATTCTTCATAATTTTATAACAGGGGAGACTAGGGAGGGTTGACCCACGTTTTACAAAATGATTTTTTATTTTTTAAATATTGAACCTAGAATAAAGTTTTATATATCATTTTATTTGTTATACAATCAGTTATCAAAATAAAATTGCTACATAAGTGTAATATATAAGAAATTTGAAAAATCATTGATTTTAATCATGAGAAAATAATGGGTCAAGGCTCCCCACATATGGGAGGCTTGACCCACTGTATGGGAGGCTTGACCCACTTTGTTTTATATTGAATATTTGCGAAGAGGAATAAAATCAGTTTTAAAAAAAGCAAAGTAACTTTATGCTATATGCTTTAATTATTATTAAAAAAAAATACATTTTTGAAGATATGATGCTTAAATAAACCTGTTTAGACGCAATTACAAGTCAGAGGAGAAAAATTTTGTTTCTAACATGATTTTGTCTGATCAGATATAATTGTACAGCAGGGAAAAAGAAATTTTGACATTTAAGACAGTATTCCGTTAGAGATAGGTTCCGCTTTCATAGGGTTTCATGTATTATTATGACTGAATTTAGGAGCGCTGCCCCCCCTGTTTTTGTCTCCTTTTCCTACTTTTGTGACACTCGATCTGACAACTCTAGTTTTCACACAATTTGGCTTCATCTCACTATATTCAGCCTGGTGAGATTTGTTTATAGACCTTCCTAAAGTTTTTCGATCGATACAATGTTCTTTTGCAACCGCATGAGCACTTAACTTATCATTGACATCTTTTAACGCTTTCAGTGGCAAAGTACTTTCTGTACTAAAATGTTGATATAAATGACTGGCCCGGAATTAACGTACAAATTGATTTGGAAATAAGAAAAGGCTATATTTTACATTCATATTAAATGAAAAAGATTTTAGCAAAATTCTAATGCCATTGTGGCGTTTTGGGATTAAAATTAAGTGGTTTCATAAACATACCACTGCCACTGAAAGGGTTAAAACTGTTGCTTTCATACTTTCTAATTTCCACTGTTTCTATTTACCTATTGTAAGTAATATTTAAATGGAAAAAAGTTTCTATCAACTTTCCCAAGTTTAGTTCAACAAGTTTAGTTCAAGTTTAGTTAGATCAAGTTTAGTTCAACAAATGGAAAAAAGTTTCTTTCAACTCATTAAATTTTTTCTTGCAGTGGATACTATAGCAATTTTTCACATCTTTCTTTAATCAGTTTTAAACGATTTCTTTTCCATTAACCCATTTTACTGTAGCTTTACACAATAAATGTAAATGTTTTTATTTAACCATTAACCTACAATTTTGCACAGTGTATAATAAAAAGATTTCCAAAACCACTTAATTAAGGGAGACTTGAGCATCTGGCCAACCCTCCCTCACATTGACTGGGTCAAGCCTCCCCACATATCCCTTTTCTAAAGAATAGTACATTGTTATGTTAAGCCTAACTTACTGTACAGTCTTTATGCCTGGAATGCAAGTTCGATATTTCTGCATTACTTAAAACCTACTTACTTAAATTTTTATGATATATTTTATCTGAAAAAAGTTTACAAAATATTTCTAAAAAACACAACTTTTAGGGTAAAAACCCTTCACAATTGATTTTTTCCACACTTATTTGGATTATCTGGATGAAACAAAGATTGTTGTTTGAGCATTCTAGTAGCTTTGCTTGACACCTATTGATAAAACTCTGAAATTCTTCTAAATATGAAAACGGACGGGTGGGTCAAGCCTCCCGTATGGTCAACCCTTCCTAGTCTCCCCTATAGGGCCAGACTTCTCAAAGGCATATTAAAAGTTTTAACAGTTTGCCTAATAGAGCGTCCGTTAATTATTACGACTTCCACGTCATTTCTTATAATATTCTTCGGTGTGTTAACCTGTTCAGTTTTTCTTTGGTAATTACGCATGTTTTTTGTAAAAAAAATAAAATTAATTTATAAAACGGGATAAAATAGCAGAAGATATTACGAAACAGTGTAGGGTTAGTTGGCGCACCGATCCAACTTGCCCTGTGTTCAATCCACCTACTAGCCCCATAACAAATTCCTTCACAAAACTGTATATGTAACCCTCTAACCATAAAAAATCCAAGTAAATGACATATGGAATAGGTAGAGTTAATCATACACTATGAAAACTACAAAAGTTAAATCGCAATTATTAAGATAAGTATTAGAAATTAGAAAAAGAATGAAGCAACAAAAAATTATTTATGAATGCAAAAAGAAGAAAAATCGTAATAAATGTCCACTGCACGTGGGTAACGCTGCAAAACTACAATGGGGATTGCAGAAAGCAAGAAGAAAGGTGTCTGTGACTCGGTGCTTCATCTATCCATAAGCAGACAAATTATGAGGACTGCGCGCCTACTTACCCTTGTAGCCAACTAGCCTCGGTCTCCCCTACGTATTACAGTCGTGGGGAAAAAAAAGTAATCACCCTCTGCTTACTCTGCAACAAATTATTTTAGAAGAACGTTACTGGTACCAAACCTTTAGAAAAAAAGTTTCCTTTTAAATGATGTAAATAAAATTTTCTTTGGAGCTCATCTCCATGTCAAAATAAACCCAAACTTTGATTATTTTCAATACCAATACCCCGGTTTGACACTATAAATAAATACTATAATACAAATTTTCATGAAATTCGTACGATTAGTTTCAAAGAAATTATCGATTTTTGAAATGCTACAGAATGACTATGTCACTAATGTATTATTTCTTGACCATAAGACCATTTCACTCGCTTAATATGTTTCGACTATTGCCATTCCAAATGTTGAATAAAATGAATAAAATATTTTTTTTTTTTTTCAAATTAAGCTTTTCTGCACTTCATGGACCACCAATAGACTTAAACGACCATTTTGACGTTTTTAAAGCATAATTCGAAAACTACTTGGAAGAAAAATTTGTAATTGAGAATTCGCATACAGCAGGACATACTAAATATGAATCTATGAAAAACATTGTAGGTTGCAATTCATATTTATTTTGATTATTAATTTCATAATTCAGATTATATATATATTTTTAATTACAAATTCGATGTATTTGTGTATTTATGTTTGGGATTTTTAGTATTATAACCACACAAAAATTGACCACATTAGGATTATAATTTGAGGAGATATGAATAAAAATGTGAAAATGAAATGTTTATAATTCAAAAACTTATCTTCCAAAGGACTTGAAATTTCGTTTCTAGTCGTAGTTTGAACCGAATATTTAAAATATATTGTCAAAATTGAGTGTTGCCACTGAACAAAACAAAATTTGGTCTGGGTTGGGTTTTGATTTGTAGATGGCCCTCTAAGCAAATGTTATATACATCATTCGATAGTAGACTTTATTTCTAATCGTTTGGTACCAGTAACTTTATTCTATTATAATTAATTGCAGAGTTAGTAGAGGGCCTGTGGCAGAATTTCTTAAAACTTTATGCGACAAGCCTCATTAACAGCAAATCTTTTCTGCAACTTTTAACAGTAGAAATGAATGACCAATTTATACATAAAAAAATTAGAAAAAAGACACGGAAGAACTAATATATCATAAACTTGAGCGGTAGAATTGATATAAAAAAGTCACTGGTCCCAAGGACCACTAAGCATAAGAATTTACTGGTCCGCAGTAATCATCACTGGTCTGCTACATAAAATTCTTTTCAGTCCCTTTAACGCTTTGAATGACACCCCCTCCCCCTCCTAGAATATAAACCAAACTTCCTTTGCAGTTATCCAAAATTTTCAGCATAATAAAATGTAAAATTATAATTTGCTAAAAATTAAACAGTACATAAAGAAAAACTATAAAATTATTAATTAAATATTTCATTTTAGATTATTTATTTCAACTCACTAAGGTTTAATGAATTTTTTTAAATGAAATAAAATTGTGATTTGTGTTTAGTTGCGGTTTTCTCAGGTATGGGAATGTTTACGTTTGCCTGTCAGAGAAGGGGGGGGGGGGGAGTTACTGGCCCTGCGAACCATTAAATTTTTCATATTAGTGGTTCAATTGAATTTTTGGTTGTCTCGGACCAGCGGACCACCAAGGATTTTGAATGCTGTAAGGCATTACTTCTTTTTATATGTGATGGTCTTATCTGTTTTAAGCTGCATGTAAAAAAAGAAGCCGAAAAACTAACTTTAATGAATCAGCATTATAGGATTTATTCAGCATATTTACAGTAAATTTCTCATTTCTTTTCGCAAAAACATGTGTCTTTATGTTTTCGAAACATAATTACATAACTTTATTTAGTTGCATAAAAAAATTAATCTTCTAAAAACTTCTAATGAAACTTTCGTTAATTTATCACTTTTTTACTTTAAATGAAAATAACAATCCTAAAAAATAATATTGCTATAAACTACTTTAATGGCTGTGAGATGAAAATTTTCTGCAAGCGTTCGTTCCCGTTCTGCGACAATATCACCGTGTCGCCTCGTTTCTGCCATTGAGGTAGAGGGTATTTACTTTTTTTCCCGACTGTACATCAATTTCTATACATTCCAAATAGAGTAAAATCATGAAATAATAGCTAATGATTTTCCCCACAGACCGTAATGTAATAGCAAACGAACTATGAATGCTACACGCTTGATTTTTAATGCCGGACATGCCATAGTAAACTTCAATAACATATTTCAACTACATGGTAATCTCTTATGTTTACGCGAATTAGAGCTTGGGTAGACATACAGAAAAAACAAATTCATAAACACTTTTCAGCGTGAGAAAAGATCTTACAACAAACAATTTTTAACACTTTCCAACAAATTTGAAAAGTGTTTATGCATTCGGTTTGTCTGGCAGTCTGTCCATGCTTTAACTCCCGTAAATATACTCGGATTTTCATGAAATTGATAAAGGTTATTTAAGGTCACCAAAGCATGTTTGGTATTGTATATGAAGTATATAGGATTAATAGTTCAATTACAGGGGCACTCAAAAGTACTCCATTACATTATGGTATATGGGGAAAAATCGTTTGCAGAGTATTTTAAAGACATTACGCTATTTCAGACGTATTGAAACTGATATAAATCACTGAATTTCACTACTATCGCATTAGAACAGGGCATTCAGTGTATTTTTTATTCATTTACAAGGACACACAAAAGAAATCCCTTACAATACTGTCTTTGAATAATAATTGCTGGGGTGTACGGTTTAAAATATCGGTATGCGCTTTTAAATTTAATTAATTTTTTATATGTTACTCTCTCTATATAAATTCTATACATCATATACAGGGCTGAACAAAAGTGTTCACGTACCATTTTCCTTATTAGAGGAAATTGCTGAAGGGGAATTTTGAACTGAAGTATACGTATTTCTTAAGCGAACTCAATTTTGGCATGCATATAGTTAACAAATACAAATCTATATACCATATACAGAGCTGTTGAAAAAATTCGGATAATTTTCTAATTTTTTCGGATAATTTTTAATTTTTTCTAATTTTTTAACTAAATTTTGGCATGCATATAGTTAACAAATACAATTCTATATATCATATACAGAGCTGTTGAAAAAATTCGGATAATTTTCCGATTGTATATGGGAACAGCTGAAATTGGGTTTTCAAATGTGTTATGCGTTTCCATATGGTTGAATTAGACTTAATATTATAATTTTTTAAACGGTGCAGTTTTGTTACATTATACTGAATGTGTTAGAAAGTGTTTCATAATCTGTGCTTGACGCATGATTTTTTCTTTCTTGTTTTTAATTTACACACGAAAAAAACCCGAATTCTCTGAAGCATCAAATGTTGTTTTTTCTTCACCTCGGATACATGAATGTCAACAACCACTTTTCTAGATTTGGCAGCTTATCAAAGGTGAGGCTAGACCATTTCAAAAGAGCCAAATCGTTGTCAAAAACAATTACCTGAATGCTCAAAAGAAAAGGAAAAAAAGATGAATGTGGTTGAAAAAAAAAAAAGATGTACTGCAAACCTTCAAGATGAAAGATTTTTATTTTTCATATTGTTATGTAGCAAAAAGAAAAGAATTTCCCTTCGCACACAAGTAGTTATTTTTAAACTTACATTGAAATTAGCTTTCTAATTCAGCTACATCGACTTTTAGAAGATAGCTTTCAAGCAAAATTATTAAAAAAAAAAAAAAACAATGAGCGCTCTAGACTGCAAAAAAAAAAAAAAAGAAAAAAGACAGACGTTCCTTAAAGTAGTAGTCTTTAATTTTTTTTTTCTTAATCTAAGAAAATATAATATAACTACGAACAAAAATATAAAATAACTTTTTCCGTGTTGCCCCATGCTTTCGAAAAGAGTTTTTTATCTCTAGAAACCTCGAAAACCAATATACATTGATACCTCCAAGTGCGACCACCTCCATTAAGCGACCACCATTCTGAACGACCATTTTTTCATGGAGCGAAATTTATTCCCATAGGCTCAATACTAATTTTACCTCTAATCATAGACCATCCCTGTCGAATTCCCTCCATGAGCGACCCATTTCTTTGAAAAAAATGAAACAAATTCCGTTTTTTCCTGGTCGCTGAAGAAAGGTTAGAAAAATAATTCCGGAAAGCGCATTATTCATCTAACTTCTAAACTAAGTTTAGAATTTTTATTTATTCCGGTAACTTTTAAGTGTTTAAACCCTTTTGTGCCTTTTTAGGCAATGAATTGAACTCTGATGACAAATTAAAGATGACGGTCAATCAACTCCCCTGCCCTATTCTGTGAGGAAACTCTCAAAGAAATAGATAAATTAATGAAATCGTCATAATTTGTTCCCGTCCAAAAAAAGAGAAAAAAGGCATTTATTTACTGAACTTCAAAAGGACTTGGAAATAAAAGTTATAGAAGGTAAAACCGTAAAATCAAAGCAAACGTCAATGTATTCTTTTTTTTAATTCTGCAGTCATTAACTTATGTAATTAACTTTTGTTTTGATACTTAAATTTTCATATTTTTTCCTAATGGGATAAATAAATTTTAGTAACATTAATTGTTACCTTTTTTCAACAATTAAAATCTAGATTTCAACATGACCTCCATTAAGAGACCACCTCTTGGGGCGACCAATTTTTATTGGAACGGAACGTGGTCGCTTTAGGGAGGTTTTACTGTATTGATGATTGCAAAAGTTCGTGCCCGATTTCCGATGCATTGAGTTTCGAAGTGTACCCAAGTGGTTTTAAATGGCGAAATGCAGTCTAATTGTCAAGATTTAGTCCTTCAGCAATCTCTTGAATAGTAAACCGTGTATTATTATTCACTAAATTATGGATTAAGTCATTATCAATGCCAGAAGATCGCCCAGAGCAAATTTTACAATTTTGATTGAAATCACCATTTCGAAATCAACAAAACCTATTTTTAACTATCCTAAGAGCGGGAGCACGATCCATATAAACGTCTAGAATATTTTTTGCAGCACATCCATCACTCATTCCTTTTTTAAACTGATTTAACATAACATGACTAAAATGTAACTATTCATTTTCTATTTTGAATATAACCTTGCACACAAATTAATTTGAAAAAAATTTTAACGTTATGTTCACCCACGGCACATCTAGATAACTGAAGAGCTAAGTGGAAGAACAGGTTAAGTAACAAAAATTACATTTCAAGAAATTTGATGTGAAAGTTTTTGCTGTAAATTTTAATGATTTATTTTCTGTTTGATACCATGTGTTTAAAATATTAACAGGTATGGTGCTAAACTCTCTCAGCAACACTTATTCATATTTAATTTTCAAATATTAAAAATTATTAATATTATTGACATTATTAAATATTAAAATATTAAATATTAATGAATAATGTCTTAAATCTTCAAGACTAAATAGAATCTTAGTATTTTAGCTTCACCATGTGATAGGATACCTCATAACGCTTTCATCCAAAAGATAAAAAATTTTTTTAGAAAATGTAGCATAAGATGTTCCTCCACTCAGCTCTTCAATTTTCAGTTAATATTATGATTATAAAAGAAACATTAGCACAATCAAAGTAGCAAGTTTCTACTACCTAAAAAATAGGGCACGAACTTTTGCAAACACCCAATATTTTTCGAAATTTAGAGACGTATTTGTAAAAACACGATTTCGGTGACTGATTTTATGAAACGTTTCCAAGTAGTTTGAACTGTGTATTAATCAATTTTCTCAACTCTTAAGGGGTCTCAGGACTCTTAAAATTGGAAAAAAAGAAAAAAAAGACCATTTTCAACATTTAATATCTTAAAATGTATATGATTTTCAGACACAATTTTAATTGGAATAAAATATATAAGTATGTTTTTTCATTTCATGTATTTAAAAAATTATAAGATGCAGAATGAGCATTTACAGGAGGCTCCAAACTGTTAGACATTTTTCGAGCAAAATATCGGCATAACAGCTTACGCGCACGATTACAAAATAAGTGTTGCAATTAGAATGAAAATTTTGGTATCTACTTATAATTCAGATTATAATAATTACACTGAACCTAAATAAATTTGTATTTAAAGCTTTTTTATATTTTTAATACAAAGTTGTATTTAGCTAATGCAAAATTAAGAAAATTTCAACAGTATAATTACCTAAAAAAATATTGTTTTGAACAATAAAAAGGAAATTTTAGGTTCAGTTTATACAGACTCACATGAAACATATATTATGAAAATTTCATGAAAAAATATTCATAAGTTTTTGAGATATCGTGCGCGTTATGCCCAAAAACGTCATTTGGAGAAAAATGGCTTCAAAGTTTCCGAAACGACGCTTCAGCTATTGAACGTGTATAAATGTAAAAGCCATAACTTCAGTTCAAATAGGAATTTCAAGGAAGCAATTATATCAAAAT